>VYZX01032810.1:497341-574215 GCA_013401335.1 Brachypteracias leptosomus | reverse complement strand
GGTCTGGGAGGGCCGTTAATTGGGTGCGTTCCGGCTGGTGACGTCATGAGGGCTCGGGGATGGTCATTGGTCGCCCAGCGCCGGCCCCGCCCGGTCCCCACGTGGGGACAGGAGAGGGGAGGGTTGGAGAGAGGAAAACCCGGCGCGGATCCCGGCGAGGAGCGGAGCTGGAGTGGGAGCGGTGCGCCCACTGCCCGGCCTCCGGGTCAGGGAATCGGGGGTGGCTTGGGTGGGGAGGGACCTTAAAGGTCACCTCATCCAACCCCCCTGCAGGGAACAGGGACATGTTCAACTATCTCAGGTTGCTCAGAGCCCAACCTCCCCTGCAATGGTTCCAGGGATGGGGCAGCCACCACCTCTCTGGGCAACCTGGCACAGGCTCTCACTACCCTCAGCACCAAAAATCCTTCTACGCAATCTAAATCTCCCTCTTTTCATTTCAAACCATCCCCCTTGTCCTGTCCCAACAGGCCCTGCTCAAAAGTCTGTCCCCATCTTCTTCTAGGCCTCCTTGAAGTCCTGCAAGGTCTCCCTGGAGCCTTCCCTTCTCCAGGCTTTTCGAAAATTAAAAAAAAATAAAATTATTCTCCATTTCCCCCCTTTCCTGCTATTTTTTTAATTTTCCCCTCCCTTTTCCTTTTCCTCTCTAGAGGCAGCAGCTCCCTCCAACCCCCCACGCTGCACGGGGTGCACATCAAAGCCTGGCTGGTTCTGCAGCCCCAGGAGCCCTTCTGCCTGTACCAGCCAAGCAGACAGCAGGAAGGTGCCCGGGAAAGCTGCTGTGGGAGAACATGAACCCCCAGTGCTCCCAGCCACCCGGGGGGAGCTCCCGAGACCTCCCGTGCCCAGAGAAACGGCAGAAATTGATGGCAACCAGTAAACCTGGAAACGCTGGCGGTGAAGCGGGTGTTTATTTGTCCCGTCAAGTGCTCTCTCTGGCAGCTCCTCCTGCCAAGTACATCCAAGGCAGCATCTATTTAGTGGAGGAACGTGACCGGTGCTCCCGGTGTCACCCAGGACATCACACAGCAAAGGCTGGAAATCAGAGAATCACAGAAGGGTTTGGGTTGGAGGGACCTTAAAGATCATCCCAATCCAACCCCCCTGCCATGGGCAGGGACACCTCCCACTAGAGCAGTTGCTCACAGCCCCAGCCAGCCTGGCCTTCAAAATGTCCAGGGATGGGGCTTCCAGCACCTCTCTGGGCAACCTGGGCCAGTGTCTCCCCACCTCATGGTGAAGAACTTCTTCCTAACATCTCATCTGGATCTCCCCACCTTGAGTTTGGATCTGCCTTTGGATCCACAGATATCCATCAATGTTTTCCAGGCTGGGGAAGGTTGATTGATCCTCTCCCTTGGCAGGACCCCATGGGTGCAGGGCTGGGTTTGGTGCTGAGCACCCACATCCCCCATTGATCCTCATTTCTGTGCTTAATTGAGCTGGAAAAGTGCAAAATAAAGGGGTGATTCCTGAGCCAGACCCTTCTCCTGAGGGTCTTTCTCAGCCCTAATTCAGTGGACACAAGGACATGGGGCGAGGACCAGAAAGAGCTGATTTTCCCCTGGAAATTCATCTTGTGGCTCAAAGTAGAGCTCATTAGAGGAGCTGTTTCCTTCCCCCAGTGGCACTTCTGGACCAATTCTGATTTTTCATTAATGGTTTCCCTGAAAAGGTTGTAATTTTCTCCCCATTCCCCCCCAGCCCAGCTCCAGAGCTGTTGTGGTGAACTCCACCGACCGAGGATGCCTCTGCTTAATTGATATTCCTCACACTAGGGCTGCCCTGGAAGAGCAGATGGTTTATTTTAGCTTATTAAAACTCACCTAGTGGAGCCAAAAAAAAAAAAAGAATTATTAGGGGTGAAAGGAAACGTTCTGGTTCGTATTGATTTAAAATCTGCCTAAATTGATATTTGCACATCCCAATTATAAACCCTGATCTTTTCCCATCACTTGTTTTCCCTTTTTTGAAGGGTTTTTTTTTTGGTCTTGATGATCTTAGAAGAAGCCTCTGGGAAAAGCCTCAAGCCACAACGGGTGGGGACATCTCATGTCTCCTCCGTGGGTGATGTGGGGCTGGAGGGAGGCACCTTGTCCCCCCAGCCAATGCCACCAGGTGAGGATGATGATGAGGAGATGCTCAGTGAAGGCCAACAGCCCCGTGCACATCGTTTGGGTGCCTTGCATGGGGACATGGTGGTGGAGCACCCCAGGGGGTGGTGGGGTCCTTCAGGGTGAGCAGATGGAGCACTTGAGGCTGTGACCCAGTGATGTTGGGATGAAGGCTGGACTTGATGCTCCTAGAGGTCCTTTAAACCATAATGATTCTATAATGATCCCTCCTTCAGAGGTTACTGCTTCCGAGAGGGGTTTTGGTTGAGATGTGCCCAGGGTGCTGTGACCCTGGCACCCTAAGAGGTCTGGTGGCCGAGAAGAAGGAAGCAGGAGATGTCCTCACCCACCCTGTCCGGGGAAAAACCTCAGGCTTAGCTTCTGGGCACAGGGTGTTGTGACACTGTCCTGACCCCAGCGTGATGCTGCCCTTTGGGGAAACCATCTGAGCTGCCCTTCCCCTTCCCACACGGGCTCTGCTGAACCTCATCCTCCCATGGCCAGCACTCCCCCCCTGACCACAGCCCCCCCAGCCTCCCTGCAGGGAAACAGGGCCAAATACAGGGATTTTCCCCCCATACTTTTTGTCTCCCCTGCATAGAATCATAAAATCGTTTGGGTGGGAAGAGACCTTGAAGATCATCAAGTCCAACCATTCCCCATCCCTGCCAGGGCACCACTAACCCCTGGCCCTCAGCACCACATCTCCACCCCTTGGAAACCCCTCCAGGGATGGGGACTCCACCCCTGCCCTGCCCAGCCTGGCACAGCCCTTCACAGCCCTGACCACCAACAAATTGTTCCTCAGCTCCAACCTCAACCTCCCTTGAGGCCCGTTCCTCTTGTTCCTTGGGCGACGAGCCCGACCCCACCTGTCTCCAAGGTCCTTTTCCAAGTTGTGGAGAGCCAGAAGGTCTCCCCTGAGCCTACCCATGAGCACACACCCCCACCAGCCATGGGATCTCCTCTGTTCCCACCTCGGTGACCAACCAAGCTCAGCCCGTGGTGCTCCCAGTGACAGCAGCCACCCCAGAGGTGCCTTTATCAGTGACAAGCTGGTCCCAGCCCCGGTCACTGGTGTGTGTTGACACCCTCTGCCCTCCGTGCAGGGCAGGACCTCGCCTGCCAAATTTCCTGCAGCTTTCAAGTTTATCTAAACAAGGATTTCAGAGCTGGGAGAAGGCAGCGAGACGCATACTAATGACCCACTCTGAGCTGGGAGAGATTTCAGCCAGTTTCTTTGGGCTTTGTGAGGAAAACTTGGCTTTATCTGCTCCTGGCAGGAAGGTTTTACAGCCTCCCCACCCCCCCAGAAAGGGAGGGTTCAATCTGCTGCCACTTCTCCCACCAGTGGGGCTGGGGACACCAAAAACCTCTTTTTGGGTGTTCCCACCAGTGATGCTCTGAGGCCCCCAAGCCAAGCCCAGAGAATTCCTGCCCAGCTGACCCTGCTCTGGCTTTGAGCTCTTCCAGTTTCTCCTTTTTATCCTTTTCAGGGAAAATCTTGGGTGGAAAGATGCAGCCATGCAGAGCTGTTAAACCCCAGAGGGTGGTGGGTCCTACAGGTCAGACCCTGGGCCTGGGGCTACAAACACAACGGTCCTCAAGCATCTCAGCAGAACTTTGGGGGGGGCTGGGGACACCGGATTTTCCCTCTTTTGGGCTTTTCTTTATGCTCCACGGCAATGAAACACCAATGAAAGCACCTTTGGGCTGGCAGCAGGAGCTGGGGATGACTCTTGACCTCCGTGGCCACACCACCAAGAAGCCAGCCAGAGGTTTCTGCGCCTCAGCAGGGACAGGGAAGAGCGTCAGTTGCTGGTGTTGCCCCAACAAGCCCTGATTACCCCGTCCTTTCACAAGCACAGCTCCCATTGACCTCACCCTCAGCCACGGGATTTGCTTGAGCAATCCCCGTGTCCGCCCAGCCCAGCGCCTCCAGGGGCCCAGCAAGCACCAAACCAGCTCCACACCTGCCCCAAACTCCTCCGAATGATGGTCTGAGCATCATTTTTGTCCCCTCTCCACCTGCGGTTGGGATGGGAGGTGGGTACAGAGGGTGCTGGAGGGAGGGAGAGCCCCAGGACCCTCCTGAAGACCCAGCCCCAGGTGTCCCACCTACCAGGAAAGCTTTGGCCCATCTGCTCATTTGCAACGTTTTGGCCAAGAATTTGGGGCCAAGAGGAGGAGCTGGAGGAGGGATGGGGCCCAAGATCCGCTAACAGGACTTGGCTGCAGCTCAGGTCCAAACCCAGCAGCTCCAGCTCCACCAAGTAACTTGCTGGTGTCCAAATCCAGCTGGGGAGAACATCGGGGAGCTCTTTGGAGGCAGGGAAGTGGTTCCCAGCCCTTGGAACCAGAGCCGTGTTGCTCAGGGATGCTCACAGATGCTCATGGGTGCTCTCCACCCCAGGCCATGGGTCATTCTGCTCCCCTGCTCTCCTTTCCCAGCCCTCTCAACCAGAGCCAGGTTGCTCATGGATGCTCATGGGTGCTCACAGGTATTCATGGGTGCTGGTGGAGCCAGGTCCACAAGGGCCTCCTCTCCCCAACCCTCCCTTCCAGGGGCTCTCAGCTCAGCCCAGGCTTTCGCTGTGCACCGTCTAATTATAGATATTATATTGCAAATGGCTTTTGGGCCTGCTAATGGTATTACTGGTGTTATTCTCCTACTCGTTAATTATCACCAATTTGTTTGGGATGCCTTCCCAGTTTTCGGCTCTAATTGCTCTCTCCCCGTTCCCCGGTGGCTGTGACTCAGCAGAAACTCGGCAGTTTCGCTCGGGGATGATGATGATGGGGATGGGGATGATGGTGATGATGATATTACTCCTCTCTCCCCTGCCAAGCGAAGCTGGGCGACCATTCCCAGCACGCTGGTGGCCACCATCCAGCTGGAGGGAGCAGCTTGGGGGACCAGGGATGGAAGCAGGGCGATGGTGTCCCCAGATGTGGCATGAGATGGTGCTCATATAAGTGACTCTGCAGCTCATAAACCATCCTGGGCTCGGTGCGGCTAAAGGCTCAGGCAAGGCAAGGAGGGGAAATATTAAAGGGGTTGTTTTCTTTCGATTATTGCTAAATCCCGGAGAAGTTTGCTCTTCTCCTCTTCCCCTGCACCAGCTGCGGAGAAGTTATTTGGTGTTTGAGCAGAACAGCCATTCAAGTAGCCTTAATACACACATTAGAGTCTATTTGCACTTCAAAGAGGTGGGCGGTGTTAAATCAGCCTCTGGCCAGATAGTCATTGTATAAACAAGGGCTGTTAACTCCTACTTGATAGCGCGGGGAGGAGGGGAAGGGAAACAGCCCCGCAGAGTCCTGCCCGACCTGACACGACACGTTTTAGGTCTACGGAATAAAAAAAACCCCAAGCAAACAACAAAGCCCTGGGAGTTCAGGGCTCTGTCAGGCAGGGATGGGTGATGGATGCTCCTCCTGCCCAGCCAGCGCCCCTCCAAACCCTGCCCTGCTGCTCTGGCAGCACCTTCGCCCCATGGAGCAGCTCCCACAGCATCAGCATCATGCTGGCATCAACCAGACGAGCAGCATGGACCTGCCCAGGCCACCAGCAGCAGAGGACAGGGGGGTTATGTGCAGCCAAAACGCTCGCTGATGGTGAATCTCCATCCTCTTGTGTCCTGCGAGGCCCCAAGAAGGTCTCCCTGGAGCCTTCTCTTCTCTAAGCCCAGCTCTCCCAGCCTGGCCTCCCAGCAGAGGCTTCCAGTCCTCCCATCATTGAAAGGTCCTTGAAAGGTCCCATCCCACCCAAACCATCCTATAACTCCATGATTCCCATGGCTTTTCCCCCAGGAATTGAAGCACCCCTTGGGCTATCCCTGGGATGAGCCAGGCAGGGCTTTGCCTCATGCCAAGCTCTGGAGCTCCCATCACCCATCACATGCCCGTTCCCATGGCTCCAGCAGGAAGATGCTTGTGGCAAAGCCCCCCCAGGGCCAACCCCACCAGCTCCCACTTCTCCTGGGTGGATGGACCTCTGCCAGCAGCCACCACTCTGCGCTCATTAGAGATGCCACATCCATACCCCTCTTATTCACAACCCCCACTGTTGTCCTCCTGCCCTGGCTCCAGCCCTTGGCTGTCTCCTAAAGAGCATCGAGCCCTCCTCAAACTTCCCGGCCAGCTGACAAAGTCCTCAGTGATGTAGCAGCCCCAAGAATTCGCTTGATCTGCTGCTGCCACACATTCTTCCCAGAAGAGCCCCACGTCACCCTCCTCCGGAGAGCTTGGCTGCTCCTCTCCTCTCCTCAAGCCGAGCTGACAAGTGTCAGACCTCCTGCCAACCCCCGCCGCTGACTGGCAGCCTCAGGAGTGTTGGTCAAACAGTGGAATCCATTCATTTGTCTGAAAAACAAACCCACAGCCCTCTCCTTGTCTCGGGCTGGGACAAAGCCTCTGCCTGTCTGCTGGAGAGGGGGGCAGCGGGCATCAGACCCCCCCCTCCAGCCCTGCAGCTGAGGGTGGCTCTGGGGGGTGGCATGGACACGGCTCTGGACCCCAGCCCTGCTTGGGAGGGGAGGGGTAAGGAGGATCTTTAGCACAGCAGGACAAGGGAGGGGATCCTGCTCCTCCGCTCTGGGGAGACCCCCCTGCAGTGCTGGGGCCTCCTCTGGCCCCGCTCCACCAGCTCCATGGCTCTGCTGTGCTGAGGACTCCAGAGCTGCCCCAGCACTGCAGGGGGGTCTCCCCAGAGCGGAGCAGAGGGGCAGGATCCCCCCTCCTTGACCACGCTGCTGAGGATGCAGCCCAGGAGATGTTGTTACTCCAGTCCTAGGCCCTGGAGATGCTGCAGCTCCAGGAACCAAGAGCCCATCCTGTAGAACAGCCCTGACCAAGCCGACCTGACCAACCTCAGATGAATCATTGCAGGCAATGGAGTCAATCATCCACCCCTCCAAAGGGCAGTGGTTCCCTTTCCCGGGGTTGCTTTGGAGCAGGTCTCTGGGAGACAGGACTTCCTAGTGAGCATCAGGACCTGCCGTGGTGGGAAGGGTGTGATGCAGCCATGGCTGCAGGGCAGGCACTTGCTTTTCTCCTGGCCAGAGGTTTTCTCCAAGGCACAGCAAAGCTCTGACTCCAACCCGAGAGCTGGGAGCCATGCTGCAGCCCGGCTTGGCTGTGGTCGAGGTGGCCTTCAAGTGTTTGGGAGGTTCCACCTAGCACCTAATGAGTGTTTGCCTCTTCCCTGGGTAATTTGGCACCATGGGGCAGCCCTTGCTCAGGAGTTACCCCAGTCTGGGGTAGATAAGGGTGTTTGTGGTGGTTCCTCTGATCTGCCCAGCTCTGCTGTGACTCCCCGACCAGCCTGAGTCATCACGAGGTGCTTCTCCATCCAGAGACTCACCAGCTCTCCACAGCCAAAGGAGAGGGGAGGGAGGTTACGAGCTTCACCCCAGTTGTGCAACGAGTCCACAGCTCAAGCCAGGAACCAAACCAGGAGCCAAACCCACACCTCATCACCGACCGCAGCTCGCCCGGGGCTCCTGGTCACAGCCTGGAGCTCCTCTGGGAGACCACAGGCTGGGGCACGTCCCTCTGAGAGCTCTAGGCTGGTCCCTGGCCATGGGGCTGTGTCATAGAGTCATGGAATCAGAGGATGGTTTGGGTGGGAAGGGACTTTAAAGCTCATCTGGTCCAACCTCTCTGCAGGGACTGGATGAGCTTTGAAGATCTCTTCCCACCCAAACCATTCCATGATTATCTGCTCTGCTCAGCCTCCGATGGCAAAGGAGACCCCTGGTTCCTCATACCTACTTCCCTGTCTTCTTCTCCATCACGATGTCCTCCACCTGCAGCCCCCATCAGCTTTTTGTGGACCTCCAGGACAAAGCTTATGAGCTGTTGCTCTTCTAGGTCCCAGCCTCAGCCCTCCCTTGCCAGACCTTCCCACACCACCTGCATTACAAACAAGCCTCTGAGATGAAGAGATCGCAGTGATGAGGAACATCAACCTGGCACCTACCTGCTGGTTGTTGAGTAGGAGGGAAACGTGGGTCTTGAGCAAACATCTCTTTGCCTGGGTGAGCCCACCTGGGTTGGAGAAATGCTGGAACTCATGAGCCCCGGGGGGTTTCATGACCTCTGTGCCATGGAAGACTGCAGCCCCATGTCCCAGCAGCTCCACATCTCCTCCAGCAAGGGAGGTCTGATCATCACCCTGCTCCTAACCCACTCCAAGGGCTCTGCTGGTCGTAGGAACCTCCTGCTCCAAGGGCTCCCAGGTGCTTAAAATAACTCCTATCATTAATTACCTCTAATTGGAGGTGTTTTTGAATGCACCTTCCACAACACACAAACCAGCTGGGAAGTGACAACCCATCAAATGAGTGCCCCCAAACCATGATAAACACCTGGTTAGATGATTAATGTCTCTGTTTCTTGGTTTGAGGGAGAACAATGCTGCCCAGCTCAGTGTTTATCTGCCCTGCCTGCAAAGGTCACCAGGGATCCTCCAAAGAAATAAACCTTTCTCCTGGCCTTCAAGGCTCTGTCATCTCCACACAGGGACAGCCTGAGAGCTCAGGGATGGAGCTCTCTCTGGGCAACCTGGGACAGGTTCTCACCACCCTCAGCACCAACAATCTCTCCTTCTCTCTCATCTAAATCTCCCTCTTTTAGTTCAAAATCATCACCCCTTGTCCTGTCCCAACAGGCCCTGCTCAAAAGTCTGTCCCCATCTTTCTTCTAGGCCTCCTTGAAGTCCCACAAGGCCACCAGAAGGTCTCCCTGGAGCCTTCTCCTCTCCAAGCCCACCTCTCCCAGCCTGGCCTCCCAGCAGAGGGTTCCAGCCCTCCCACCATTGCTGGGGCCTCCTCTGGTCCTGCTCCACCAGCTCCATGTCCTCCTTGTGTTGAGATCTTTCCCTGATGATGCCTTGGAGGGAGCTGGTCATCAGAGCAATTAATTGGGTGGGGGTTTTGCCACCTGAGAGGTCTCGTTGCCCTTTTATTAGGCCATTAAAAGACACTTCTTGAACAGCTCCAGGAGGATCAAGCTTTTCATGTGGGCTGGGTCTGTGCGCCTGGAGCCAGCACAGATCCTCCTCCAGGTTCAAAGCAGGCTCTGATACACCACCTCTAATTAGAGCTAATTGAAGCCAGCGCCTTCAAAGGAGCCCAAGGACCGTCCGACCCCCCATGCTGGGACCACGTTGAGGTCCACCAGCCTCTCCACACCAGCTCTGGCCAAACCCAAGCACGTGGGGCTGGTCTTGGCAGTGATTGATGACGGAAGCCCAGGGTGGGACAGGGAGGCAGGACCAGGATGGGACCTCAGCCCAGAGATCTTGTCCTGACAAGACGTTGTTTGTGTGCGGAGATTAAAGTCTCCTGCTCAGTAGCAGGGAAATGCAAATGCTGTTTAAACAAGCTGTTAATTGTTAAACCACATTATTTAGGGGTAATAATCCCTGGAACACCTTGTACTGCGAGAACGAGGCCAAGAGCTCTCCAGGCTTGGGCTCCACCAGAGGAGGATGTGTCTTGTTTATGGTCTGTGGTGGTGCAAACAAGCTGGAGGAGACGTGGGAATGGGGGGAAAACAAGGAAATTGGGGAAATGTGGAAGGAGAGGGCCCAAGGAACAGCTCTGGTGGCCGTGGCTCAGGTCCCATGGGGATCCCATGGAAAGGGAGAGCCTCGGATGGAGAGGGAGGTGGTGGGGATGGAGATGGGGGTGAAGGAGAGATGGTGGGGATGGAGAGGGAGATGGTTGAGATGGAGAAGGGGGTGGTGGGAGTGGAGAAAAGATGGTGGGGATGGAGAAGGAGAGGGTAGGGGTAGAGAAGAGATGTTGGAGATGGAGAGGGGAATCCTGCAGATTGTAGAAATATGGAATCATAGAATAGTTTGGGTTGGAAGGAACCTTAAAGACCACCTAATTCCACCCCTCCTGCCATGAGGAGATGAAGAGGCTGATCCCTCTGATGGGAAAGGCTGATCCCACTGGCTCAGCCACACACTGGGTGGCATCAAGGCTGTGGCAGATGCTGAGACCAGGGATGTTCTCAGCTGGTCGCCACCATGGGAGCAAGTGTCCTGCCCTTGTGTTGCACCAGTAGGTCCCTGAGGAGCCTCTTTGCTGCAGATGAAGAGCAGGTTCATCCAACCATTTGGTTGTTGGTGCTCCAGGACACACAACCCAGGCATGGAGATCCACCACAGCAGAGCTGAGCTGTGCCAGGCCCATATCTCCCCATCTCCCTCCCAGGAGGAGGCTTTGGCAGGACCTGCTCCCTCCTTATCCCACCCACCCGGAGCTAGGGATGGTGTTTCCAACCCAGCCGTGGTGGGAGGGAAGAAGAGGAACAACCCAGCCCTAAAGGGACCCCCCAAGACCCTCATGTCCCTCACCATGGGGCAGCCCCACACCTCAACTCACAGCACCCACCATGGGGAACCCTCTCCAGGGAGGTTTTTTCCCCTGGGTTTGGAGAAGACGGAGCAAGCCCCAGGTTCAGAACTTCAGAGCCGGGTTTGGACAACCAGGAACTCTTGTATATTTTGGATTTCAATCCTGAGTGGCCGGGCCCATGTGCGAGATGTAATTTAAGCTGCAGCTCATGGTCCAAATGTTCTCCAAGTGCAGAGGTTTTGGCACGGAGGGCTTTGGTTTGGTCCCAGCTTTCATGGCAAATTGAATAATCGTGTGAGGGGGAGGAAAAGAGAGAGAAAAAACCCCAAAAAACAACAAAAAACCCCAAATAAAACAAAACAAACCCAACAACTCTCGACAGTTCTTCCAAAAGTGGAAAGAACCAAAGCACATCTTGGCTCCCCCGGCTCCGGCGGGTGGTTATTTCCCTCTAGATCTTTCCAACAACCTTTTCCAATTTAGCTCTTTGATGAAAATCACGCCGAAGCTCCTCGGATGGAGGTTCCCCAAGATGGGACCTGGCTCCGGGGCTCCTGCTCGTGCTGCTGGCACCCAAACACACGTTTCCCTCACCCCTCTGGAGACCCCGGGGAGCTGCTGGCTGGGAAGTCCCCCCCGTGTGTAGTTCAACCACCTACTGTTGTGTTAACTCCCTGGCCTTGGAGAGCTTTTAATTATTCCCATGTTTGGAGTTTGCTGCGGCTTAAAGGATTTTTTTTCCCCCCTGAAATGTCTGTTTTCCTCACAATTAGTCCTGCTGGCTGTAAAAGGGCTGGTGAGGAGCTGGGGATGGAGGAGAGCCCAGCCCCGGGATCCAAACCGCCCTCCTTGCTGCAGTGAGGGAGGCCAGACCCAGCTCAGCTCCGTCCCAGTTCAGCACTGGGACCAGTCCCAGCTCAGCATCATCCCAGCTCAGCACTGGCATGAGCCCTGGATCAGCCCTATCCTGGCTCAACATCAGGACCAGCCCCATCAGAACCATCCCAGCTCAGCACTGGGACCAGTCAAGCTCAGCACCATCCCAGCTCAGCACCAGGACCAGCCCCAGCTCAGCACTGGGACAAGCCCTGGATCAACCCCATCCTGGCTCAACATCAGGACCAGCCCCATCAGCACCATCCCGTCTCAGCATCAGGACCAACCCCAGCTCAGCACCATCCCAGCTCAACAAGGCTGGGCCAGATGATCCTTGAGGTCCCTCCCAACCTGGGCTCCTGTGATTCTGTGATTGTCTCACCTGGAGGACGAGCATCTGAAGAAGGATCCTTCGGGAAAAGTGATGGGCTTGTGTGATCCTATGATTGTCTCACCAGGAGGATGAGCATCTGAAGAAGGATGCCTTGGGAAAAGTGATGGGCTTGAGCCCCTCCTGGTGCTGCAGGCTCATCTCCCTCCCCAGAACACCCCTGAAGACACCCAAGGTTCCAACACCCCACTCAAGGAGCAGCCTTGGGGGTGCAGGGGGGTGTCAGGACGAGGTACCAGCACCCACCAAGCCCTCTCCATCCCTACACCTCACCCAACCTCTCAATAACCAGCTCCTCCCCAAAACTTAAGCAGGAGGCTCCTCTTAATCAGCTCCAACCCATTAAGCCATTGGCTGAGCCACTTTGGCAGGGAATTAGCCCCCCCTAAACTCGAGCAGCGTGAACCTCAGAGATTTACACGGTGCCTCCCGAGCAGCTCTCGGGATATTTCAATAGTTAATAAAACTTAAAGGCTGCTTTGTGTAGGAGGCAATAGATTACAACCCGGTGTGTTTTACCAGCACTCAGTGTGTCCATCTCACACCTCATCCGTTAGGGCTGGAATCCACCCGAAAAGCACTTGGTGGAGATTAAAAGCAGATTTATCACAGATGTGCCTCAACATTATGCTTGGCTTGAACCATTAGGCTCCTGGAGTTTAAAGGTTAGGCTTTAATGACTTCAAGGAAGTCGGTGCCTTTTTTTTTTTTTATATAAAAGCTTTAAGCAGCTCAGATGCCACTTCCCAAACTGGGCAGACTGGTTGGGAGCTGCTCGGAGGATGCTGGAGCTCCCACTTCAAGCTCTGCTCCTCAAAGAGCTTTGAAGCAGCCACGGGAGCTTGAGGCTCATGCAAATTAATAAGATGTTATTTACCAGATGAAAGGGTTTCCTTGCAAACGGTGGGGGGGGGGGTTTGGGTCTTCCAGGGATGGGAGCAATTTAGGAGCTGCAAAGGGCAGGAGGAGAAGTCCATGGCTGGCTGGTGGCCACGTCTGTGTTCATGTGGAGAAAAAGCTCTGTATGGACAAGAATCATCTCCAGGCCCTGCGTGGTCTCGTGGTGTTGACGCCCCATGGGAGGGGAGCTCCAAACCTCAGCCCCTGGAGGGATCTGGGGCCTCTCCAACTGTCTGTGAAGCTGCTGATCGTGGTTCTGCTGCCTGCTAATGGTGCAGGTCCCTGCAGGTGGGTCTCCAGCATGGGCAGGGGGTTTCTGAGCCTGTATCCCTGCCCTGGATGTGATGGCAGAGCTCAGAGCATGACCGGAGACAACTCTCCATGGCCAACTCTCCGCGAGTCTCTCACAGCATCGTGGTAACCTCCACACACAGCCCAGGGACACTCTTCTGCTCCTCACCCCAAACATTCCTCCAACAGGCCCCATTTACAGCTCCCAAGGAGAACCTGGGAGGTTCTTCTTCATGCACCCAAGGGTTGATGAGCTCCAGGTGCCCTGGATGTCTCTGCTCCTCCACTGGGCAATCGAATCAGACTAAAATGTATTTTTCAGAGCTGGGATGATTCTAACATAGAAGATGCTGAGGGTCCAACCCCTGCATGGGGTAACTCAACCTGGATGCTGCAAACGGAGGGATGGAGCATCACCAGCACATCCCTGGTGGCCAGGGAGGGAAACCTTCACCCCTGCACCCATTTTGGGTACTTCCTATGGCCTTGCACATTCTTCTGCCCTAAGCTCAGCCCCCCCCAAGGCGTTCCATCTGGAGACAGATTTTCCAGCAGCAGATCAATGAACCCTTGTCCTTGTGCTCCACAGAATGACTCAACTTGTCCTTTGACTGGCTGGGGTGATGCTGGGGAGCATTTATCCCAATTTTCGTGTATTCCCAGTTTCATTCCTGGTGTGGGTGGTCAGGATGAGGCCCCTGCTCACAGACCCCCCCCCTCACTACCCAGGACAATCTCCTTCTGCTTTTCTCCAGCCACCACTCGCACGTGTGGTCATCCTCCTAAAACCCCCTCACGAAGGTTTTTCCCAGCAAAATTCTGCTGGAATGGCAGAAAATGATCCCGATAATGCCATAAAAACCCATCTCTTGATCCCCATAAATATTTGACATGTATATGACACGCAATCAATACTTTACAGCAGGGCATTTATTGTGATTTCTGCTGTCCCGAGGGCAACGACTCCAATTAAACACTTAGAGACACGATTAAAATTTAACCCCAGTGAGGCTGAGTAAACACTCAAGGACATACTTGACATATTTAGGAAAGTCCCAGCACGAAGGGTGAGCAGCAGATCAATGACATCATGGGTCTGGCTTAAAGGGCTCCCCTTGACCTCCCCCTGAGCTTGGGTGGAGGGGGTGAGACCAGGTCCCTCTGGGGGATGGTGAACATGGGGCTTCAGAGCTTCTGTGAGTCTTTTTTCATGGGTTTTTATGATGTTTGAATTAGGACGAGCTTCTAGTGATGTTTAAATAAATAGATGATTTTGCTGCCAACCATAGGCTCAGGGAATGGGTTGGGTTGAAGGGACCTTTAGAGGTCATCTCGTCCAACCCCCCTGCACGGAGCAGGGACATCTGCAGCTAGAGCAACAATTTCTCCTTCTCTCTAGTCTCAATCTCCCTCTTTCAGTTTCAAACCATCCCCTCTTGTCCTGTCCCAACAGGCCCTGCTCAAAAGTCCATCCCCATCTTTCTTGTAGACCCCTTTGAAGTCCTGCAAGGCCACCAGAAGCTCTCCCCGGACCCTTCTCTTCCCCAGGCTGCCCAAACCCAACATTCCATGATCCCAAGAGGTCTCCCTTTGCCAGAGCAGGTCTGCAGCAGGACACAGAGCCCCCAAACTCCCCAACGAGCAGCTTCCCATGCTCAACCCCCCCAAAGAACCAGGAGCCTGTTCTCCCACTGGGCTGTTGACACGTTATTTTCTGACAGCTGCAGTAATTTGTCTGGAATTCTCCTTCTTTTTTCATCCTCCCCATTTTCAAAGCGACGTTGCAGAACTCCAGGGAGGGGAATTATCCCTCTGGAATGCTGGTTGCAGCCCTGCTTGGTGGAGAGGTTCTGGGTGCTCAGCAAGTGCCAAGAGCCTGACCCAACGTCGGAGCCCGTGTGAAGCTTTCTCCTCTTTGATGGGGATCTTTGAAGTCACCCTGAGATGCTGCAATGAGCAAGAAATAACACGCAGGGAACCAGCTCTGTCTTTGAAACCCTTCCCAGGCAGTTGCTGAAGGGTTTCCACTTGGCAAGGGCTGGGTTGGAGTTGCAGAAGGTTGATCTGCTGTAACTCCACCATTTCAGGATTCATCTCCAGGAGGTTTCTCCAGGAACTGTGTAAAATGTTGCATCTTCTATAAAGGAGATATTCCAAAGGGGGTTGGATTATTGGGTTGCTGCTAATTCCATGTCTTGAGCTGCTCACCTCTGCTTCTCCATAGCTGCTGGTGGCACTGGGGGCCACCAGAAAGGCTCATGGATGATGGGGATGTTCTCAGCAACAAGCAGAAATCTTGGAATCCTTCTGGTTGGGGAAGACTTTGGAGATCATCAAGTTCAATCATTAACCCATCCCTGCCAGGGCACCACCCATGGTCATGCTGCTGCCCTGAGGAGCTGCCTGACGTTCAGGATTGGGGGCAACCAGCACCCAAACCCCCTCCTGCCCCATGTATGGCACTGAGAAACCTCCATGGATCCATACGAGGCTTCCTCCCACCTGGATCTGATGCTGGGCTGGGAAGGACCAGGCTGGGAGTCCCTCCAGTGCTCCCCAGTGGGAACCAGCCCATGCTCAGCTCAGCAGATGGAGATTTGCCTGGGTCCAGCAGTAAGTGGCAGCTCTCGTTGGAGGCAATCAAGGTGCTTAATTTCACAGGGAAAACCTAATGGGGCACTTAGTTCCCATGGGCTGCTCCCCTGACATTTCACAGCCTTTGAAAGCACGGCCAGAAGCCTGAATCCCAACTTCTCCTGACCCCCCAGGAAACAAAATAAATCTGTTTGGAAAGGGGAAAAAACCCAAAGAGCAGGTATTATGGAAAAGTCAGGAGATGCAAATTCTCCCTCCTCATTAATGATTGTATTTATTCCACGATTCCACCTGTTCCTGTGACATCCCTCCCTGACAGAGGCTCCTCAGAGCAGATTAAAGTGCACTTTTATCATCCTTCTGAGAGGTGTTTCAGAAGGGAACATTAGTTCTCCTACATTATTCTCACACGTTGTAAGAAGTGTCTTTTTAAAACATCGAGATTTAATTTAAGCCACATCAAAGGGGCAGGGCTGGTTTGCTGGGGTGTCCCCCCCCCCCAACACAGGCTCCTGGAGGTGCTGGCCATGGGCTTGGCTTCCCAGCACCAACCCCAGGGTCTGCTCCCCACCACTGCTGGAGGTGATGGGGGTCCTGGCTCTGCTCTGCCAACCCCAGCCCAAGAAATGTAGAAGGGTTTTGACCATCAGAGCAAGTCTTGGGGCTCAGGTTGAATGATCTAGAGAGGGGATGGACCTCGGCCAGGCATCTCCTCCAGGTACCACAACACCTCTGGATGCCAGGTCCCAACACTGATGCTGAGGCAGAGCCAAGGGTGGTAGAGTCATAGAATTATTTAGGTTGTAAGAGACCTTTAAGATCATCAACTCCACTAACCCCTGTCCCTCAGCACCACATCTCCACCCCTTGGAAACCCCTCCAGGGATGGGGACTCCACCCCTGCCCTGCCCAGCCTGGCACAGCCCTTCACAACCCTGACCACCAACAAATTGTTCCTCAGCTCCAACCTCAACCTCCCCTGGGACAACTTGAGGCCCTTTCCTCACTGGAACAAGGCAAGAAGGTCCATCAGTCACCCCCAGGAGAGACACATCATTTCTCTTGTGTGAATTCCATCGCTGCTCTGTCCCACCACAGGAGATGCTTGGAGCTCACAGAATCACAGCAGCTCCGAGCAGAGCAATCTCCCCTTCTCGCCGCCCGAGGGTCTGGATCCAGCTCAGCTTCACTTAAGCATTCAAGCCACGTCCTCCTGGTGGAGGCCCTATCAGGCAGCTACCTGAAAACACATTTTCAACTCCAGCGAGCAATTGACTTTCAAAGCTGGTGATGCTTGTCAGCCTTGTCTCCTAGGGCAACAAACCAGCCAGCCGGGCTGCCCGCAGCACAGAGAGAGCACCAAGGCAGGAGAAGAGTCCTCTTGGATTTTGACACAATTTATGGGCTGTGCAGCACTCAGAGGAGATTAAAAAGAACCACCCCAACCTGCAGAAACTTTGATCTGGGTTGCTTGGTCCTAAGAGCATCTTCCCAGCTCTGCTGGTCCCCACGTCCAGGCAGTGGAGGGCACAGCATCCCCCCACAAAACACAGCTGGAAGTCCAACAGCTGGAAAGAAAGCTGGTCTGAGATGATGGGGGATGTTTTGGGGGCACAAAACGTGGTGAGAGCCTGTGCCAGGTTGCCCAGGGAGGTGGTGGCTGCCCCATCCCTGGAACCATTGCAGGGGAGGTTGGAGGAGGCTCTGAGCAACCTGAGATAGTTGTGGGTGTCCCTGGTTCTTGCAGTGGACTCGATGTCCTTGTAAAGTCCCTTCCCACCCAAACCAGCCTGATTTTGTGATTTATTCCTGCCCCTTGAGGTGGGCTGTGCCTAGAGTGGAACCTCCATCCTCAATCCATGGGTGTGCTCTGGTGCCACCAACCTTGGACCTCGCTCTCCCAAGCTGGGGATCTTCCCAGGACTTTCCTTGGGTGCTGTGGAGCGCAGAGGAGGGTTGGGATGGAGGTGACAGCAGAGGTGACACAGGTCTCATCTCCCAGAGCCCTGCTGAGGGTGCTCCCAGCTCCTCCTGTGATCCCTCCCCAGCTTCCCCACACCCCCTGAGTTTATGGAACGTGTGAGAAGTGTCTTTTTTTGCCAACATCAGGCGCTCCCGTTTGCCACATGTTTTGTTAGCTCATTAAGACATCAAACAGGCACCTAAAGGAGCTGCAGCTCGGGGTGCTGAGAGCTGGGGGAGCAGAGGGAGGGAGGGAGGGATGAATCCAGGGGGAATCCATCCCCTTTCCCACCTCCCAGCCAGCCCGTGGACTTGCAGCCAGCTCCGTGCCAGGGGTGGGAGCAGCCGTGGCTAATGAGGCCCATTTCTAGGGCGAGGTGATTACCTGAGTCACTGCTGAGTGACACACGCTCTCTGTGCAGCTCCTGTGATTATTGAGGTCTCTATTACCAGACTATCCAGGCGTGGATCTGTCTGAAACTCCTGGAGACCAATGCCCACGTTTCTCAGCTGGGATTTGCAGGAGAACGTGGGAAGTTTCCCTCCCTTCTTCCAGGAGTTCTCCCACTTTCTGCTTCCCTGGATTTTTGTCTCTGAGCTGCCCGTGCAGTAAGAGGACACGTGTCTTGAGGGGGGGGCCACGTCTGCAGCCTCCAAAGTGTCCTTTCCATGGTGCAAATGTGGTTTAATGAGAGCAGGGGGGTGGCAAGAAGTAAAACCAGTCCTGAGGGGCTGGTGGGAAAGAGGAGGATGGTGCCAAGGGGCAAGGGGACAGGAGAGGGGACAGAGCTGGGCATCCCTGGGACCAGGGATGGGGCTGGGTGAGGGAGGGATGTGGAGGGGTCCCAGGTCCTGGGCAGGGGTCCCAGACACTGGGCAGGGGTCTTAGGTCCTAGGCAGGGGTCCCAGGTCCTGAACAGGGGTCCCAGACCCTGGGCAGGGGTCTCAGGTCCTGGACAGGGGTCTTAGGTCCTGGGCAGGGGTCCCAGACCCTGGACAGGGGTCCCAGACCCTAGACAGGAGTCTTAGGTCCTGGGCAGGGGTTCCAAACCCTAGGCAGGGGTCTTAGGTCCTGGGCAGGGGTCCCAGACCCTGGGCAGGGGTCTTAGGTCCTGAACATGGGTCTTAGGTCCTGGGCAGGGGTCCCAGACCCTGGACAGGGGTCCCAGACCCTAGGCAGGAGTCTTAGGTCCTGGGCAGGGGTGCCAGGTCCTGGGCAGGGGTTCCAAACCCTAGGCAGGGGTCTTAGGTCCTGGGCAGGGGTCCCAGACCCTGGGCAGGGGTCTTAGGTCCTGAACATGGGTCTTAGGTCCTGGGCAGGGGTCCCAGACCCTGGGCAGGGGTCTTAGGTCCTGAACATGGGTCTTAGGTCCTGGGCAGGGGTCCCAGACCCTGGGCAGGGGTCTTAGGTCCTGAACATGGGTCTTAGGTCCTGGGCAGGGGTCCCAGACCCTGGGCAGGGGTCTTAGGTCCTGAACATGGGTCTTAGGTCCTGGGCAGGGGTCCCAGACCCTGGGCAGGGGTCTTAGGTCCTGAACATGGGTCTTAGGTCCTGGGCAGGGGTCCCAGACCCTGGGCAGGGGTCTTAGGTCCTGAACATGGGTCTTAGGTCCTGGGCAGGGGTCCCAGACCCTGGGCAGGGGTCTTAGGTCCTGGGCAGGGGTCCCAGGTCCTGGGCAGGGGTCCCAGATCCTGGGCAGGGGTCTCAGGTCCTGGACAGGGGTCCCAGACCCTGGGCAGGGGTCTTAGGTCCTGGGCAGGGGTCCCAGGTCCTGGGCAGGGGTCCCAGCATGGCTTTCCCAGCACACAAGAACCCAAAGCTGGAGAACTGTGGAGAAAAGCCCCTCGGGGTCGGCTGCTTCTCACTAAATGTTTCGTTAACTCGCCGGGCTATAAAAAAAAAGCACCTTAAAAAACAGGAGAAAAACGAGAACAATAAAAAGAGAAAAGCAGAGGTTTGCCTTGGTGCTGCTGCTGGGAAGTGCTGACAAAGCTGCTCCTGACAAAGCCCCAGCAGGAGGGGGGGGAAGTGTCTCTTTGCTCTGCCTGTCTCCTGCTGAACGAGGATCACTTTTAATGGGCTGAATACATACAAGGTACAGCTGACAACAAAGATGTTAGACTAACCTAACAAGAGAGTGGAACAGCAACAGCACACAGTGAGTAATTAGAATCTAATTAATTTGCATTTCACAAGAGAGCCGGGGATGTCAGAGGGAAGGGAAAAAAAAAAAATCATCATCATAATAATAATAAAAAATAATTCCCTGAGATTAAAGGGCTGGTGGAGAAGGGAGAGAAGGGGGAGGGGAGTGGAAACCTTGGGAGCAGCGGGACCAGCACGGAGGAGCCTGTGGAGCTGGTTGGGATGGGCTGGATTCAAGGGAAGCAGGTGGGAAGATGACAGGTCTGGGAGCAGCGGCCAACAAAGGTGTCTGTGGTCAGCAAAATTACACCAAAAATAGGCAAACAGCAACTTTTGCTGTCGAACAGCATCCCTCCCTTTGCAGAATTGCTGCCAGAGGACATGGAGGAGGTGGGGGGGGGATAAAAGATGATGGTGTGGGGAGAACATGGAGCTCCTGGAGCTGGTGGGAAGGGGGTGGGCGCTGCTGGAGCCTCTACCAGAGCTTCCAAGCAGGGAGCCAGTCCCTCCCCAAAATTAGTGCTGGCAATATGTTAATCTCTCTGTTCAACACCCGATTTCTTCACGCTGGCTGTTCCCGGGAGGCGAAGCCAGCCCGGATCTCCATAACATCAAGGGAAGATTTACAGCTTGTTTCCATAATGATGACACCAGGCAGAAGATTATGCTGTCAGAGGAGCCGGCGCAGCCACACAAGCCCTGGGGAAGAAAAACAACCCTCGTTCCCCGGAGTGCTGCCTGATTGTCAGCCCTGCCTAGCCACAGCTGCCAGGCTGGCCCCTGCATCCCTGTCTGCATCCCTGTATCCATCCCTGCATCCCTCCCTGCATCCCTGCATCCCTGCCTGCATCCCTACCTGCATCCCTACCTGCATCCCTGCAATGGTTCCAGGGATGGGGCAGCCACCACCTCTCTGGGCAACCTCAACCAGGCTCTCACCACCCTCAGCACCAACAATTTCTTCCTCCTCTCCAGTCTAAATCTCCCTCTTTTAGTTTCAAGCCATCCCCCCTTGTCCTGTCCCAACAGGCCCTGCTCAAAAGTCCGTCCCCATCTTTCTTGTAGACCCCCTTGAAGTCCTGCAAGGCCACCACTAGTCCTGCCCCACCGTGGGGACATCCCAGCGCCCAGAGCCACCTCCTGAGCTCACCTTCATTTTTCTCCTCCATATGCCTTGCCCTCCAATTGGGGCTGGTGTTTGCAGCACCCAACCAGCACTGTAAACACGCCGAGGGGGATTTATCTTTCTTGAAAGCCAAATAACAAAGCAGCACATCAGAAGGGAGGATCCTTTCCTTTTGTTGTGAATCAAGGCCGGGATTATTTGAGCAGGTTTCCTCCAGGGAACCCACCACAGCAGTGGGAAAAATGTGCCACAGAGGTTGCTGGAGTTCCATCAGCTTGTGGGGAGCTGTGATTTTGGGCAGTGATGCTCAGGGCATAGATGAATGGGAGGGTTGGCTCCTGTTACTGATGCCTTACCCACATCCTGCTAATGAGCAGGAAAAAAAGGAAAGGAAGGAAGGAAAAAATCCAGTTTAATGAAGTGGAGATGCACAACCTCTGAAAAAATCTCATTTTGGGAAGGATATTAAACCTGGCATAGCCCAGCCCAGCCAGGCAGCAAAGCATCTCCATCTCCTGCCACTTTTAAAGCCCCATCCTTGCTTTCTGTCTTCCCCAGGCAAAAAAAAAAAAGCCAAACCCACTGAAGTCAAAGCTTTTCAGCAACCAAACACAGATTCTGCTCTATCTGGAGCCACCCAGCCCAGCATTTGTAGGGTGAGTGCTCGAGCAGCGTTGCCACAGTGTGATGAGGTCGTGAGTCATCTAACCACTGAAACCAGCTCACCAGGCCCAGGATAGCTCAGAGGCTGGGAAGGGGTTTAGGGGAACTCTCCTCCCCAGCAGCCCTGGCTCAGCAAAGCTGCTGCTGGCACCAAGGCTCCCACCACCAGCAAATCCAGCCCCGTGCCCTGGGTAGAAGGGGAGATGCAGCTTGGGAAGGGGAGAAGGGGGTGTAGTGTGGGTTTGAGGTGATGCTTTGCTGGTGGAAGGTGGCGTGGGGCTGGGGCTGAGCTGTGCATGACATAGAGTCGTGGGTTGGAAGAGATCTTTCAGATCATAAAGCCCAACCTTTAACCCATCCCTGCCAGGGCACCACTAACCCCTGGCCCTCAGCACCACATCTCCAGGGATGGGGACTCCACCCCTGCCCTGCCCAGCCTCCCCCCCCCCCGCACAGCCCTGACCACCAACAAATTGTTCCTCAGCTCCAACCTCAACCTCTCCGGGGCCAACTCAACCCCCCCAGCTCCCTCACCTGCTCCTCACCACACTCCTGCTCTAGAAGGGTCTAGAACACCTTCGTTGCCTTTCTCTGGACACATTCCAACAAGTCCAGGAGATGCTGGGACAGGCAAGTGGGGGCATCACCTCCAGGTTATACCACATCCAAACTGAGCTCCCCAGAGAGTTGTCAGGGCTGAGCAGCTGGAAAACACTCTGGAGAAACCCCACTGCCAGTTCTGGCCCAGTTACAGCCCCGTCCTTCCGTCAGGGACATTTGCCAACAAACCCAAGAATTAACACAGTGCTCTCCTGACAGCCTGAGCTGGGCTCTGAGACATCCCCCCCTCTGGGATACGTGGTAGAAATTATTCATTGCTCCTCATCCCACTTGTCATCGTTGAGCTCCGGAGCAATCAGGGCTGAGAACTGGAGGGAGTTCACTCAAGACCCCAAATTCCGCAGGTTTACGGAGCCCCCGTCCCCACCCTCAGCTGAGAGGAGAGATTCACGGGGGTAATTATGTTAATGGGGATGTGCAGACGGGGAACTGACAGCAAGGAGTTGTTCTGAAAGGTCTATTTATAGAGAAAAAAAAAAAACAAACCCTGCCTTCCCCAGACAAACATATGGGCGAGCGAGGCAGGGAAATTAAGTGGGAGATAAAAGGGAAAGGAGGAAAAGAAACGGGAGTCAGGCAAGCCCTGGGAGCTGCTGTCTGCTCAGCTGGTTCCCATGGCCTGGTGCTGGCAGGGAGGGTGGTTTGGGGGGTTGGCACCTTGTGCCCCCAGTGCCACCACCTCCTGGGGCTGCCAGTGTCCTGGGGGAGACCAGGATGGGGACCTTGACCCCAGCTCATGCCTTATTCTGCCCCAAAAATAGCCCACGGGGCGCAGGGAGGGACAGTTGAGCATGGAGAGCTCACAGGGAGCTTGCAGGGCTGTCCTGGAGCTCCACAGCACCCTGACCCTGTGCTGGAGGGCACATTGCACCCTAATTGCCCCTTGTGTAAGGGGAGATGGCAACACAGAGACTGCAGCACTGCAGGGAGGGTTGGGAGCCCCATGCTGAGCACCACAAGCTTGGTCCTGACACCCCATGTGGGGGCCATGTCTCCATCCCTTGGGAAGAGCCAGAGAGACCCATTCAGGGGGAGTTAATGATGCCCCAGCTCTATTGTGGGCACCTCCTGAAACACAACCCTGGCCCCCCCCCGGTGCTGAGCCACGTTCTCCAGCTCTCAGCAGGATGCAAGATGTAAATTCTGAGCTGTGTGCTAAATTACATGGGCCGTCAGTCAAGTCTTTGAGATGTTTTGAGTAGACAGATTTATACAAACACTCAAAGCTCAGTAGACCCAGAGCCAGTATCTTTTATACCAGGCGAGGAGGAAATAAATCACCGCTCCCCTTCCCCCTCCTCCTCCCCTTCCACCACACTGAGGTTTCTCCCAGACATCTTTCAAGCAGGATCACAGAAAATTTTATTTACCGTGGAAAACAAAAAAAACCAAAACAAAAGCCCTAAAGCACCAGGGAATTGTGGCTGCCCTTGACTGATGGGCCACCCAGCCCGGGCAGGGTCTGCGAGGAGGAGCGAGCCCACCATGAGCATCCCTTCAACAGAACCCCAGCGTGGTGGGGTTGGAAGGGGGCTCTGGAGATGATCTGGTGCAACCCCCCTGCTCCAGCAGCTCCCCCAGAGCAGGGGGCCCAGCAGCGTGTCCAGGCTCCTTTGGGATCTCTGCAGAGAAGGAGACTCCACAACCTCTCTGGGCAGCCTGGGCCAGGCTCCAACACCCTCACCCCAAACAACTTTCTCCTTCTGGGTTCCACTTGGTGCCCGGTGCCCCTTGTCCTGTCCCTGGGCACCCCTGACAAGAGTCTGGCCCCAGCCTCTTGCCCCCACCCTTTAGCTCTTGCTCAGCATTGATCAGATCCCCTCTGAGGCTTCTCTTCTCCAGCTCAGCAGCCCCAGGGCTCTCAGCCTGTCCTGGGCACAGAGATGCTCCAGTCCCACCAGCATCTTCACAGCCTCCCCTGGACTCTCTCCAGTAGCTCCTTGTCTCTCTTGACCTGGGGATCCCAGCACTGGACCCTCAAATTCCCCAAATGAATGAACAGGGGCAGCCCCCAGGACTGCAGGACACGGAGGATGGTGAGGATGGAAGCAGAGATCAGGGGGGTGGGAGCGAAAGAGTCACTATAAATGCCCTTATCACAACTGAAAACGCTGCATTTTGGATTTTTCTGGGTTTTGTTTTTGAACTGATGCTCTCAGCTCCCCAGTGGCTGGCCCAGCACTCTCTCCCAGGCACGGCACCACAACATACCATTAGAAAAACAAAACCCTTTCTCCACTTGATGGCTGCCCTTTTATTTCTGGAACCGATACATGCAATCACAGTAGCGTGGCCCCAGCAATTAGGAAGAAAAGTCCTTTTCTTCTCCCGGCCCAATTACCCATCCTGTAATTGACATAATTATTATCTTTCAGTTTCCTAATAATATTTATTGAGCGCTACAAATCCTCATTCTGGGGGAAGCTGCTCTCAGAGCACAGCAATTTTCGAGCCCTAACAGGGTTCGTGCTGGAAGGAGGGATCAATATGGTCTTTAGCAGAGCCCTCGTTTGGGGGGGGAATGAGGTGGAGGACACAGGGCAAGGCTGGCATGGAGCTCCCAGTCCCCTCCAGCCCATCCCAGCACCCTGCTCAGCAAAGGAGACCCCAGAGAGGGGGAAACAACCTCCCCCCATCCACACTCAGCCCCTCCTGGAGCTCTAACAGGAGCTTCTTGGGGGCTTCCCCACCCCGGCATCAAACCCCATCTTCCTCCTGCTGACAAACCCCTTTCTCAGCAGCAAAATAAGCACTGAAATATGTATTTTAGATATATATTGGAAGTATATAATGGCCAAAAGGCCAGTTAGAAGCCCTAAAGGTCTTGGAGGCAGGGGGGGAGGAGAGAAGAGCTGGTTCTGGTTGTAGGGAAAACATGAATATTCATTTAAAGCAGAAAAAAAAAGAGAAGAAATATTAATTTTAATTTTATTTTGGCTGCCTCGGGGCCGCTGTGCCATATGCACAGACAAGTTATGCAGAATTCCTGCATGGCAAAACTCCTTTAGCATCACAACCAGAGCAATCTTGTCAAGCTCTTCCCTTCCTCTGGGGCTCCCCGGGAGCGATGGGCTCGACCCAACCCAACAGCCTCAGCTCCTCCCCTGCTCCCCACCAGTGGTCCTGGGGGGGGTGACGGGTTCAGAGCCTTGATGTCCCCCCCCTGGGGTTGAGCCAAGCCTGGCAGCTCGGGTTTAGCAGGCAGGGAAGGGTTGAGCTGGACCACAGAGCATCGTCCCTCACCCACTGCCAGCCTGGTGTCCCACCAGTGTTCTCCACCAGCTTCTCCAGCATGGGGATGGAGTCCTGACTTGGATCAAGTGCTTCTCCACTGGACTAGATCTCTTTGGATGGTGGCTTCCACCCAGGAATCCCAGAGAAGTTTCCAGCCTGCATCTCATACCCCAGGGATAAAACCTCGGCAGCAATAAGAGAAGTCAGGACCTTGCCCTGGTTCTCCACCACCAATGGGTCCCCCTTGGATCCCTCTCAGCTCCTCCCCGGCATCCAGCTTGTTGGGAAGTGCCTTCTGGCATCTCCAACTCATCATCCCATGAAGGTCACGGGATGAGAAGGTCTAGGAATGGTCACACAAGCTGGGTCTGGAGGCCCCACACCCAGATATCCTGGGGTTTTTTCAGCAATTCTGGGAAATACCCACAAAAATGAAGCCCTGAAGAGATTCCACCACAGTCAAGCCCACAATGCTTGTGTCCTTGGTTGGTTCTTCATCTTCTGAACCACCCACCTCCTCCAAACCCATCCTTTTGAGCCACAGCCAGAAGCCAAAGGTCTCTCCCAACCTTTTGAATCCAACCCATCAGGAGGTATTATCCTAACCACCCTTTTTTCTTGCATAATCCAGACTCTTTATGGTCGTGATCTCCTAATTGTCCCAGTCATCTGATAAGGGGATGAGGGGAAAGGGTGGGTCAGAGGAATTCTTGGCAGAGTGAGGCTGTGTGGGCATCAGATGGTGCTTTTTGGAAGTCCTTCTAGTCAGAGATAATGGCTTGAGGGGACTGGGAACACCCTGGAATTCACTGGAATGAGGATTCCTCAGGCAGAGGTTGTGAAGATGCACCCAACACATGAATCAAGTCCTTCCATTACCCCCTCTATGGATTATCACCACCTAGAATTGAACAAGCAGGGAAAAAATACAGCCTGAATCTCTGCCTGAGCTTCCTTTTAGGACTGACATTGCTGCTGGTGCCAATGCCACCCTCAGGTCACCACAGTAGTAAAAACAGGGTTATTTTGAGGAGCATCCTCAGATCATCACAGCAACCTTCCCCATAGTAAAAAAAAAAAGGGCTATTTTGAGGAGCAATCTCACGTTTCCTGCTCCACTGGGATCATGGGGTGGGAAAAGCACGAGGAGCATCCGGGAGGGCATCAAGGTGGGGGCATCGTCCCAAAGGATGGAGGCCAAGGGTGGGTTTGGTCCTTGGGAGGTGCCAAGAGTGGTCCCCACCAGCCCCCTCCATGAGCACCACCAACCACCAGGCTGGAGGACACTTGGCTGCACTGCCCAAGGCAGACAATGGCCTCATTGTGTTTAAATCTAGATTCATTTCATCTGGAGGATAAAATTAGAAAATCACCCCAATTCCCAGGAGCCTTGTTAAATCAATACCACGTAGAACAAGCAGGCGAGGCACAATGCGAGGAGGAGATAAAATTAGAAGGAGTCCCCCCGGGTGGGTTGATATCAGCTCTTGCCTTCCAGAATTGGCAGGAGCCTTTTGCATAATTTATCAATTACAAACAATTTAATTCACCCTGAATAATGAGGCTTTGGAGGAGTTCGGTGACACGGAGGCTGGTGGCCGTGGTGGACTTCAAGGAATACCTCCTCATGGGAGGCAATCAAGCTGTCCCAGGGCCATGGTGGGTACCTGCAACCCCTTAGGGTGATGGACCCAGTGTGGTCCTCAAAGACGTGGGTGCTGAAGGTGGAGATGACTTTGCTGCAGGCGATGAGAGGTGAGGAACCAAGAATGACATCCAAGGCTTCTCCATCACCACCCTGCAGCCAAGCACCTCCCAGCACTATCTCCCCGTCCCAGAAAGGGAAACACAAAAAGGTTAAGGGGAGGTTACTTGAAAGAACACAAGTGATAAAAATCAAAAGCTTTTTTCTTCTGCTGAGAGGGAGCCTTGAGAAGGTTATGAAGCATTTCCTTCCTGCAGCCCTTTTTGTGTTCCTCTGCCTATCGCAGGAGGGGGGGGTGGGGGCTTGTTCCATCCCAAGCCAAGCTGGGTTCTCACAGAAAACAATAGGAATGACTCTGGGAAGGGGCAGGTTTAACCCCACATCCCCTCTGGAAGTGCCTCCTTCCTTGGATGTCTCCCCCACCACCACCACGATGGAGCAGCAGGATCCTGCTCCTTCGCCTTAGTGCTGCCTCACACCTCAATTAAAGCCAAGAAGTTAAGTGGTGCATAATTATGGCATTGTAGTCGCTAATTATAATCCCACAATGAAATCAGCACTTCTCGGGGAAGGCCGCAAAGACCTGATGGTTTGGAGCCAGCTCCTTTCTAACCCCCTCAGAATCCCTCGTTAAAAAAGCCACGAGGAGGATGCAGGGAAAGGAGGAAGGTTAATGAGAACATCCCTCCAACCCCATTAACCTCCTCCCAGCTTCACAGAGGCTTTGATGGAATAAATGTTATGATGCCAACGCATGGTCCATGGGGCATCTTCAGGAACTGTTGGTGAGGAAGGAGATACACGGTCCCTTCTCCCCACCAGTCCCATCCCGGATCCATCCCTCCTGTTGCTATCCCTCCCCGTAGCAGCCTAATAAGGCTGTCCCCTTTATATCCTGGCTGCTTGATTTATTAGGTAATTTGTTTCTCCTCCGTGGTGCTGGCCTGCTTGTCATCCGTGTAATGGGATGATGGAAGGTGTGAGCTGCAGACACCAGGCAAATAGGACCCAGCTCAACTCCACGGCCCAAAAAAATCGATTCCCAGCAATTTTTTGTGCTTTTGGCTTGCCTGAGAAAAGAAATATATTGGAAAAAAAAAAAACAACCCACCAAAATTGCAGTGATTCAATGGGGTTTGAAGTCGGGGTGGTGGAG
The DNA here is from genome assembly GCA_013401335.1 of Brachypteracias leptosomus. Taxonomy (NCBI): domain Eukaryota; kingdom Metazoa; phylum Chordata; class Aves; order Coraciiformes; family Brachypteraciidae; genus Brachypteracias; species Brachypteracias leptosomus. The sequence goes on along the minus strand of VYZX01032810.1, from coordinate 546,063 downwards.
GGTGCTCAGGCTGGTTTCCACCCCAAATTTGGAGAAGGGAAGGCTCCAAGGAGAGCTTCTGGTGGCCTTGCAGGACTTCAAGGAGGCCTAGAAGAAAGATGGGGACAGACTTTTGAGCAGGGCCTGTTGGGACAGGACAAGGGGGATGGTTTGAAGCTAAAAGGGGGAGATTGAGACCAAAAAGAAGGGAGAAATTTGAGGTGCTGAGGGTGGTGGCGGAAGATGCTGCTCCCTGCAGAGGGGTTGGACTCAATGAGCTTTAAAAGTCCCTTTGCACCCAAACCAGTCCGTGACTCTATGATTCCATGGTTCTATCATTCCATGATTCCATGATTCCACAATTCCCTGATCCTATTCATCCTCTCCCCAATTTAACCCCCCCGCAGTGCTCAGGGTCAAGCCGTGGCCACCTCAGCCATGCCCGAGGTGCCTGCAGCGGGTTACTCAGAGGCAATGGGGCGCTCCTTAGAGCCCAAGCTAGAAACCACAGCGTGCTCTAATTCACACTGTAATTTATATTTATTAAGGTAATTAACCTGCTCAGGTAGCAGCGTGAATCACCAGAGCAAGGAGCAGAACCAGGGCCAGGTGTCTGCAATGGAGAAGGGAGGACATCTGAGGAGACCACCAAGGTTCCTACCTCCAGCTCATCCCAGTGTCTCTACTGCTGGACTGGGGCATCCCACTGGAGCAAGAAGAGGGTTGACACCCCACACCTCTCCTTCAGCCTTAGCTGGAGCAATAGAGATGCCAGACAGGTTGGGAAGCTCCGTCACGGCCGAGCTGCACCCAGGATCTCCCACACTGATAACCATCAGCCGCAGGGTGTGCCCCACAGCAGCGGCTCACAGGGGATTAGGAGGATGTGCTGCTGGATGCCGGGATGGGGATTTGAGCAGAGCTCCCCTGACATCCTCGCCGGGGTTGTTTTCAGGAGGTTTGGATGCTCTCCTGGAGATAGGGATCAGCCGCAGCCCTCGCTGAGGCACCCGGCACACCCTGCCCGGGAACGGCCCCACTCCTCCATTCTCAGCTCCACAACCCAGGCTCTGCTGGGTTCGCTCCATCAACCCCCTGCTTCCAGGGATAACGCTGCCAGGAGAAGCCCAGAAGAGGCTGGGTTGGGTCTTGGGCCCACCAAGAGGTTTCTCCAAGCACCAACACAAGGGTAGGATGAGTATGGCATGCATGGAAAAACAAACCCTAATGAAGACAACACCAACAACCCAAAGTTAACGAGCAGGCTGCAATCAGGAGCCAAAACCTGTTTTGGCTGGAGGTTGCTGCCCTGACGTGCCAGACAGGAGCTCCGGGGGAGGAGGAGGATGCCCCAAGGTGCTCTGGAGATGAAACGGGGCTTGGTAAATAGGTGTCTGCACCCAGGCCTGGAGAAGGGCTGGCTGGGGCCAGCAGGGAGCATCCAGCTCAATCCCAGCTCCACCCCAGCTCCATCCCAACTCAATCCCAGCTCCATCCCAACTCCATCCCAGCTCCATCCCAACTCCATCCCGGCTCCATCCTGGCTCCACCCCAGCTCCATCCCAACTCCATCCCGGCTCCATCCCAACTCCATCCCAGCTCCATCCTGGCTCCATCCCAGCTCACCCTGACTCACCCTGCTCCTCACCACCAAAGGGTGCCCCAAACCAGCCCTCTGCACTTTCCTGCCCAGCCTGACGCTGCTTCACATGCCAGAAAAACAGAAAAAAGGGAAAGTAAAATCTGATTTCAGCACTTTCTGCTGGTTTGTTGGGTTGTTATTTTTTTTCCCCCTTGTTATTATTTTTATTAGCCTCTCTGCTTTGGCTGCGGGGCCTCTCGGAGAGGATGGAGCGTGGCGTGGGTGTTACATGTGGCTTCAGAAAGAAATGCCAATTACTAATTTCATGGAGATAAGCCATCCTGAAGGAGGGGAGAAGAGGGGGAAAAAAACAACTAAGAAAAAACCCCCAATCATACACACACCAAAAAAAATCTCCCAGCTTTGAAATGCGAAAGGCGCCTTCATTTATTTATTCATTTCTTTCCACGGCAGGATTGCTCAGCTCAGTCCCCAGACAGGGGTGGGAGCAGCACCCAAGGGCATCACCAGAAGATGGGGTTTAGGTGGCTCTATGTTCATACCACACATGGGTCCTGCTTCCCCAGCATCCCACCAGCTCCCACCCATCACCAGCACAAGGTGATGCCCACCCAGGCTCCCACAACCCCGTCAACACCGAGGGAAAATGAAGGTGCAGGGAACTCATCTGGGTGTAGTTTGCATTTTTATTGCTCTAGCCTCAGACTCCAGCCTACAGAAAGGTTTCAAAAAGGATTAGATGCCATAAAACCTTTAATAATCCTCCCACATCTTAGGTTTAATTATTGTTTTTACACATGCGGAGCCAACATGCCTGTAGCGAGCAATCAAGTCTCACATGCCACTCCTCCTGCTTTGCTGCTTCTCTCCTCTCTGGCTCCACCAGGATGAAGCCAGCACCCAGTTTTCCACTCATCCCAGCCCTGACTGGGAGCTCCCCTCCTCTCCAGCCCACTCCTCCCCCAAAATACAGCCCTACATAAGCACATCCCAACCGCGGCCAGAGCGAGGGTGTCACCCAGGAGGTGACACAGATGCCACCACCATGAAGACCTTGCCCATTGTGGGAGCTGGGACCAAATGCTGGATGGGTGCCTGGTCCCCAGTGGGCTCTAGTGTGGGGGACTGGGGAAGGGGATGTGCTCCCCATCCTCACCAGAGCTGCTGAAATCACACTTGGCTGGGAATTGAAAAAAAAACCCCAAACCTCCTCATCTCCAATTATAAACCAGCTCTTGGGAAGGAACATTTTGTCCCTTATTTGGTGCCACCAAAATGGTTGTTGTTTCCTTGGGAGGGAAAGAAATCAGACCTTTAAATCAGCTTTTTTCACCCCAACAGCTTTTCCTTCTGCTGAAAGGTTTTATCCCTGGAGGTGTTCAAGGCTTGGGGCAACCTGGTCTCGTGGGAGGTGTCCCTGCCCATGGCAAGGGGTTGGAACTGGATGATCTTTGAGGTCCCTTCCAACCCAACCCATCCTGTAAGAAAAGGTTAAGAGTAAAACATGTCCCAGTTCCTTTGTAACTATTTAGAGGCTCCATTATTCCCAACTAACCATTTAAAAGCACCCTCAGAGCACCCACCGTCCTGCTGGTTGTTAGTTATTATCATCATCAGCATCATCATTATTATTGTTCCTCATTATTATTGTTTCTCATTATTATTGTTCATCGCTATAATCGTTCATCATTGTTATTATTATTATTATTATTGTTATTATCATAAGTGATGCTTCCCACGACCGCCTGCAGCGCAGCTCAGTGGGGGAATGGGGTTTGCCCAGTTATGTCTGGGCTGGGGGGACCAGAAGAGGCCAGAGCAGCTCTTACACTTCCAGTAAAGTCTTATTTCTTTAGGAATTCTCCCCATTTGGACCCTGGGCACTGAGCAGGGACATGTTCAACTATCTCAGGTTGCTCAGAGCCCCGGCCAACCTCCCCTGCAATGGTTCCAGGGATGGGGCAGCCACCACCTCTCTGGGCAACCTGGCACAGACTCCCACCACCCTCAGCACCAACAATTTCTCCCTTCTCTATCTGGTCTAAATCTCCCTCTTTCATTTCACCCTTTCTAACATCCTTCCTCCCAGGCAAGGCCAGAGTCACCCCCTGGGAGATGTCTCTGGTGGCTTTGCTGATGCTGCTCAGCTTCATCTCCAGAGGTAGAAAAAAGCAGCTGCTTGTCCCACCTACTGAGTTTCTTCTGAGAACAGCCCTCATCAGAAATGAGTCACAGGCAGAATAATTGAAACTCTTGATGTTTTGGAGGATAATGAGGTCAGAGCAGCTCAGCCAGGGCTCTACCTGCAGCTCAGAGAGGCCTCCAGCCTGCCCTGACCTGGGGCTGACAGGACCAGACCTTCTGCCTGCCGTGGGGTGGGGGAAAGGGTGGAAGAGGTGGTTGATACCCCATCCCTGGAACCACTGCAGGGGAGGTTGAGCTCTGAGCAACCTGCTCTAGTTCAACATGTCCCTGCTCAGTGCAGGGGGGTTGGACTGGGTGACCTTTAATGGTCCCTTTCAACCCAACCCATCCTATGACTCTATGTTTGGACCATGTCAACCCCAGTGGCACAAGGGGCTGGTGGCCAGAGGAACCCACCCTGGGCTGGGGCAGGACAGACGGAACAATCAGTCATTTATTCTGGTCAGAAGCAGCATCCCATTAAAACCTTGCCCTCCAATCTGTGTGCACATGGCCAACACCGGGCAGACAAAGGGACCTTGTGCTCCAGAGATGTTTTATTCATGCACAGCCTTGAAGAGCAGACAAGCCCAGCTCTTTCTTTACTTTCCTCTCATGGATGCTTCTCTGGAGTCACAGGCTCTGCTCAGGACCATCACTTGATCCCTCCATCATCACTGCTGAGCCAACCCTGGAGCATCAGTCCCTGGTGAGGACACGGGGACCATCCCTGCTCCCAGCCTGGCAAGAAAAGGCCACCTGCAAACAAAGCAATAATAGAGGAGCCAGCCTGAGCCTCACCCTGATCATTTCTAATTAAATATTAATACCATCCTGATCTCCCTTTAATGCTCCATTTCATCTGAATGTTTGTTTTATTTGGTTCTGGGCAGGGGATTGGCCACCCCGGGACATGGCTGATGCAAGAAGGGCTGGGAAGCTCCTTCCACATGGAAATGATCACAAATTCAACCCCTGGAATGGTTAGAAAGGGAGTTAATCCCAGTGATTGCTCAGGGCAGGCAGGATCTGGGCCTCTCCACCTCATGTTGGAGGTGGCATCACCCCAGCCCTGCTCAGCACAGCAGAGACATGGAGCTGGTGGAGAGGGGCCAGAGGAGGTCCCAGCAATGACGGGAGGGCTGGAACCCTCTGCTGGGAGAGTTGGGCTTGGTCAGGCTGTGATTCTTTGATTCCATGATCCAAGGGCTGGCCACAATCAATTCTCCTGTCCACACATGACTTCATTGTCCTGCTCAAACCCTCGTTGATCAGAATTCACAACAGGCAGCAGATGAAAATAAAAATGTGACCAAAAAAATATTTAAAAATCCCTGTGGGGCAAAGGGGTGTCCCTGTGCCCCCTGCAGAGCAGGGACCAGCCACCCTCCACCTCCCAGCTTCTCCAGGAACACACCAGCTCTGGTAACACCTGAGTAAGGAGCTGCTTTAATCCCTTCCCCAATCGTGACAACCCCGAGGGATGAGCCAGGCGAGGAAGACGTCAGGGGTGGAAGGCTGCCAGGAATACCAGAGGAATTAGCAAACTGGGCTGCAGCTTCTCAAGTGAAACCACTTACTGGGGATGGACTGTTCCTCCTCGTAATCCTCCCTCATCAGCACTCGCTGCGAAAATTCAACCGTGTCAGACGAAGGCGGCGTGGAAAAGCCCCAGGGCTGCTGCTGTGGGTAGAAGGAGTCAGCCCTTGCCCAACACGATTTGCAAGTCAAGTGGATTTCTCTCTCTCTCTCTCTCTCCTTGTTGTAATTGCTGAGGATTGGGAATGCCTGACTAAGCAGCTGTCTGGGGCTGAGGTGTGCCCGGCTTCACCCCATCCCATCCCATCCCACCAGCTTATCTCCTCCCGCTGGACACCTGGCCCAGGGAGGTTGGGGAGGTGATGGGTCAAGGCTTGAGCAAGCTTTGGGAGGTGCAGCTTCTTCTGTATCATGGTGGAAGCTCCCTGGGCATGCTCCGTATTCCCCATCATGGTGACCCAAGAAGCATCTCTGCTGTGGGGTAATGGGCCATCCATGTCTGGATGCTCTCAGGAGGGGGACACTGAAAATATCATGTAACTTGATGTCATTTCAGTATCTCACTAGGGTTAAAGGACCAAAAGCTTGAGAAAATCTGCTCCAAAGGGACCAACAGGAGCAGCCTGGCCAAGGAGAGCTGGGACAGGGAAGTTTAAGAGCCTGGAGAAGACGCCAGGGAGACCTCCTGGTGGCCTTGCAGGACTTCAAGGGGCCTACAAGAAAGATGGGGACACTTTTGAGCAGCTGAGGGAAAACAAAAAAATCCTGGTGAAGAGGGAAGCTTCGAAAGAAGATGGAGCAACTGCCAGCTGAGGGAAGCTTTGGCCTCCAAAACCAAGAGCACGAGGAGTTCACCCAGGGTTGTGTCAGAGCTGGTGACACACACACAGAGCTTTTCAGCACCGGGGCTTGCGTGCCAACCCATGGCTTTGGTACCACATCCCAGCCTCCTCTTCAGGGTATCTCCCATCTCTTCCTCCCGCCGCCTCGAGAGACTCTTTGGAGATGAGTTGCCCTTCTCCTGGGGCTTTTGATGTTCCCCGAGGAGGAGGAGGGTGCGTGGTGAGCTGTTGCTTCACCGCTGTTTGTGCAACCTGGCAGGCAGGGCCCTTCTTATTCACGATGGTATCTCTCCACTTGATATGCATAATAGCTCAAAGGGACCGTTGACTCCGTTTTTCCAGCTCTTTGATGTGCTGGAGATAACTCGTCGCTGTTTTCGCAGCCATTAAAGCGAGGTGGAAATCATCACACTGCCTTCAACCTGGGGTTTGCTCTTTCATCAGCGCTGCTCGGGTTCCAGGCTTTGCTGTTGCAATCTGTCCTAGATGGAAAAAAACCCCTCTGAACCCAGGTTAACAACTCTGGAGGAAGATCAGCCTGGCTTGACAGCTTCTTCCAGGTCAGAGATCAAGGACTGAGTCCTCCCTGGACGCTCCAGCAGCTCCCCAACACGGCTGGTTGCACACCTTGAAGAGGTACCCACAGCATGAACCAAGCTCCTCACATGGCAGACACACGGGTACATGCTAGAGCCACCCAGAGCAGACCCTACACATCCATCCAGCAACGTTCACTTGGAGTTTTAATGGTCTGGGGGTCAGGGAGATGTTGGACAAAGGTTGGACTTGATCCTGGAGGTCTTTTCCAACCTAAATGATTCTGATATTTGTGAAACTGGACTAAATGGGCCCCTTGTTGGGTCAGGCTTGGACTTGCAGGGTGCAGATTTTTGATGGCAGTTCTGCAATCTCCAGCCATGACCAGGAGGTTGGGTAAAACCCAACCTGTAAAACCCAACCTGTAAAACCCAAACTGTAAAACCCTTTTGCTGCTCAAAAGGAGATGCTCCAACCCTGGCAGCCCTTCTCCTCCTCCAGCACCTCTCACCCAGGTCATGGTGTCTCACCACCCCTCTGCGTTAACCACCCAGCACTGGAAAATCATCTGAAGGCAGGAGGAGGAGGAGGAGAAGGAATGTTCACCTTCCAGCTCTGCACCATGTCGGGCTGACCCATCAAGTGCTCTTCCCAGGGGTAATAACCACATATTGCTTCTGACAATCATTTTCTCAGGGAAGATTGATCAGAGAGAGACTGACCCTGGTGATGGAGAGATGTGTCTGCCCTGCAGATGCCAGGGAGCTCAACCAGCCACCAAACCACCACAGAGGTTAGACCTGGACAACACAGGCTGTGGTAGATGCTGCTACAAGCACAAGCAGCTCGTTAGGAAGCGGCTCCTCATTAGGTGAAGCAGCCACTTAGGTCCAAATCCTGCAGCTTGTTCCCTCCACGGCCATGGGAGCTGGACACATCCACCCACCCATGGGCCAGAGGGATGTTCCATGTTCCAGTGGCTGTGGGAGAGCTGATGGTGTCCTCAGGGTCCACCTGTACCTCATTGGTAGGTGGCTTCATGGTTTTTTGGGCTTTCTCTTCATTGTCCTGCAGGATGCAAAGGATGGAAGGATCCTGACCACGGCAAGAGGAAACTTTGGGTGTGGGATGGTCAGTGAGTCCCTCCAGGCAAGGCCCAGGGACAGACTCACTCCTAGGAACCCTGGAGAGGACAGCAGGTCCTCAAGCACCCATCTGCAGAGCTCCTGCCATCTGCAGAGCCACCAGTGCTGGATCTGGCCTCGAGTCCACTCTGTGGACCTCAACCCAAGCACAGAGCCCCTCTGCCATGTGCTGTCCCCAAACGGGACCATCTGGGTGGCACATTTGCTGCTGGCACAGGTTAGGGGTGCACCAAGGGGAGGAGGAACATTCCCAGGCAGATCACATGGGGCAAGGACAGACCTCCTGGACAGACAAAGGTGTCCTACACGGGCAAGGAGGTGCATGAAAGGAGGGGAAGCAGAGCACAGGAGAAGCTCCTGCAGAAGAAGAACCCCAGAGGCTGGCAGGAGGAGGCTGCAGAGCCCCTCGAAAGCCCGTGTGGTTTTCAAATGAAGGCTATATTTGCTTTGCAAAACCTCAAACCACCCCTCCCAAGAGTCTATTACAGAGACAAGTGAAAAAAAAAATATAATCTCTGTCCGTTAACCCCTTCATGCCAGGGGTTGGAGTGGGAAGGAGGTTGCCCCAAGGATGGGACCATCAGAGCCCAGCTTGGCCGCCCAACCGAGGTTGCTCTGCTGGTGTTTTGCTCTTCACACTCCTCTGAGGGCTTTGGTTTCGTTTCCTGCTTTTCTTGCAGCCTCTGCATGTTTAGTTTGGCCTCCTGTGCTCTGTGACATGAAAGCCTGGGCTATAAATACATCGCCCCGTGTCTCTGAGGGCTTTTGTGGAGTTTTCCTCTTCCAGCCTTTGGGAAGGTCGGGAGCTGGGAGGAGCACCTGGAGCTGGCTCTGGTGATGCTGAGGGAGCAGGTCCCTGCCCAGGACAACCCTCGGTGCATGGTTCAAGCTGCTTTCTGGAGCCCTGCTTGACTTGGAGATGTTTATCATGGCTGATAAGGCTGTGCTGGCTCTTTGCACAAGAGGAAGAGGAGGTTCCCGCAGCCATGAGCTGGTCACAAGCCCAGGGAGAAGAGCTTAGGACCCTTTAGTTAGCCCACAGCAATCCTGCACCCCAACAGGCTCAGGCATCACTCATTCCTGGAGATCCCAAACACCACCAGGACCTGCTGGAGACACGGGCTGAGGTTCTCCCCGAGGCTCTTGTGCCCAGCTTGCCCCACCAGTGCCACGGAGCACGCACAGGGAGAGCCAGCCTGGCAAAGGGTAACCACAGAGATGGCAGCAGCCCCATAATTACGGCCCTAATTCAGCAGAGCACCACTTAGAAGGCACCTAAGCATGTGCTTAAAGTTAATTACACACTTAAAGATCTTTCCTGCATAAGCATGGATTTAAGGCTGTGTTTGGTATCTCCTCTACTTAACTGTGATTCAGCTTAAACACCTCCCCTGCTCCCAGCCACCCCAAACCACCCCGAGCTCAGCTCCAGCATTCAAAACCCAACGGCCCAAGTGCTTTCTCTCCATGGGCTGGCTTTGTAGATAGGAAAATAAATACCAGATAGGAAAACAAATATCAGATAGGAAAATAAATATCCTTTGGAGTCTTCTGGCTTTGTTTCCCTGATAGCACTTCCCTCTCTGCCAGCCGGCGACTTCCAGGCTGATGAGGAGCTGGCTCTGCAGAGACCTCCTGAAATGGCTCCTCAGATACTTGAGAGGGGGGGGAGGAAATAAAAAAAAGGCAGAGACCGAGGCAGAAAGCACCATCCCTGTTCCTCACAGTCATTTTTTCCACCCCATTTGCATATCGCTGCTGTTTTCTCGCTGCCTTTTTCCTCCCCTGGGTTTCTGCTCAACAGTCGCGTGTGAACCTGGGGCTGTGGCTTGGCTGCGGTTTGCTCCTCACCAGAGCTCGGAGGAACTTCTCCTGCCACCCCAGCCAGAGCCACCAGCAGGACCCTGCACCCCAAAATACCTGCGGGTGCAGCTGGGAAATGATAAGAGGGGTTGGTTGGAACAAGCTGCACCCCCCCCAACCTCCCCCTCCAACCTCCCCCGGGTGGTTTCCGCTTTTAACATCATTTCTTTAACAAATCAGAGCAAGTGTTGGGATCTCAAAGGGGGTTTTGTTGCTGAGGTCACCCAGGGAAATAGTGCTGGCCCCAGAAAGCCCAGCAGGGCCACCAGCTGCTTGGGCAAGGAGAGCCCAGAGAGCTGTAATCTTGGCATCTTAGTCAGTGCTTGAAAGTCTTTGAGGGTTTTTTCCCCTCAGTCGAGTTTCTGGTACAGATTACGTGCTCTAAAAGATGGCTTCAAAGTGGAACAAATCTCACCAGAGGGGCTGGTTGTCCAGCAGAGGTTCCAGTGTGGTCCCAGACATCACCCTGCCTGGGAGAAAGATGCTGGATTCCAGGTCCCTCCCTCTGCTCAGCCACCTCCCAGCTCCTACTGTGCTGTTATTCTGTGATTCCTGCATTAGGGCAGCCAGCAGCTCAGCATCCCCAAGGGCAGAAAGCTGCCCAGGACCATGTGCTTGAGTGTCTCCAAGGATGGATGGAGCTCCACAGCCCTCCTGGCAACCTCTCTCATTGCTCACCCGCCCTCACCATCAGAAAGCGTTTCTCCATCCCTGTCCTCCACGGCCTGTTCAGCAGGTGGGAGCAGAGCTAATCCCTCAGACACAACCCCACATCTTCTCCAGGCTCCCTTCCCACCTGAGGGACACCCACCGAGCCCATCCCTTGGTGGGACAGCTGCAGGGAAGCGCAGTCCCATAACCTTAGAGAGCACCAGCCCTTCAGCATCTCATTTCGGATGCTCCTGCTCCCCTTGTGAGCCCATGTGACAGGGACCTCCCCTGTGCTGGCAGCCAGGAGCCTCTCGGAGCTGCAGATAAAGTTATCATTAGCATCTATTAACAATAACAATCTCAGCCCCGCTCATTGTTGTAGGCTGGGTTATTAGTGCTGGAGAAACAGCTCCCCGAGCACCCTCGGAGCCAGCCCAGATCTGTCTGTGTCTCATTAGCAGAGTTTTCCTCCTTTGTTTGTTCAGTCAAAATTAACTCTCCTTCTGGAAAATAAAAACAAGGAGTGAAGAACAACCCACCTGTCCCAGCCCGGCCCCACCATGGATGGCCCCACTGTCCCCATGAGAAGGTGTCTCCAGAACCCATCCCTGTGGAGGTGGCACAGCCACAGGTGTATGAAGATGGGACTGGCCCCGAGAAGCACCAGCAGGACATGAGTAATTGGGGTAGGACGGGGCTTTCCCAGGCAGCACACCCAAAACTAGGGATTTTCGTGTTTGCCTTCACATCTACTTAACCCCACAGCTCAGTTCATGCTTTTGTAGGAGTCCATCTGTTACTCGTCAGGCTCAGCCTCCTCCTGTGGCTGCCAAAGCTGCTGGGATATTTATAAAACAAGCCAAAAAGAACCCAAAACCCCAGGGCCCAAACTTTCCACATTTGTCAATCACAAAGAATCCAAAATAAATCAAATCTACGGTCAGGGACTCGCAGAGCAGCCTGAACCACCAGGACCAGGGAGCATCCAGGGCTCAGAGCAGAAGACTCAAGCCATGACCCAAACTGGTACCCCGTCAACACAAGGTGAGGTCTCCCTAAGCTCTGGAGATGCCACAGGTTGATGTGAGGGGGGAGACGGGTCCCCAGCTGAGCTGCATGGGGTGGGAAGGACACAAGTGGCACTTGGGGATGAAGATCAGGATTCAGATCCCCTGTATCTGCACCCAGCTCTTCCCCCAGGGCTGTCAGCATCATAGAATCATTTAGGTTGGAAAAGACCTTGAAGATCATGGAATCCAAGTGTTCCCCATCCCTGCCAGGGCACCAGTAACCCCTGGCCCTCAGCACCACATCTCCACGTCTTGGAAACCCCTCCAGGGATGGGGACTCCACCACTGCCCTGCCCAGCCTGGCACAGCCCTTCACAGCCCTGCACAGCAAAAAAAGGGGATCCAGGGGATCTGATCAATGCTGATCAATAGCTAAAGGGTAGGGGCAAGACGATGGGGTCCCTTCCAACCCCACCACGCTGGGATCCTGCGATCACCAGGGCTGTGTGAAGCAGAGATGGAGCACACTGGTCAGCAGCTCTTTTGCTGCAAGAACATGAAGCTCTTCAGCACAACAAGGCTGTTAAACAGATCGACCCGAGGGCAGCGGGTTCGGCACCGTTTAGCCTTCCAGTCGAGCGACAATCCCCATCGATCCTGCTGGGAGGTTAGGAACTAAACCAAACCCATCGCTCTGGAACAACGCGCCGCAGCCGGAGCGGCCCCGTGCCCCTCAGCGGTAATTGAGTGGCGCGGGGGCTGCGCTGGGGGCTGGCCCAGCTCCCCCTGCTGCAGGGGGATGAGGGATGGCTTCGGGATGAGGGACAGCTTCAGCTCTGCCCACGGGGTGGAACAGCTCAGCCTCATCGAGGGAGAAACGCCAGGGCCTGGGCAGAGGGAGGCTTTGCTGGTGTCCTCAGTGAGCTGTGAGGGGTGGGGATCACAGCATCCCAGCGTGGTGGGGTTGGGAGGGACCTCTGGAGATCATCTCATCCAACCCCCTGCTCCAGCAGCTCACCCAGGATCGTGTCCATGCAGGTTTGGAATCTCTCCACAACCTCTCCGGGCAGCCTAGGCCAGGCTCCAACAGCCTCACACCAAACCACTTTCTCCTCCTGCTCACATGGAACCTCCTGGGTTCCAGTTGGTGTCTGGTGCCCCTCATCCTAAAATTAATGAGCTGTGTGGGACTTAGGGTGGTCTTGGCATGACACAGCACAGTGAAAACACAAGGCTTGGTGGACACGGGGTCTTTGCAGCCCCTCTAAGGCTCTCACATCCCATAAGAACCTCTTGAAAGCCTCATTTTGAAGAGGGACTCATAGAGGCTCTGAAGGAAGCCGAAATAAAATCTATTCCCTCTCGCACGTGCCAGGGAAGCAGAAGCCCTGGGCTAAAGGGGACGGGCTGGGCCGTTTATGCCGTGTTATTTAGCTGTGCTGGAAATGAAGGATGAAGGTGATAAAGGGTTTATTTTAGCAGGCAGCAGCCGCTCAGCGCCGAGGAAGGAGCTCAGCTCCCCCCCAGCCCCTTTCCCATTCCAGTCACGTGCCCCCCAAATTGCAAATGGAGATTTGTTACATTTCATTTGCTCCCATCCCTGGGAAGCCATTTGCGATGAGTTCACGTCTCCCAGGAGGCTCTATTCCAATCAAAGTGAAAAGAGAGGAGAAAAAAAAAGCAAAGCAGAGAAGTCACGCTAGGCCGGCTGACAATGATATCTCAGCGGCCATCAGCGGGTGCTGCTGGAGCTACACGTTTTAATAACAGCCTGCCCATGTGCAGCCACAGGGCTCGGGCACTGCTCCTGGGCTGGGGGGTGCTGAGGGACCTCTCCAGGGCCAGGGGATGCTGAGGGACCTCGTCGTGGCTGGGGGATGCTGAGGGATGCTGAGGGATGCTGAGGTACCAATCCCAAGTCGAGGGATGCCGAGGGACCTCTCCATGTCCAGGGGATGCTGAGGGATCTCTCCATGGCCAGGGGATGCTGAGGGACCTCTCCATGGCCAACAGATGCTGAGGGATGCTGAGGTATCAGTCCCAAGCTGACGGATGCTGAGGGACCTCTCCCAACCCAACAGATGCTAAGGGACCTCTCCCAGGTTGAGAGATGCTGAGGGATGCTGAGATACCACTCCCAGGCCGAGGGATGCAGAGGGACCTCTCCATGGCTGAGGGATGCTGAGAAATTCTGAGGTACCTCTCCTAGGCAGGGGGATGCTGAGGGACCTCTCCCAACCCAAGAGATGCTAAGGACCCAGGTTGAGGGATGCTGAGGTACCACTCCCAGGCTGAGAGATGCTGAGGGACCTCTCCCAGGCTGAGGGATGCTGAGGTACCACTCCCAGGCTGAGGGATGCTGAGGGACCTCTCCCAACCCACCAGATGCTGATTATTGTGTCTCAGCCCCAATCTCTTCCCTGTGCTGGTTCCAGCAGCTCCGGGCTGGGCACCCACCACCTTGAGTTTCCAGCTTTCCTCTTCCTCTGCAAGCAGCATCTTGAGCTGGGCAAATAAACCCAGGGCTTTGGTGAACCCAGGGAGGACAGGCCAAGCATCTGCTTCAGGTTTAGCAATTTTATGTTGGCCTGTGCCTTACAAAGCCCCATTAAGGGAGCACACACAGAAACTGAAAGCAGAGACAGCCAGGCCTTGGTCGCTGGGGTTTTTTTTTTAGTTTCCCCTTTTTAAAAGAAAAAAACCCTCTTGTTTTCACTTCAGAGCAGTGTTGTGGGCTGTGGGTTGGTGTTATTGATTAGGGCATGTTCCTGTGAGCAGGAAGCTGCCTGCCTGCTGCTAAATTGAAATCTCCTGATCTTTCCAATCCTTTTAAGCGCTGGCAAATGAAAAGGCAGCACTCTGTGGGAAACCTCTGCTCAAGGGGAAGAGAGGCAGGAGCTGCCAGGGTGAGAATATGAGGTGTGGTGGGTCTGGGAGGACCTCACGCCTCCATTTGCTGCTGCTGCCTGGCCCAGGAGGAAGGAGGGGGGGTTGCTCCTCTTGGGATGCCCTCACTTGGCACCAGGATGCATCAGGTGAAGGATTCAACCGAGGTGCATCAAGCCCTGGCTACCACAACCTCATCAAGGCTGATGATGCTGCTCCAGCACCTGAGGTTGGTGGTGGCTGGTGGAATTGGGGTGGATGGGACCCCCCTGGGCTGCAGCATGGCTGGTGGTGGCTTCCTGAGCTGTCCTATTGTAAGGAAGATTTAGGATGAGCATGAGGAAAAATGTCCTCACTGAAAGGGTTGTGAAGGGCTGGGCAGGGCAGTGGTGGAGTCCCCATCCCTGGAGGGGTTTTCAAGGTGTGGAGATGTGGTGCTGAGGGACAGGGGTTAGTGGTGTCCTGGCAGGGATGGGATCAGTGATCTTGAAGGTCTCTTCCAACCAAAACTATTCTATGATTCTATGAATTCCTGGTTGTTGGGCAGCATCTTCCCTTCCACTCCCACACACTTGACTACTTCTTGCCATCAAGTCCATGGTCTGCCTGTCCCCTCCAAGGGGTCCCTGTGCTGGGGCCACCTTGGGGTCCAGGACCACCAAGCTGGGGTTGGAGGGGGTGGGAGCTGCTGGGCACCACTTGGCCCATTTGTATTTTTAGTGTGTGATGCTGGGGAAAGGAGAAGCACATTCATTAACCTGCACAGCCAGGAATAACAATCGCCTTCCATCAGGACCTCATGAATAAGTCGCACCATCTGATTTAGTTATTTATATCCTTCCTGCTGGTAAATTAATTAATGTTTCATTTGCAGCACAGGGAGCCCATAAGATTGCTTCTCCCTGCTCTGCAAGTGGGCACGTTGCAATGTCATCTGCTCTGAGAGGTGTTTCTCCATGGAGGATGGGTGGTAAGCATGGGCCACTCACCCATGGGTGATGCTCGGCAAGCATGGACCACTCACCATGGGTGATGCTTGGTCACCTCTTGCGTGGCACAGAAGGCTGGGGTCTGGGGGGTGTTTGTACCATGCAAAGGGTGGGGTTTGTCCTTCCTACTGGATCTTAAGCAGCGTTCAGGGGGGTAATTGTGATCCTGTGGCTGGGGTGGGTTTCTGGTCCATCCATTCAGGGGGACGACAGGGAATGTAGAATCATAGAACCATTTGGGTTGGAAAAGACCTTGAAAATCATGGAACCCAAGTGTTAACCCATCCCTGCCAGGGCACCACTAACCCCTGGCCCTCAGCACCACATCTCCACACCTTGGAAACCCCTCCAGGGATGGGGACTCCACCACTGCCCTGCCCAGCCTGGCACAGCCCTTCACAGCCCTGACCACCAACAAATTGTTCCTCATCTCCAACCTCAACCTCCCCTGGGGCAACTTGAGGCTGGTTCCTCTTGTCCTCTTGTAGGTCCACACCTGAGGGCATCTTGTCCTGGTGCTGTCCCCAGGGTTTCACACACCTGCTCCCCATGGCCACAGCAGGAGATGCTGATGGCAGCGTGTGGCTCCCTTGGGATGAAGATCAGGAGCTGGAAAAATAAACCACTCTCCCAAGGTCGTGGAGGTTCTCGGGGCTTCCTCAGCACCATTTCTGCTTCCAGAGCAATCACCCAGTGGCTTTATAATGGATTAAAGCAGGATGGTTTTGCTGAGGGGAGGCTGGTGGAGGGTGGGCACTGGATTCCCCCTGGCACAGGTCACTGCAGAGCACCCTGGAGATGCCCCATCATCCCCCCCACCCCACTTGGGTCCTGCTCTGGCATAGGCTGCTGGCAGGGCTGCCAGGGGACACCAACGTGCCTCTGCTTTGATTATTTGCTTATGGCATCTTAATACACCAATTATTTCTTGATGCAGATGGCTGCGGTTCATTTGCTTCGCTGTCAGGAGGGGGCTTGCGGGGAATGTTCTGGTGCTGACGGTGTTTTAATTTCCCTGAACATCACGTTTGGTGTGTGCTCAGCACAGAGGAGCTCGGATCCAGCTAAGGGGTCCCAGGAGACCCCCAGCATCCCATGGGAGAAGGTGACATAAAGCTGGATGGTCAACTTGGGGCTTTTCTGGAGGATGGGGACAGGCTTTTGAGCAGGAGCTGTTGGGACAGGACAAGGGGGGATGAGTTTAAAATAAAAGAGGGAGATTTAGACTAGAGAGAAGGAAGAGATTTTGGATGCTGAGGGTGGTGAGAGCCTAGTTGAGGTTGCCCAGAGAGGTGGTGGCTGCCCCATCCCTGGAACCATTGCAGGGGAGGTTGAGCTCTGAGCAACCTGAGATAGTTGCAGATGTCCCTGCTCAGTGCAGGGGGGTTGGACCAGAGGACCTTGAAAGGTCCCTTCCCACCCAAACCATTCTATGATTCCATGGCATTGACCCACATCTTGATTTTAGGGGTTTTTTTCAGCTCTAACCTCCATTATTTGGGAAGCCAACTCTGCTCCATGACGGTTGCCCCCACCATCAGCTGGAGCTGTGCTCTCCACAGCACCAGTGTCACCCTGGGGGGGCTTTTCCTTTGACCTCCAGTTTTTCAGATGCTTTAGATGCCTCCTCCTTCCTAAACATTGCAGAGAAAACAAAGATTTTCCTCTCTCCTCCCTTTCTCACCCCAAATCTCTCCTCTAAACCAGCAGGACAGCCTCAGCCCTTCCTCTGCCAAACCCGAGATGATCCAATTTCAAGCCCTATTTTCATTTATCTCA
Source organism: Brachypteracias leptosomus (assembly GCA_013401335.1). Lineage (NCBI taxonomy): Eukaryota > Metazoa > Chordata > Aves > Coraciiformes > Brachypteraciidae > Brachypteracias > Brachypteracias leptosomus. The sequence goes on along the minus strand of VYZX01032810.1, from coordinate 529,056 downwards.
TTTTTGGGCTGGTCTGTGCAGGGGTGTGGATGCTCCCTGGGCTTTTAGCCCCCATAAACCATCACAATAAAGCATGTGCTGGAGGAGATGTCACCGGCAGGGCTGTTACTGCCGGAGCCTAATGAATATGAATGGTCTCTTCATAAATGTAGCTTTGTGTCATTAAATCCCTTCACACCTCACTGATCATGGAAAGGTTACTCAGAATTAAATGTAAATCACATATTTACTGGTACGAAACAGATCAGCATGTCATTTTTTATTTTTTTTTTTTAAATAATATATAATTTAATAATGGTGCAATCTCCCCCCAGCCAGGCTTGGGTGATGGATTCCTGGTGGTCTTTCACCCAGGGTTTGAGGGAAAGGTGGTTCAGGTCTCCCATGATGGGCAATTGACAGTGTTTTCTTGCCAAAACAGTGGAGTTCAGTTCTTAATTGTGTCAGTGGCCCAGAAATGAGAGGAGTTATTTCACCCGTGTCACTCCACGTAATTAAAAGATTAAGGGGTGGTTTCTGTCCTGTTAGGAAGTGAGGGGATGGGGCTGGTTGGGATGGGGAGCACCATGGCTGGGAGCACTGGTCCCACTATTGCCAGAAGGGTGAACAACCCCCCCACACACTGAATTACACCCATCAGCATCCCCATCCACAACCCAGAACGTTCCCCAAGGACCATGGCTCAGAGTTACACCAAGTAGTGAAGAAATAAGACATTTCTTTTTTTTCTAAAGGTTGGAAAAGACCTTTTAGATCATGGAGTCCACCTGTTCCCCATCCCTGCCAGGGCACCACTAACCCCTGGCCCTCAGCACCACATCTCCACACCTTGGAAACCCCTCCAGGGATGGGGACTCCACCCCTGCCCTGCCCAGCCTGGCACAGCCCTGCACAGACCTCTCCATGAAGACATTTCCCCTCATCTCCAACCTCAACCTCCCCTGGGGCAACTTGAGGCCGTTTCATCTTGTTGAAGGATGCTGGTGGCTTCTTGGCCACCTGGGCACACTCTGGCTCATCTCCAGCTGGCTCTCGACCAACCCCCCGAGGTCCTTTTCTATGGGGCACTTTCCATCCACTCTTCCCCCATCCTGGAGCGCTCAGGGGGTTGGTGTGACCCAAACCAAGCCCTCACTCAAGGATGTCCGTGCCTCTCCATCCCACACTGGTCTGGATGCAACCCCATCCAGATCCTGTGATTTTCCCACACAGCTTCAGGTCCATCCCTCCTCTCCACAACCTTCTCCCCCCCTGGGGAGCTCCCTGCTCGGGGGGCTGCATCTCTCCTGCCCCCAGCTGTGATGGCTTAGTTTTTATTAGGCTGTGACTGGAGCCATTTAAGCCTTGCCTCCAGCCCTGGGAGGGTTTGAGCTGGAGCAGGAGCAGCGTGCTGAGCATCCTGGCACGCTGCCTCTCCTCCTATAAAGCCTCGTGTTTCCAAATGGGTAATTACTGCACTGGGATTTATGCAGTACTTCCTTTAAGTGGTTGTGTGGGCTGCCATTCCTCCATGAATTAAAGGGGAAAAAAAACAGAAAAAAGGGTAAGGGAAAAAAAAAATAAGGAGGAGATGAAGGCGGTGGTGGCAGAGAGGAGAGGGCAGGAATGAGATCAGCTCGTTCTGCCCTTACCTGGCAATAATGGGAAAGTGCTCGTTCAATTGAGCTGTTCCATTCTTTTGCCCTGAGCTATGAGAAGGAGATTGGATGAAAATTATCAGGCTCCCTGTCTAGAATAAATATTCTCGCAATGGAGCAAGTCATAAATAAGCGAGCAGCAATATCCTGCCTTATGAAGATATAATTTCTATCTTTAATAGCTGAGTGGGCCCCAGGGACTGTCTGGAAGTGGCCTGCCTGGCCCCGGTATTGATGAGGGGAAAAATACAAACAAGCAAAAAAAAATAATGAAAAAAAGAGCTTTTGATGCTTTAACCCTGGAATTATTGATACTTGGAGGGAAACGAGGATGAACTGCAGCTGAAACCTGCTGGGAGAGGGGCCAGCAAGGGCTGGGGTCACTCAACCCCTGGGCATCAGCTTGGGAAAGCTGCCCCAGATCCCACCAGAGCCCCACGGATGCTGGTGGCATCTCAGCTGCATCCCTGGGTGGTGGGATGGAGCTGCTGGCAGCAGCCCCATAGCGGGGATGTATGTGCCAAGAAGGGATGATGACCTCACATGAGGACCTGGGATGTTCTCCACCATCAAATGAGGGGCAGGGGGGGAGTATTCCCCAAGCAGAGAGAGTTTAATAAAATATATGTGTTTATTTCTGGACTTGATGACAACCCAGCTGCTGGAAGCTGCAAGGTGGGGCGATAATTAATAAGAGTTGCCTGGGTGAAGCTCCAATTTTGATGGGATTAGTCTTAATGGTCTTATTTTTAAAAGCCATTTAATTACTAATCAGCTCTCCCTTACCGGCTAATACGTGCTGGTGCTGTTTAAAGCAGTCTGTTAGGGGGCTTTGCTGGCAGGCAGCTGGGACAGCTCTGCAGAGCTTCTTAAAGATGTCCTGCTCCTCCTGATCCTGGGCTGAGCTGTCTCTGCTCATGAGCATCACTCCAGGGGCAGGGCCAGAAGTGGGGCTGCACCACCTAAAGCAACCCTCAAACCCATCAACCCAACCCAACGCTGGCAGATGGCATCAAGGATCTCTGAGGTCCTTTCCAACCTTGACAATTCTATGATTCGAAGTTGGGTAGGGGTGGTGATCTGATGGAGGGTGGAGAAGGTCTACGGGGGGATCTGGATCAAATGGGCCAAGGTCAATGGGATGAGGTTCAACACGCGCAAGGGCTGGGTCCTGCATGTAGGTCACAACAACCCCCTGAATGCTCCAGGCTGGGAGAAGAGTGGATGGAAAGTGCCCCATGGAAAAGGACCTGGAGGGGTTGGTCAAGAGCCAGCTGGAGATGAGCCAGAGTGTGCCCAGGTGGCCAAGAAGCCACCAGCATCCTTCAACAAGAGGAAAGGGCCTCAAGGTGCCCCAGGGGAGGTTGAGGTTGGAGCCGAGGAACAATTTGTTGGTGGTCAGGGCTGTGAAGGGCTGGGCAGGGCAGTGGTGGAGTCCCCATCCCTGGAGGGGTTTCCAAGGGGTGGAGATGTGGTGCTGAGGGCCAGGGGTTAGTGGTGTCCTGGCAGGGATGGAGAATGGTTGGACTCCATGATCTTAAAGATCTCTTCCAACCCAACCCATCCCGTGATTCTCTGACTCTCTAGGATGGAGCAATGCCCCATAAGAGGGAGTGATGCCCCCTAAGAGGGAGCGATGCCCCCTCAGATGCCATCACCCCCCTCTCCCCACCCCTCCACCTGCTCCCCTTCGTGCTGCCTGCCTTAAATGTCAAAGCCAATGAAGTGTTGCAAAGGCTTTTATTGCTTTTTGTGGAGCCGATTAGGAATCTCTTCTGCTGGGTAAAGAGCAATATTGCGAGATGAAGGATGGGGGGGTGGGAGGCAGCCCTCTGTGAATTCCCCACAGAAACCTCTGTTCTTGCAGCCAGAACAGTTATCAAAAAGACAATTTAAGCAGGATTGTGCTCTAACTAGCTGGAGGACAGGGGAGCCAGCCCTGTACAGTAATCTTTCAGCCTGTAGTAAATGAAATTGCAGAAAAAAAATAAAAATCAGCTTTCCTTCCTGATCTGCAGGGGGGGAAGGTGCCAGAAGGGATGGGTTGGGGTTTTTTTATAACCATTAGCTCAGCCCAGCACTCCCTGCCAACACCACGGCTGGCACGGGGCTGGTGGCCACCACACGAGGATGAAGGCAGCTCAGCATCATCTCTTGGGGAGGCCACACCCCGGATCGGTTTTGGGCCCCTCACTCCAAGAAGGGCTGGAGTAAAGTGATTCTATGGTTCTCATCTTCTGCAGCTCTTCCAAAGCACCCCAGGAGAAGACAGAGTAAACTCACGGCCCCCCATGGGTCATCTGTACAGCTCCTGCCAACCCTACCAGCCAATAAACCCAGATGAGTGTAAAATGGAGCCCCTTGTCACCATGAGAAAGATGGTTTAAGCCACCACGAGACACCAGGTTCCATCACCAAAGGGGTTTCTTGTGTGATGCTGTCATGGGTTGAGGTGTTTCTGGGAACAGCAGCTTCTGAAGCCACCATGGGCTGAAAGTCACCTTTGGAAATCTCCACTGAAGGTGGGATGAAGTCTTCTGCTCCTGTGGGGCCATCCTTATCTTGCCAGCATGGAGCATTGCATGATGGAGCTGTAGGACTTGTGATTATCCCTCAGACCACTCGCCCAGGCTCCTCAGGTGCCATCCTGTCTGCAGAACGATGCTGGAAACCCCCGGGCAGGTTAATGACTCTGGCAGCCAGGGAGGACCATGTGCCAGCCCTGGCTGTTAATGGTGATTATTTGTGGAGCACCCTGAGTTCACCCCGTGCTTTGGACGAGCAGCACAACGGCCCAAACCCAGCCCCTGGTGAGGTCTGTGGGAAGCAGAAAACCATTTCCACCAGCTTTGATGGGAGCTGGACCCAGTCCTGCAGCTCTGATGACATCCCAGTGAATCCACAGCAGCTGCTGCCATCGGGAAAATGAGAGCTTCCCAACTTCAAATCACTTACAGATGCCTCGGGGGGAAAATTCCCTCTTGTTATTCCTTGCTCAGGAAAAAATGAAGAAAAACCCTTTCTCCAGCTGAGATCTTCAGCTGGTGGGACCCACCACCCCCAGCCCATGGCACAGCAGCCTCTTGGTGCTCTGTTATTTACCACCGAGGGAAAGAGCTGAGCTCAGGTCAGAAATGCTGCCTGGAAACCTGGAGGTCTTGCAGGTCAGCTGGAGACCTGGGCACGTGTCCCACCTCGCTGGCTGCCAGCCCTGGTCCAGCCCTGGCACTCTCTGAAGCATCAGGGATGAGGGGGAATGGGGTGAGGTGGGTGCTGGCCGTCCATCTGTCCACCCCAACCCAACTGTACAACCAGAAGACTTTTAATAGCAATTATTGCATTGGAGCAATTAATTAGAATCGGGCAGAGGGAGGTGTGTGAGTCCTGGTGTCTCTCAAGTGGCCGGGCACACCCTGCCCTGCTCTCCCCAGCTCCCACACAAGCAACCTCCTGGTTTTTACAAGGAGAATCATGGAATTGTTTTGGTTGGAAAAGACCTTTTAGATCACTGAGTCCAACCATTCCCCCCAGGGCACCACTAACCCCTGGCCCTCAGCACCACATCTCCTGGAGGTTTTCTCCAGCCTGTAAGAAATCAGGTTGGGAGCATCTCCTAAAAACGTTGGAGATTCCCTTGGTTTGTGCCTCTTTAGGGAAAGCTGGAAAAGGGTGTTTGTTTTCCCAGGAACCTCTGTCTCTGCTTGTTCTCTGCTCCTGGAGCTTTCCCAGGAGAGCCAAGCCCGTGCTGATGCTGCTGAGAAGTTGGCCAAGCCTGGCCACCAGACTCTCTCACACCTCCTCCAAAGGGAAAGCTCATTAAATTGGTGATCCAGGCATCCAGAATCTCACATTCCTATTAGAGGCCTTAATTAAAACAATAGCAGATCAAAGGGCTGTGGAGCAGCTCATTTGGGACGATGCCTCCTCCCCTCCACATCCCAGCTTTTGTTCTCACCACTTTGAGGTCATCAGTGTCATTGCAGCAGCACCAAGATGGGCATGAGGAGCATCCAAGCATCTTCCTCCAGCTGAAGGAGCCCAACACAAGGGCACGAGGGTGACCTGTTCCCATCCACGCTTTGGGAACAGCATTTTCTTCTTCCAGGCAGGTGGATTTTTCCCAGGAACTGCCTGGATGGAACCATCTTCTCCCATTGAGGTCCTCACAACCCGTCTCCACAGCTCCAAGCACAACAAACCGCCTCATCCCCCACGGCCAGTTGAGCAGCCACCCTGCTAGACCCCGTGTCCATCCTTGACTGGCAATTAGCAAGTGCTTGGTGTGATGGGCACCTCCTCTGAACTCCTCTCCAGGCTCCTCAAGCTGCTGCTCATTACGGCTGGTGAGAGCAGAGGGCAGCCTGACCGGGGAGAGCCGGGAGCCTTTATTAGCCCTGCAGATAATTACATTTAATAAGGACCCCAGCTTTTCCCACACCGGGTAGCTCAGCCATCCATCTTCCCTTTAATAATAAAACCCTCTCCAGCTCATTTACATTCATTGTTCCTTCTGCAACACAACATTACACACGTTTTATCACCCCGGGGATCTAACGCGGCCGCCGCACACGGCGCTTGGCAGGAGAAGTTTGCACCACCATGGTCCTCATGTCATGGAATCATGGAATGGGTTGGGTGGGAAGGGACCTTCCAAGGTCACCTCATCCAACCCCACTGCAGGAAGCAGGGACATCTGCAGCTGGAGCAGGTTGCTCAGAGCTCCATCCAACCTCACCTGGGATGGTTCCAGGGATGGGGCAGCCACCACCTCTCTGGGCAACCTGGCACAGGCTCTCACCACCCTCAGCAGCAAAAATCCTTCTACCCAATCTAAATCTCCCTCTTTTAGTTTAAAACCATCCCCCCCTTGTCCTGTCCCATCAGGTCCCACTCAAAAGTCTGTCCCCATCTTTCTTGTAGGCCCCTTGAAAGGCCACCAGAAGGTCTCCCCGGAGCCTTCTCTTCTCCAAGCCCAACTCTCCCAGCAGAGGGTTCCAGCCCTCCCACCATTGCTGGGGCCTCCTCTGGCCCCGCTCCCCCAGCTCCATGTCTCTGCTGTGCTGAGGACTCCAGAGCTGCCCCAGCCCTGCAGGGGGGTCTCCCTAGAGCGCAGCAGAAGGGCAGGATCTCTGTGGCTTCATGGACCACCTGCACCACAAGGGCAGCACCTTCATGCAGGAGCCTTTGCCCCAGGATGTGAGGGATGCTCATGAGCTTGTACTTTGAAGGCAGAGCTGATAAGAATTTTAGGAACAGGAGTAAATGCACTTTGTGTGTGTGTGGGGAAGCACAGCAGCGTCCCTCAGGAGAGAGGGAAAATAATGTATAAATGAATAACAGCGCAGCAAACATTCATCTTCAGAGCTGGAATTGGAGAGCAAAGCTGAGGGTATTATAAATCCTATTTTGCTGCTGCTTCGCTCTTATTTGGGTTTGCCAGCTCACACCAGGAGAGATATTTCAGTGCAGTTTTCCCCTCCCCAGCACTCCTTGCACCACTGGTGCTTCTTGGTGCAGAGGGTGGGGTGGGGTGTAGCCATGGGCACTGCTCTGGATGGGCTTGAGATGGTTTCTCCTGGTGTGGAGTGGTGGAAATCATCCGTCTCATGGGTGCAGGGAGGCAAGAATAGGGCATGGAGGCTTCTCCCACCCTTCTCTCATCACCTCGAGACCTCCTAGAGCTTGCTGCAAAGCTTGGTGGAGGCTTCAAGTGCAGCTCAAGCACAGGAGGGACTCGGGAGATGCTGATTTGGAGCAGAAAATGGGAATAAAAGAGACGTGAGAGCTTCACCTTTCCTCCCACCCTGTGCTTCCATCTGGCTGTCCCCGCGTGCCCAGGCTGTCCTCGCTCTGTCCCTGGGCCAGCAGCCGTGGCCAAGCGGCCGGTGCCAAGGCCAGGATGAGGATGACATCATTCCCAACGGGATGGCAGTGCCAGGCAGAGCCCAGGGGGGATCATCACCCAGCGAGAGGAGCCTGGGAGGCTGCTCAGGGCCGTCTGTGCTGACCAAGACGATTCCCTGCCAAGTTCTGCCCGGCCGTGCCCATCACCTCCATGCAATGGCTTGTGCTGACGTGCCCAGGCAGGAGCTGAGGGACAGCAACAATTCCTGGGGCAGGACAACCAGCACAGCCTGTGTCACTGGAGGAGCTACGGAGGAGTCTGGCCAGGCTGGATTGATGGGATGGGGACAATGGGATGAGGTTCAACAAGGCCAAGGGATGGGACCTGCACTCGGGTCACAACAACCCCTTGAATGCTCCAGAATGGGGGATGAAAAGTGCACAAGAGAAAGGACCTGGCGGGGTGGGTGACAGGGGCTGGAGATGAGCCAGAGTGTGCCCAGGTGGCCAAGGAGCCACCAGCATCCTTCAACAAGAGGAAAGGGCCTCATGTTGCCCCAGGGGAGGTTGAGGTTGGAGCTGAGGAACAATTTGTTGGTGGTCAGGGCTGTGAAGGGCTGTGCCAGGCTGGGCAGGGCAGGAGTGGAGTCCCCATCCCTGGAGGGGTTTCCAAGGTGTGGAGATGTGGTGCTGAGGGCCAGAGGTTAGTGGTGCCCTGGCAGGGATGGGGAATGGTTGGATTCCATGATCTAAAAGGTCTTTTCCAACCCAAACAATTCTATGATCTCTGCCAGGGAAGGGCCCCACAGACCCCACCGTGTTTAGTCTGGGCTCAGGGCTTATTATCAGCTCAGCCCCATCCCTGGTGGTTCCACAGGCTGCTCCCCACACATCTCCTCTAATCTTCTTTTCTTTGGCCTCCCTGGGATGAAGCAACAGGCCATCCATCAAGTGCTGGTGTTTAGAGTGAGAAGGGATCTGGGGGGCCCCGGGTTTAATTAGGAGCTGGAGCCTGGGCTGGTGATGGGCAGCTCCTCCTCCTCCTCCTCCTCCTCCTCCTCGCACGCATCAAGGAGCACGAGTCTGGTGTTATCAGCTCCGTGTGTCTTGGCATTTAGAAAATCCCCTGTGCTGCAGGTTTATTGCCTGGTTATGCTGCTCCTCAGACAGCTCAGCTTCATCCTAAGCCAGGACACCCAGCCCACCCTGCAGCTCTCGTGGACCCCACACCTCTTCCCATGGGCTCCATCCCGGCTCCTACCCCGAGGTGGGAGAGCCAAGGATGGGGCTTCAGACCTTAAACTCCCATCCCCATGTCCGAGGTGCCAGAGCTCACACCTCCCTGGTGCTTTCTCCTGGTGCATATCGAGACACCTGCTCTGCATCTCTCACCTCTTCATCGCTCTGTTTTCACACCAGTGCTGCTTTCTCACCACCTCCGCTCACACCAGCCAGGCTCAGAGGGGACGTGGTCACCCCAACAGCCACCTCTTTGCAGCTTCAGCTGCCTCAAAACTCCTCCTGTTCTCAGGGCAGGTGCTCAAAGTTAAAACCAGTTCAGGAGCAGCTGCACCAAGTGATCTGGAAGGAATCCCAGCATGGTGGGGTTGGGAGGGAGCTCTGGAGATGATCTGGTGCAACCCCCCTGCTCCAGCAGCTCCCCCAGCATCGTGTCCATGTGGGTTTGGAATCTCTGCACAGAAGGAGACTCCACAACCTCTCTGGGCAGCCTGGGCCAGGCTCCAACACCCTCACACCAAACAACTTTCTCCTCCTGGGTTCCAGTGGGTGCCCGGTGCCCCGCAGAGATGGATGCAGGAGCTGAGATGGGTGCAGGAGCTGGGTGCAGGTGGAGCACTGGGTGGAGGTGATATGGGTGTGATGCAGGTGGAGCACTGGGTGGAGCTGATATGGGTGCAGGAGCTGAGTGATGGATGCAGGAGCCCAGTACCTGGTACAGATGGGTAGTGAAGCTGAGCATGGGTGCAGAACGATGCAGGAACTGAGCACCAGGTGGAGATGGGTGCAGGAGCTGAGATGGGTGCAGGAGCTGGGTGCAGGTGGAGCACTGGGTGGAGGTGATATGGGTGGGGGGCAGGTGGAGCACTGGGTGGAGCTGATATGGGTGCAGGAGCTGAGTGATGGATGCAGGAGCCCAGTACCTGGTACAGATGGGTAGTGAAGCTGAGCATGGGTGCAGAACGATGCAGGAACTGAGCACCAGGTGGAGATGGGTGCAGGAGCTGAGATGGGTGCAGGAGCTGGGTGCAGGTGGAGCACTGGGTGGAGCTGATATGGGTTGGGTGCAGGTGGAGCACTGGGTGGAGCTGAGATGGGTGCAGGAGCTGAGTGATGGGTGCAGGAGCTGGGTGCAGGTGGAGCACTGGGTGGAGCTGATATGGGTGCAGGAGCTGAGTGATGGGTGCAGGAGCTGGGTGCAGGTGAAGCACTGGATGGAGGTGATATGGGTGGGGTGCAGGTGGAGCACTGGGTGGAGGTAATATGGGTGCAGGAGCTGAGTGATGGGTGCAGGAGCCCAGTACCTGGTATCAATGGGTAGAGAAGCTGAGCATGGGTGCAGATGGATGCGGGATCCAAGATGGGTGCAGAAGCCAAGTCCTGGATGTGGATGGATGCAGGAGCTGAGATATGGGTGCAGGAGCTGAGTGATGGATGCAGGAGCCCAGATGGATGCAGGAATCAATCGGTGGATACCAATGGGTGCAGAAACCGAGCTCTGGGTGCAGATGGGGCCACTTGCCCCCTCCCAAATCCCCCAGCACCCAGGCCAGGCCCTCTCCATCCCCACCTGGGACCAGGCTGAGGTCTGAGGGAGCCGTGGCTCTTTCCACCAGCACAGCAAATGCCACGGGAGGTGTAAGTGTCTGCAGGCTGGGAGCTGCAGCCGGCAGGCAGCCTCCCCCTCGGCGTGTTTGCAGCAGCTTCTACAGATGGGGAGCCACGGCTCTTTTCTTTTTTATTATTATTATTTTTTTCCTCCTTCCTCCTCAGACGCCTTCCAAAGTGAGTGATTTGCACCATATGTTCCCGACGCTCCCATGGAATAATGAAAATAAGCGTGGAGGGAGAGGAGTCATCGCTCGCTAGCTCACAGGATGGGGAGAGGGGGAAAAAAAGCAGAAATCATGGTGAAAACCCACGTGCTGGGCTTTATTTATTGCTTTTCATCCCCTGCGAGGAGCGATCAGATGGAAGTTGGCAGAAGTCACCTCTGACACGTGTTATCTCTATAATATCTCGAGCCCATAATCCCCACCTAAGCTTTGTGCTTTACACCACTCGGGTCCCGGCTGCTCCGCTCCAGCCCCTTAGAATCGTGGAGTCATTGAGGTTGGAAAAGAACCCCAGGGTCATCAAGTCCACCCCACACAAGGGGGGCTATAGGATTTCTCCTCCATCACCGCACTTAGAGCCACCAGTCCATAAATATTTGTGTAAGAGCCTCCCCCCCTCTCCCAGCCCTGCTGACGTTACATTTTCTGCAGCCGTAGCAGGCGACTTTTTTTTTTTCCCCCAAACTTTTTAATTCCGTTCATTAATCATTGGGAGAAATGTGCAATTACTCGAGTCCAATTACAGAAAATGTGCAACTACTTGAGTCCCATTATAAGCCCGGACGAAATGCCAAGAGCTTGATTAGAGCGAAGCCACCGCCAGCCCCATATACTTTAAAAGAAAATATTGTGCCTTATCCTGGCGGGCGAGAAGAAATCACCATTTATTTACGCCCAAATGTGTCTAACCCTCGCTGACAATACGGGAACTCTTCCCTCCACAGCGTTCCCTTAAGGAAGAGATGTCTCTCCCTTAATTAAAACAATGCCTGAACTCGCTGTAACCTCCTGATTTCATAGCGGGGGAGCTGCTCTCGTTTTTTCCAGAGGTTTTTCTAATTACCCCACAAGCCGAAGCCTGGCCTGGAACTGGGCTGCTCATACATGAGGACTCATCCTTCCCCCTTCTCCAGCCTTGAAGATGCAACCCAGAAAAGTTCTCCTGCTGGATGTGGCCCCCCTCTAATCTTTGCAGCCAATTGGCTTTATTGAGTAATCCGTAATTACACGAACTGTCTCCTATGCAAATCATAAACGTCTCAATCAATCAGCGGGAGCAGCCACGGATGGAGGGAGCTCACCAGAGGATTCCTGCCACATGTGGCTTCTAAACTCTTCTATTTAGGTCAGCATCTCCTGTCTGGGGGAGCGATAGGTATTACTGCTTATTAGGGATTAAGCCCAGATTAACGGGTCCTTCTTAGCGCTCCGACGAGCCCCGACTACCAAAGTCGGTGCTTTTCAAGGAGAATCTTCAGCTAAGGGGCTTAGGGAGGGGAATTAATTTTCCTGGGGCTCCGTCGCTGGTCCAAGAACGAAGAGGGGGAAAAAAAAAATAAAATCTTTTCTGAAAGTATAATTTTCTTCGTGTTCTTCGTGATTACAAAATAATAAGATTGCTCCCAAAATCCAACGGAGTGGATGTCAATATTGGCAGGGGCTGTAATTGCGGAGCGCGTGCCAGCCTGCCGTGGCTTCTCTTAATTTTAATTAGGATAAAATTTACTAATCTTACAGGGTTTCGCAGAGGTAGGGTTGCCAAGAGGCCATCAATTGATCTGGATGATATTGGCTGCCTTTTAAGAGCCCCTTGCTAACTGCTGTGCAAAGCCCGGGCTTTTAGCTCCTTCCCTCAGATCATCTCCGCCGTTTTCCTGGCATGTCAAAAGGCCAGATGTTTTTTATTTGGGAGCAAATTGACACGTTAAATTACATTGTGCAAACAGTGAAGCCAGCCACGGGTAAACAAGGCGGCGAGGAGCCGTTGGGTTTTATGGGTCGCAATAATGTTTATGTAATTTAACAAATTTATGCTTCGTGTCAGCTTTACCACAAGACTTATTCATTCCAAAAGGGGGAAAAAAAAAACAACCCCAACAACTCGCAGCCCCCATATTATTCAGCCTCGGAGCCAATCCAAGGCAAAGCAGGGCTTTAACATGACAATTGCATAGGGGAACACGCATCGCGTGAGCACGCAGATACTGCCTGATTTGTGCTATTTTTTTTTTTTTAATCCTAATTTGATTGCTTTTCTATCATCCAGCTGGAATGCAAACAACGGGGGAGACGTCTGCTCCCGCCTTCGCCGCACAGCCCCCGGTGCTCTCAGAAGGTCATGTTGGTTTTTTTTTACCATAATGCCTTTTCCAGGTCCCTGGGAACCTCCAGCAGATTTAGGAGGAATCCTTGATGAATCAGGCTGTCCTCACTCTCCAGCAAAAATATATATATACCTAGCCTGAATTTCGCTGGCAACCAACCATGCATTAATATTACAGCTCTTCTGGCTATTTAAATGCAAAAAAAAAAAATCCCATTAGGCTTGGGGGTGAGTGAGTGAGTGGAGAGGAGCAGGCTCGGGCTCTGGCAGGGTTTATCACATCAGTCTCATTAATTAATGCAATTTAACACCTTGTGTGCTCCGGGACATGAGGAGCTGCTCGGAGAAAGGTCAGAGCGTGGTGATGCTGCCAGGGGAGAAGCTGCTGGGGTGGAGAGCCAGGTTCAAGCTGGGAAGTTCTCCCTTTTTTTTGAGCAATGAGGCGTGCTAAGCTAATCAGACCTTTAAACTGGCATCGATAACAAATGGCTTCCCACCAACACGCAGCAATTATCAATAGCAGCCGCTGCTGGAGGGGCTGGAGCCGGCCAGGATCTCGCTCAGATGTGGTGATGTTCACTGGCAGCTCCCAAAGAAACCCCAGAGAGCCAGGCAGGGCATCTTCCCACACTCTGAAGGTCCTGTCATGACCTTGCTGGAGCTCTGCCAGGGATGATGGGCACCAGGGATGGTCTGCAGCACCTTACCTGGCCTCCTGTGGTATGGTGAGCTCTGTGTCCTTGGGTCTCCTCTGCTGGAGCTCTGCTCCCTTGGGTCTCATCTCTTTCTCTGGGGGTGTTCAGCCTGGAGAAGAGAAGGCTCCAGGGAGACCTTCTGGTGGCCTTTCTGGACTTCAAGGGGCCTACAAGAAAGATGGGGACAGATTTTTGAGCAGGGCCTGTTGGGACAGGACAAGGGGGGATGGTTTGAAACTGAAAGAGGGAGGTTTAGACTTAGAGAGAAGGAGAAATTGTTGGTGCTGAGGGTGGTGAGAGCCTGTGCCAGGCTGCCCAGAGAGGTGGTGGCTGCCCCATCCCTGGCACCAGTGCAGGGGAGGTTGGATCTTGAGCAACCTGCTCTAGTTGCAGATGTCCCTGCTCAGTGCAGGGGGGGTTGGACCAGATGAGCTTGAGAGGTCCCTTCCCACCCAACCCATCCCATGATTCTATGGTCACAGCACACTCATCCCACACCCCCCTGCCTGCAGAACGGGTCCCACCAGCAGGGAACTGGGCTGCAACTAATTCCTGTGTCTAAATGGCATTTCGTGCAGCCTTGAAGGAGATCTGTACACGGGACGTGAAGAGGGAACTAAGGGTTATTGCTATCAATATAATTAATTTCAAGCTAATTTGAGCATCTGATTAAGTTTAGCATTACCATAAAAACCAAACTGCTGTTTAAAACCGAAGAAGGGTTTATTAAATAAGTGCTGGAATGCAACAGAAAGCAAAATGAAGGTAATAAAGTCACTCCAAGTAATAAAATTAAGTGAATGCTGGAGATAATCCGTTGATGGATCTTTCTCTTCCCCATCCCTAGGATGGAGAACTTCCCTCCTCAGCTCTATTTTCTATCCAGACTTCTGGAATTCTTATGGGTGTTTCTAAACCTCCACAGAAACAAAATAGATGGAAAAAAAAATGGTCAATATGATATTTTTATTTGGGAAAAAACACCAAGGAGAGGTGGCTGTGAGCTGAGCACATCACCTGGTGGGAGCTGTGAGATGGCACAAGGTCATGGGCAGCTTGGCCAGCTGGGAAACCTGCCTGGGGCAGGTCTGGAAAGGGGACAGCAGGATCCCCCCCACAGGGGGATGGGTTCTGGGGCTTCCTTCATCGCCTCCCTGCTTGTGATAAAACATTAGTCCAGTTAGACAACTGGTGGTGCAAACCCTACGGGGCTTCTCCTGCTGTGCCAGAGCCAGCCAAGACAACTTACCCTTCTCCTCTGGGTTCATGTGTCATCCAGAGCAAACACTTATTTACTCTGAAGGCCACTGAGGCTCTAAAATGCAGAGCCTGAGATAACACTGATAGGATCACACAGACATCCACATTAATTTATACTGCTGTCCTAAGCAGAAGTGACTCCCTGATAGCAGAACACTGTCCCTCAGTGAGGAGAGGACCTGGGCGGGGATGCCATGGAGATGGGTCACGGTGGAGGGTGAGCTGGTGCTCACTGTCCCCTGCACCCAGCCCTAGACACTGCCTGGGGACAGGGGTGGAGAAGGAAAATGATGGAGGCACGTGCTGAGGTCCTGCCCTGCCCGTGCTGAGCTCAGGATGAATCAAGAGTGGAGATACAAGTAGTCAAGGTCCTCGGCACCGAGCCCTCATCACTTTGCAACACGTCCTTCAGCCACCCCTGTGGTCTCTGGGTCAAACCCAGCCCAGATGTGTTGAGCGGGTTGGTTAAAACCCCAAAGACCTCCCAGGGGAGGGTGGTCAGCTGAGGTTTCCAAACCTCCTTTACTTCTGGTGAAGGCAGAGCTGAGGGATAGAGATGTTCTGAGGCAGAGCTCAAAGAAGAGGAGGAGAACAGCTCTGGAAACACACCCAGAAATGGCCTCACACACAACAACCCCTTGGGTTCCATCAATATGTCTTGTCCAACACCATGCAGAGCCCACCAAGGCTTTTTCTGTTCCTCACCTGGGCCCCACTCCTCTCCCTCTGAACATTGTCCACGCTCAAGCTGGTGACCAGACCTGGAGGAGATGCTCATGGACACAACTTTAGACAGTTTCAGCAGATCCTGATTCCACCCCAGGCCCCAACTTCCCCTCCCAAGATTTCCATCCAGCACCAGGGTTTGCTGGTAGCTGCTCTTGCAAGGCTGAGCACAATTTAGATTATCAAATGTAACCGCGGGGCTGCTTCCTTAATTGATTTCTTTTGTTTCCTTCTATTCCTCAAAGATTTGTCAACATTAATTTTTCCATGCTTAACACCTCGCAAATACTGGACAACTTTTTAAAATTAATGAGTGGAGGTGGAGATGGAGGTGGAATACCTTCCCTGCCCTCCAACCCATGAGAGAAAAACACCTTATCAGCCTTTAATGTGTAAAATCGGAGTTGTTATTCCAGACAAGCTCTTCCCGTTGGTGTTCCTCAAACCCCAAATCACCACAATTCCCACCACAAGGGGATTTGGGCTGAAGTTGGAGGATTTGTGGGTTTCCTGGGGTTCAAGTCAACAAATCAGCAGCAAATCTCATTCATTGTAAATTCTGGAGGGGGGAAAAAAGTCATTTTTGGAACACCATGGGGTCCCCGGGGCTGTGCCCTTTGATGGGGTTGAGTTGTCAGCCCGTGATAAAGAGTCATCTGCTAAAATGAACCGAATTGGTGCCAAATCCTCCCAAGAACCTCCTCCCAAAGAACTCCTGGGTGATGGTCGGTGTGTTTCTAAGACCCACTGGGAAAATGCCTTTTAGAGATGGGTTGTATTAAAGAGCAATTGCAGGTTAAGTGACAAGCTGGCTGGTTGCCCGACGTGGAGAAACACGACCATGACAATCAGATAATGGGGGAATTAACCAAGATGGCAACAGCTGCTGAGAAAGGACCTGGAGCAAGGAGCCCGTTGCCTCCATCCCGGGGGAGGTGGATGGGGCTGGTGGGGCTCTGCTCAGGCTCGGAGCGATGAGGACTTTTGAAAGCCTACAGCAAAGAATAGAGGAGAATATCCAGACAAAAAAGGCTCCTCTCCACCTTTCAAGCCCAAGCTCTTGTGCGGCAGCGAGATCCTGGCTGTCACCAAGGAAACCAGAGATTGCTGGAGCTATCTCCAGCCCCTGCGTTCCCTCCAGGGATGGGTGTTTGAAGAGTTGAGTGGCTCTCCACTGCCTCCCCTGCCTGCTCCTTCAGACAGGGACACCACTCCAGCCCCAGCACACGCTTGTGAGAGGCTCCTCACAGCAGCTTTCAACCTTCTCACCACGAGCCTGCCGAGACTTAGTCCCAACACTTCACCTTCTGACTTTACATCAACAGCAACAGGGTTGAAGGAGATGTTACCACTCAGGAGGGAGCTCCAAGGGCCACCATGGGGACATACTGCTGGAGATGGAAAGATGAACATCTCAGTGCCGTGGTGTGGACATGAGATTGCTCACACCTTGAGCTCTGCATCTGCTCCGGTCTATCCCACACAAAAGAGAACTGGGAATGGGGTGGGGGATGGTGACAACTGGGCGCACATGGAGATGGTGAATAGAGGTGGGTAATTAACCCACGATGGCAAACAGGAACATTTCTCCATCTCACCTTGCGAGGTTTAACTCTGCTTCTTCACTCTTAAGGTGGAAACTCACAATGGCTGGTGCAGTTTGGACACGGTTCTCCTCCATGGTGCCTAACCTCCTCTTCCTGGAGAAAGGCCAGTACAGCCACCCACCCACAAACACAGACTCTTACGGCTCCTGCAGTGGTTTCACCATCACTGAGGACCTGCTACCAGCTCCCAGATGTCCCTGCAACTGGACCAGATGACCTTGGAAGGTCCCTTCAACCCAACCCAGTCCATGATTCCATGGAGCTCGTTAAATCAGCTCCCGTTTGGGCACCAGAGGATCCAGCAGCAGCAGAACACTCGAGCACAGCGAGTTCTCGGCGATATAATTCTCTTTAATCTTTTAAGCATTTGACAGTATTTGCTTGAAAGAAGGAGCAACAAGTACATAATTATTGCACTAATTAAGCTGCCAAAACACAAGCATGCTGCAAGAGCACCTTTGAAACAGTGAGCTCTCGATTCATTAGCATCTGCTGTAAGCTTATTAATCACCTAACAGGCAATTAGCAAGCTGTTACTGTTTGAGACTAGTATGTAAATAAATTCTTGGGTTAATTTCTTCCTCTGATAATAAAGAAAACATTATGAAAATTAGCTAAGCGACAATGTAAATGATCTTGACTGTTAATTATGTGCTGGTGTTACACACGCGGCGGCCGCGCGGCAGATAAGGAGGCACCTTCTCCCTTCACACACTGCTTTAAAAATAAAATTGTTGACACAGGTAATGGGGAGGATTTGGGCTCCAGAGCTGCAGATGTTTGCCCGTCACCAACCAAACCCAACCTCTGCGGGGAAAATTAACAATGGGCTCTAATTGCAGCCATTGGGATGCGGCTCATTGGAGGTGCTGGGGGGTTGAGTCCTCTGTCCTCCAACTGAGGGGCAATGGGTGACCCCAGGATCATCAGTGTGGGTCCTGCTCCCACTCCTGGGCCTGAATTGCAGGTAGGAAGAGGTCATAGAGCTGTAGAATTGTTTTGGTTGGAAGAGAGGTTTGAGATCGACCTCCTGGGTCCCAGTTGGTGCCCATTGTCCCTTGTCCCCACCCTTTAGCTCTTGCTCAGCATTGATCAGATCCCCTCTCAGGCTTCTCTTCTCCAGCCCAGCAGCCCCGGGGCTCTCAGCCTGTGCTGGGCACAGAGATGCTCCAGCCTTGCAGAAGGCTGTTATTTTATGGCCCAAACAGGATGATTTGCCCGTGGAGCCATCGATCATCTCTGCACACCCCGGCTGATGGCATCGACCCGTTCCCCGTTAGTTATTTGAGCAGTAAATTGTCAGGCTCTCCCTTCATGGGGCACCAACCTTCACAGACGGGTCAGTAGCTCACAGAAAATTAAAAAAATCCTGTGTCAGGGGTCTGGCAAAACGAGGCAATTATGGAAGTGCTGATGGACTAAGCAGAGAGCCCATGGGATGTGGGCAATGAGCAACGTCCCGTGTCCATGCCCCAGAGCTGTCCCCTTGCTCGGGGCCACCACAGACCAACCCCCCCCAACCACGGGGGCTGGGAAAGACATTTCCCCAGCTGTCACCTTCCATTAGCAAAGCCCGAGCTCTGAGCTCAGCTTCACAGCTCTGCTCTCCCCCAAAAACCCCTCCCAGCTCCTTTAAGCATGCTCCAGCGAAGCAGAAAACTAATTACAGCGCCCGCTCCAGTGAGGAATCACCAGCAGCAGAGGTTACTCCATAATCTGATTAATTTGAACTATTTTATCGCTATCTTTTGCCCCATAATGATGCGTGCAAAAGGCACACAGAATATTTCACAATTAAAAAGCCTTGAAACGAAAGATGGAGATTAAGGGAGGGATGAGGTGATGTCGTGAGGCTCCGTGGGATGAGGAGGTTGACGTGGCCACCAGCGACCTGTGAGGGATGCATGGACACCAGAACATGTTCTCACCTCTGCAGAGAGCTGATGAACCTTGCTGGGTAACATGGGCACCCTCAGGCCAGGCAATGGCATCCTGGCAGGGATGACCAAGCCTTGGTGGTGGCACCTGCTGAGCCTCCATCAGCTCTTTGCAATTAGCATTACCCAAAGAGGTCACGATGAGCTGCTATGTGCCCACTTTGACCCAGCAAAAGACACGTCAAAACCCATCTAAACCTCCCCAGGAGGAGGAACTGAGAGCACAGAACGTGCAGGCAGCTCCGGTGGGAGCTCAGAGGCAGGTCTCTGAGCCCCTCACCCAAGCTCCTGAGCTGCTCTGGGCCTCCTGCTCCTATTGCTTTTTAGCAAAGAAAATTATTTCTTATTCCCCGTGGTTATTATCTTCTCTGGAAAATGGGGGAATGGTTGGACTCGATGATCTTCAAGGTCTTTTTCAACCGAAATGATTCTATGATTCTGCCTTTTATGGGTAGAAATGAACTTCCCCAGGATGATCCACTCTGAGAGAGCACCAGGAGCTGACCCATTCAGACCATGGTCATGCATCTGCTGTACCCAAGTCTCCCCACACGTCAGGAGCTGGTGAGGACATGGGCAGAACCACTGCAAGTGTCCCACAGCCTTTTCCCCCATCTGCTCCCTCTGGCTGGAGTCTCCCCTTGGCCAGCCTTGCTGGCGTCTCTTCCACTCTTGGATCATGGAGGAGAAGAGGGGAAAAAAATCCAAATGTATTGATTCCTGAGCCTGCTTTAACTTGCAAACAAAAGCCATAAGCAGCACGGTTCCAAAACATCATTTTCCATTTCCAGGAGCAAGGGCTGGAGCTTTACAACAACTGCACGAACCCGAGAAGACAAGGAGGGGAGGGCTTGTAAATGGCTTTTTAGTACAAACTGTTTCAGTTTTATGGGTGATGGCTGGAGATCCCTTTAGAGTGATGTGCTAAGAGGTTATTTTGGATCCAGCTTAGAGGCTGCAGCAATTTGGCCCATTAAAAAGTAAATTTTTCATGTCAAGAAACAATCTCTTGCAGATGGAGTGCTCATCTGTGAAGAAGGGGGGAAAAAAAACACCACAACCCAAAAGTAGGTCAGGAAAGCAGCGTGTGGCTGAGCTCTCACAGCTCAGGGCTTCTCAGGAGGCTGCTGGGACCATACCTGGGTTCCTTCTCCATGGCCCAGGTGTGGGAGAAGCTGGTTTGGGGCCACCTTTCCCATATTCCTGAGCAGTTGGGCTCCACTTGGCTGCTGGACCCTCCTGGCAGCCTCCTCGGCCACGGATCCCAGCCCACCACAAGTGCAAACCATTTGTGGTTGCTCAGCCTGGAGCACATCAAGGTCTTGGTGTCCCACTAGCAATTTAGCTGGCTGGGTACCACCGCCAGATGTTTGCAGAAGGACAGATGTGCCTTCAGCCTCACTGAAACCATAAAAGAAGCTGCCTTTTCCTTCCATAAATCCCAGCCTGCCTTGGTTTGGTTTGATTTGAGCCCAGGCAGCTCCTCTCCGGCCGTTTGTTGGTTTTCCTTGATGTTCCCCTCTGTTCAAACACAGATACTGGCTCCGAGCAGGATGCCACCAGCAGCCCCCCTCACCCCCTGCATTAAAGAGATACAGCCCATGGCAGCAAGTGCTGTTTGCTTTGAACCCACCTTCACTGAAATAACAGATTTGAATCATAAAAAAGCCCCCCCAGAACCTGGCGTTGCTCCTCCCAACCCTTGCTCCCCACATTGGACTTCCAGACAACGCCATGGAATCAAAAGCAAAGCTCAGCAGCTGAAAATGGCCACTGAAAATGGGCTAATTGTATTTCTAAAGTGAAAATTCTAGACTTTTTTTTTTCCCAAAAAAGAAGTTTTTGTTTTGGAGAACTCTCTCCAGATGAGCCACTGCAGACCCAGCACCCACCAGCTCCCCCTGGCATGGGCAGATGAAACCCTCCATTGAAGTTTTGTTGTCTTCACAACGCTTAATACCATGGCAAAGGGCACCAGGAAGATCAGAGATGACCTGAACCAGGCAGGCTCTGGCTGGTCCTCCTCCTCTGACCAGCTTCAGATTTGGGGAGAAAAAGCAGGAAACCATCTCCCAACATGTCTGACTGAAACCAGGGTGGGAAGGAGAAGCCCAGAGGGTGGTGCTGAGGTTCACCAGCCCACCCCAGATGGGTTGCTCCAGCACAGCATCCTTTTGGTCCATGTACCCTCTCCAGAGAGGGTTGTGATGAGCTGACACCACCACCTGAGGCCAAGTGTGAGCTCCCCAGGGACCCCTCAGCTGGAGGACACCAGGAACCTCCAGGGAGCGGGTGAAGTTCTGGTGGGAAGGCAACAGCCTGGAGGACAAGTGAAGAAAAAAGCTTAACAGATGGTTTGTCAGCATCTCCAGGAGCTGGGAGCTTCAGTGGCTGAGATAAAGTTGTTACGCAGCATGAGGAATGTCATGGAAGTGCAGATCAGGGCTGTGCCCTGCTCAGTGCCCCGGGGATGTCCAGCTGCTGGCGAGCTGGGTCTCCTGCTGCTCAGCAAAGAAATGTGCTCAGAAGGATGATTTCAGGGGTTTTTTGGTCGGGTTTTTGAAATAAAGTCCCTTTGGTAGCAGGCTCTGAGAGGAGGCCAAAGCCACCGACCAGCCTGGCTGTGATCACGTTCCTAATGAAGCCTGGAGCAAAGCTCAGCTGGATGGTTGAGCAGCTCCGTGGTCAGGCCACAGCCATCCTGCCTGATAAATCATTCACAGGAGAGAACATTCCTCATCCAGCACAACCTAAAGTTCCTCATGTGCAGAGCTTGGCTTTCAGAAGCTCTGAGGTTCAGCAGATCTAAACCTTGGGCTGAGATGCAGCATTTTGGAAGCCACCAGCTCCTCAGCTTTTTATACATGGAATATTTTTGCTGTCCACTGTGGCACCCCAAAGTCTCTGAACAACAAAGGAGGTTGTGGTGAGGCTGGGGTTGGGCTCTTCTCCCAAGGAACTCATGACAGGACAAGAGGTGATGGCCTCGAGTTGCACCAGGGGAGGTTCAGATTGGACATTAGGAAGAAGTTCTTCACTGACAGAGTGGTCAGGGACTGGCCCAGGCTGCCCAGGGAGGTGCTGGAGTCACCATCCCTGGAGGGCTTCAACAAACCAGTAGATGTGGAGCTTCAGGACATGGTCTGGGGGTCAGGGAGATGCTGGACAAAGGTTGGACTTGCTGATCCTGGAGGTCCTTTCCAACCTAAATAATTCTGTGATTATATAGTGAGCAGTACAAGAGAGTATCAGAGTGACACCATCCACCCCAGGTGAAAGAGTGACCTCTTGATGGCCTCACGAGCACAGAACCTCACCGAGAGCCCTGCCAAGGGCTTGGCCACGGGGCTATTGATCCACTCAATATTTTGCTGATTAATCAGGGGAGGGCAGCCAAGCCAAACTGTTTGGAAAGGCTTAACTCAACAGGTGAGGAAAATTCCTTCTCTGGCAGCAATAAACCTTCCATCCTCCCAGTGGCTGGAGTCTGAGTGTCTCGGACGTCATCGCTGCTGGTGGCATCATCTGATGGAGGGACCACGATGTGCAGGAGGGAGCTGGGCTGGGCAGAGCACCCGCATCGATCAGGGGATTGTTGTTATTAGAGCTGACCTTGTCCAGAGCCTCTTCCACAGAGACAAAGGTCAGAGCAGAGCAAACAGCTCCCTGGTGACTGGAGATGCTCCCAGAACGGGATGCAAATATCCCCACTGAGCAAATAAATCCTGGTGACCCAGCAGCCAAGTCCCACAGCCCCGGGGAGGAAGGTGGGGAGCAGGGTAGAGGAGGAGGAGGAGGTGGAGGAGGAGCAACAGGAGCAGGAGGGGTGACTAGAGGCATTAACCAGATCAAGGGATGCAAGGAGAAGGGTTGGATGCAGGGAGAAGGGACAGATGCGGGGAGAAGGGTGGGATGCAGGGAGGGATGAAGGAAGAAGGTTTGGATGCTGGCAGAAGGTTTGGATGCAGGAAAAATGCTTGGATGAAGAGAGAAGGGCCAGATGCAGGGAGGGATGCAGGGAGAAGGGTTAGATGATGGCAGAAGGTTTGGATGCAGGGGGAAGGGTCCGATTCAGGATGGGATGAAGGGAGAAGGTTTGGATACAGGGAGCGATGATGGGAGAAGGTTTGGATGCAGGAAGAAGGGTGGGATGCAGGGAGGGACACAGGGAGGTGTGCAAGGAGGGATGCCGGGAGGGATGCAGGAAGAAGAGGGGGATGCTGGGAGGGATGCAGGCAGGGATGCCGCAGGGCGATGCCGGGATGACCCCGGGCCCCGGGGGAGGGTCTCGGCCGGCTCGGGCAGCCCCGTCCCTCCGCTCTCCGCCGAGGGCCTCTCCTACCACCGTGTGGCTGTGCCCGGCCGTGCACCCGCTGCTCTGCCCCCCCGAGACCCACCCACGGGGGACACGGGGCACGGCCCACCCGTGGTGCCTCCAGAGAGGGAACCAAACCCCACGGAGGGCACTGGTCTCCCACCCGAAATCCTCATCCCACCCTGCCCTGGCAACCCCAGGGGAGGCTGAGGTTGGAGCTGAGGGACAATTTGTTGGTGGTCAGGGCTGTGAAGGGCTGTGCCAGGCTGGGCAGGGCAGTGGTGGAGTCCCCAGCCCTGGAGGGGTTTCCAAGCTGTGGAGATGTGGGGCTGAGGGACAGGGGTTAGTGCTGGGTTAATGGTTGGATTCCATGATCTTAAATGTCTCTTCTGACCCAAACAATCCTATGATCCTATTCCAAAGCCTTCCCTGGGGCTGGGGAGCAGAGCACAAGGTCTGTCTGTGCCCCTCCTTATCTCCTTTAATGCCTTATCACAACTCAGAGAAAGGAGAAACACTCCATCAGGGTGACTCCTTGGGGACTCCCCACCCCAAACAGAGCCCGGGTTGGTGATTGAGGTGAGTGCAGGGGCAGAGATGATGGCACATAACCCAGGGACCGAGCGTTTTCAGCAAATTACCTCCCTTACGAGCCTGCCCATAAAAATCACCTCGTGAGTGAATTCAGCTTTTCTCCTCTCCATGCCCAATCAATTAGCACATGAGTAATACCAGGCCCATTAGGGCAAACTGATGCCGGGGGAGTTATGTCATCTGCTGTGGAAGTGATTGCTTAATACACGGGTTGGCTCAGAGGAGCTCTTACCCATCACCCCCCCCGCAATCGATAGCTCCAGTCAAGCTGCATTGTCTCCGAGAAGGGATCTGCTGGGGAGCTGAGCAAGCTCGATATCAGCCTTGTGATCTCAGACACTTACTGGGCTATAAATAATACAGAGGAACAACAACAAAGGAGGACGTTTCTAACCAGGAGGAAGGGTTGGTTCAACTCCTCGCAGGAGGACAAGTGCAGGAGGAAGAGCCCCAAGCAAGGATCTCCACCTTACACCCGGGCCATGTTGCTCCCCTTACACTGGAAGAGTAAGATGCTGTTTCCATCGCTTTAAAATATCCTTAATAAAGTAGAAAGCAGCAAATATATTTTATAAAAAATACAATAAAGTAGAAAGCACTAAATCTGACCTTGAGGATCTTCACGTGCTCGCAGTTCTTGGTCCTCTGTAGCCAAGCTCTAGCAAAACTTCCCAACTCCTGTTTCCAACACCTCTTCCCATCTCCAGTGTGGATCTTCACCCTCCCATTGAAAGGGAGGAAGGTAAGACTGGGAGCTGGTAAAGGCTGGACTTAAAACCAGTGTCCACCACCAATCCACCCCAGGGCAGCAGGAGCCATGGACTGCACCAGAGAGACATTTCCCTGCAAGTAGAGAAATACAGAATCATAGAATTGTCGGGGTAGGAAGGGACCTTAAAGATCATCCAGTTCCAACCCCCCTGCCATGGCAGGGACACCTCCCACTACATCAGTTGCTCACAGCCCCATCCAGCCTGGCCTTCAAAATGTCCAGGGATGGGGCTTCCAGCACCTCTCTGGCCAACCTGTGCCAGTGTCTCCCCACCCTCCTGGGCAAGAATGTCTTCCTAACGTCTCATCTGACCCTCCCCTCCTCTGGTTTTGACCCATTCCCCATATATCTAAAAGTAGAAGGGAAAACATCTCCTCAGCCCTGCCCTGGGGACGGGGCTGCACGTCCTAAGCGGAGGACAAAGCTCTCTTGATATGAGGTCTGCCAGAGGATTTGGACAGGATTGGCCTGGGCTAACAAACTGTGATCAAAGCTAATCTCTGATTAGCTATCCTGAGGAGATTTAATTTAGTTTAAAGCCTTACCTGAAATGCAGAACTGGGTATTATTGCCTCTCTGACTGCGGCTGCCGTTGTAAAGCCCAAGTATTTATAGGAGAATTAAAACCTCTCTGAAAGCAATCATCCGAGGGAGCAGCAAAATTGATTGCAGCCTTGCTGCTTCCAAACATCCCCAAATCATGAGTCAGTCCCCAAAATGTCACGAGATTTTAAAATGTAATATATTTTGCCTTATTTCTATTTGGCTGGGGAGGCGAGCGTTCACGTTCTCAAGCCAAGGAAGGGTTGAAATCTGAGCCTCTTCTGAGGAACTGGAGATTTTTCACCTTCCACAGTTCCAGGAGCTGGAGGTTTAACAAAACCCACTAATTATTTTGCTGTTCCCAAGGCAGCAGTGACCAGCAGCAGCCCTTGAGCCCTGCAGGGATTCCCAAGTGGAGGCAGATCTCCACCAGCCTTGGGCACAGCTCTGGGTTTGATGCCCACCAGGACTTTCCAGGGCTCTTTCTGGAGAACACTGACTCAGAAGAGTATTTTGAGGGCACCAGAGCCTGGCCCAGGCTGCCCAGAGAGGTTGTGGAGTCTCCTTCTCTGGAGGGGCCTGGACACCATCCTGAGCAGCCTGCTCTGGGTGACCTGATGGATCAGGAGGGTTGGACCAGATCATCTCCAGAGGTCCCCCACCGGGACCAAGGGTTCGTGCAGGGCTCAGACCCCTGCTCTAGAGCAGATGTGGATCCTACCAGCTCCTACCAGCAACATCTCATACCAGGAGCCCTTATCCAGGACTTGGTCCAGCCCTGAGCTCTCCTCTCACTCCGATCCCTCCCTCAGTGACCGGGTAGAGAAGCTGGAGGGATGCCCATGGCACTATGGCAAGTGGGTCTGGATCTGGCCACCTCCTCATGAGCAGGTTGGACTTTATCTGGGACTAGGCCAGGCTGCTTGACCCTGGCAGACTTCTCCTGGTCCTCCAGCTCCCCACAGACCCTTGGCTCCTCCCGCCTCTGCCCACTCAAGCTCCTGGGCTCCTGACAATGACAAAACCTCTCCTGTTTCTCCCTCTCTCTTTGAGGCCGTGACACGTTTGGCTGTAGGGCATGGAGAAATGATGCTGACACAGTGGCAAAGAGTCCCAGATGGGAGCAAGCTGTCCAATGTGACTGCCAGAGCCCCAGGCCTGACCTTGGCAGGGAGGTGTGGAGTGCTGATGTCTCCCTGTGCCAGCATCCCTCCGAGACATGGATTCCTGGAGATGACAAGGGTGGGCGACCAGGATGATCTCCACACCCACCCCCAGCCTCCTTTTGCTGGGTGCATTAGAAGGTTGTGCTGCCATTCAGAGAGACATGGACAGGCTGGAGAGTTGGGTGGAGGGAACCTCATGAAGTTCAACAAGGGCAAGTGTAAAGTCCTGCACCTGGGGAGGAATAACCTTATGGCCAAGAAGGGCAATGGTCTCCTGGGGGGCATGAAGAAGAGTGTGGCCAGTAGGTCAAGGGAGTTTCTCCTCCCACTCTGCTCTGCCCCAGTGAGGCCACCTCTGGAGTACTGGGTCCAGTTCTGGGCTCCCCAGTTCAAGAGAGACAAGGAGCTGGAGAGAGGCTGTGGAGATGCTGAGGGACTGGAGCTCTCTACTAGGGCTGACACGAGGAGCAACTTGCTGGGCTGAATGGCCTCATAACCATCAGGGACCAAGCCCCTTTGGCACATACCCAGTTGCCAGCAGCGATGCCAGAGCAGCTTCCCCGTAGCCCACAGCCCTTGGAGTCAACTCATCACCATGTCCATGCACCACGTTGTGCTCATGGGGACATCCCAGGGCAGGAGACAGCAGAAATTCCAGCTGAAGTAGGGCAGCACCCCCTGCTTGGCTCCCTCACTGCCCTGTGCCACGTTGTTGTGGACACCAAGTGGGTTTTGGGTCACCCCAGCTGGGCTCAAAGGGGTTCCTGGGGTGCTGGCAAGCAGGGAGGGGGGGCTGCTGGAGAAGCATCCCTCTGCAAGCACCATTTCCTTGGGAAATCAGAGGAAAGGGGAAAAAATAACCATAAGCTAACTAATTCCTATTAGTAACGAGCTCCTCTCTCTCCCCTCATCTCCTGCGAGCGTTCTTGATTAGCTAATAAATGATTAATCGTGCCAAGAAAAGCCGGTTCCTTCATCTCCTGCTTTCATCCCCCAGCTGCCTCCGGGGGATTTCAAATGTCACGGGCAGATGAAACGACCTCCCCAGGTCCCCACGAGCCTCTCACCAGCCCAAGGGTCCAGGAGGAGTAGGGCTGGTCCAGGGGTGTCCCACCCATCCCTCCAGCTGCACCTTCATCCCCTACCTGCCTCTTCCTCCTCTAAACGCTCTGTAATTTACCTGAGAGGGAACCTGGTGCCTTGATGCCCCAGGAACCAGCAGGAAGGTCCCTGGAATGGGCTGCTCCTCACAAGTGCTCTATTTTAATGCTCCTAACAGCAATTTTTATTCCAGCAGTATGTGAAGGCACTTAGATTTCTGTGCAGTTTTTTACTTTTTAATCTCGTCTGCTCCTTGCTGGTGTCAAAGTGTCACCGTTTAATAGTCTTACTGGAGGGAAAAAAAAAAAGAGTGTTTCAGATCTTGTTCTGTAGTCCACGTTGTGAATACATTAGAGAGCTGCTGAATGATTTAAGAGGAATTTTTCTGCCTCTGAAGATGGAGGGAAGGCTGACGTGGGAGTGCACGAGGGGCCCAGCCTCGTCGCTAGCTGCTAAAGAGCTGGGCAGTGTTTTCTGCTCCCAGCTCCACGAAAGCAGGAGGGGTTTTGGGTGGGGAAAAGAGCCCCCAGCACCTTCTCCTCCCCCAGAGATGCTGCCTCGTGGGGTGCTTCAGTTTAAGGCATTTTTCCCCTGGTGAGTATTTCGTTTCATGGGCACTTAACACCAGGAAAGCTGATCCCTGAGCTGGAGGTTATGGTGAGGCAAGGGGAGCAAGTTCCACCTGTGAAGTGAGGCCAGTTGCCACCAGAGCTCCTCCGGGTCATTGCAGAGCAGTTCCCCGTGGGTGATGGGGTGTCCCCAGATGCTGTCTCACCTATTTCTGGCCAGGTTCTGGTGATGCTGTTTGGTCCCCGTGTTGTTTCACCCCTGTCCCCAGCATCCTTCTTCACCTCCCAGGGGTGGACATCTCGGGGTGCTTGAAGAAGAGCCTCCCAAGGCACCTCTGATAATGAGAGCAGGAGGCTCCACAGGGTTTCTGGGAGATCAAAGCTCTCCCTCCCCAGCTGTACGTGCCCTCAGCAACATAATCATCCTGACAAGCCCATCAATATGTATTCCATCTCCACCAATTCCACCCAATTAGTTCACTAATCTCTCCCCGCCCAGGCACCGTCAGATGCTTGGGTGAAAACACAGACCTCAGCCCCCACCACCCAGGGACCTGGAGCTGGGGCTGCAGGGACACCAGGCACATTATTATCACTATTATTATTATCATTACTAGTCATTATTTTTACTTTTAATATCACTACTCTTTTGGCTACCTGTAAGGAACATTTGCAGCCTGTTTATTCACCTCAGCAGGATTTTGGGGGTTGGACTAGATGACCTTTAAAGGTTCCTTCCACCTTCCTTCTCACCATCCTCAGCATCAAAAATCTCTTCCTTCTCTCTAGTCTAAATCTCCCTCTTTTAGTTCAAAACCATCACCCCTCGTCCTATCACGACACTCCCTGATGGAGAGACCCTCCCCATCTTTCTGACAGGTCCCTTGAAGTCCTGCAGGGCCACCAGAAGGTCTCCCTGGAGCCTTCTCTTCTCCAAGCCCAACTCTCCCAGCCTGGCCTCCCAGCAGAGGGTTCCAGCCCTCCCATCATCTCCATGGCCTCCTCTGGCCCCGCTCCACCAGCTCCATGTCTCTGCTGTGCTGAGGACTCCAGAGCTGCCCCAGACATGCAGGGGGGTCTCTCTACCCTTCACCCCCAGCCTGTGCTGATGCTGGGGTTGCCCCAACCCGTCTGCAGGACCTTGCACTTGGCCTGGTTGAACCTCATGAGGTTCACACAGTCCCACCTCTCCAGCCTGCCCAGGTCCCTCTGGATGGATTCCAGGTCTCCATCCTCCTGCTGCAGAACCAGAGTCTTCACCCTGGTGTCTCTCGCACTAATTATTAAAAGAAAAGGGAGCTGGAATCAAGCCTGTGGCTTTACCGGGGGATTTACCCGGCAGCGTTTGCTGCAGGTTCTCCTTGGCTGCCATAATGATCCAGCTCCTGAGATTACCTGTCAAGCCTCCGTGAATTTTAAATACAAGGTAAAAGGGTTTAACTCGAACACGACACCTCTGTGCATACAGAACCAGCCGAGCTCCTGCTCTCCTCCGGCAGCAGGGACGCCCCAGACCCCGCAAAGACACCCAGCAAAGCTGCAAATCAAGGGCCAGACGTGGCTGCAAACATATTCCTCGCTCTCCCCCTTTCTTCTGCTGCAAAGGAGATTGGAGGCACACATGGGCTTTGCTTACAGCTCATTTCAAACAAAATATCCACGCATAAATAACGTTGGCTGACAGCTCGCAGGGCTGCTGATCGGGCTGCTGGGGAAGGCTCCTGATTAGCAGCATTTCTGCAGAGACAGGGGGGATTGGACCAGAAACAGTGGCCAGAAGGACCAGGGCAGGGATTGTCCTCCTGGACTGAGCACTGGGGAGGATCAAACTCAAATCCTGGGGTCAGTTTTGGGCCCCTCACTCCCAGAAGGACCTTGAGGGGCTGGAGCATGGCCAGAGAAGGGCAACGGAGCTGGGGAAGGGTCTAGAGCAGGAGTGTGGTGAGGAGCAGCTGAGGGAGCTGGGGGGGTTGAGCCTGGAAAAAAGGAGGCTCAGGAGAGACCTTCTGGCTCTGCACAACTCCCTGACAGGGGGTTGGAGCCAGGGGGGGTCGGGCTCTTCTCCCAAGGAACAAGGGACAGGCCAAGAGGAACCGGCCTCAAGTTGCCCCAGGAGAGGTTGAGGGTGGAGCTGAGGAACAATTTCTCCATGGAAAGGGCTGTGAAGGGCTGGCTGATCCCTGTCCCGGTCCTGCTGGCCACATAGAGTATTCCATCTGGAGTTGCCCTAAAACTGACACAATTTCAGCCCAAGACAAGTGCTCTCACACTGATTGAGAGCCCTGGGAGCAACAGTCCTTGGGTAACAGGTACCAGGAGGGGTTTGCCACGAGACCAACCCATTGACAATTTTTGATGTCTATATGATGAGCCCCATCAAAACAGTTTCCCAAGCACCATGGGGATGGTGGGAAGGAGCTGCCAGCCCAGCCCAGGCTGGAGAAGCCCATTTGCATTTCCCTGTATTAACAGGGATCCAACTGGAAGCCCTCGATGTCTTTTTAAGGCACCTGCCTGGCTGCATCACCTCTCAATTCCACCTCTACTCTACACACACCCCCAGAAACAGTGATTTATGCAGCCAGGTTCCATCAGAGGAGCCCCAGGATCCCGTTGCCCAGGATTTGGGGGGTTTTCCATCACTATTTATTCGCACTGGAGATGATGAATGGGGAGCGCCGCGGTCGGGGCGAGCTGCAACCCAGCCCTGCCTCCCGCAGCCACCAGCAGCAGCACATTAATTATTAACTCCGTACAGGAGATTTGCCACTCTCCCAAGCACCCGACGTGAAAATAGTTCCCTACATAAAAGAGCATTAAAGTGGAAGCCGGGATAAAGGGGAAGCCACGTCCCGCGGCCGCTCGGCGGGGAGAATTTACAATCCTTTAATGCCATTTACAAGGCGGCGACACAAAAGGGGAGCTGGAGATGGAGGCTGAGAGAAGAATGAAATAAACAGGAGACCGAGCGAGGCAGGATCAGGCCCCTCCCTCCCCCCCCTCTCTGAAATTCAGCCGCTCATTAAATTCCAGCCGGGATTAGAGGCAGGAAAGCGCCGGGGAAAGATTTTTGCTGTTGTGCAATGGGAGGTGTATTAAGTTATATAGGTTCCATCTTGTCCCTGTTCACCACGAGCCGTGTTGTAGACACCCGAGCAGCTCGGCGTAATTTGCTTATAAATAATTGACTTCTCGGCGATTAAAATCTCCGGAGGGTTCTCTGGGTTTATTCACAACAAGCCACCTCAGCCTGCCGTGCAAATTAGGCCCTTTCAAACCTGCCTCGTCTCCCACAGAAACGTTATGAAGAGTGATTTTTATTTTTTTTCTCTATTTTTTTTTTTTTTTCATCCCCCCCGTAATAACCTTCAACTAACCTTTAAACCGGAGTGAATAATTTAAATCTTATTTTCATATCAATGGGGGAGTCAAGCCAAGCAATTATCTTTTATCTGTATACTCTGTCGTCAGCACGAGGCATAATAAAGTTTTCCCAAGTGGGCCCGAGAGGAGCAGGGAGAGGAGGAGGAGGAGAGGCAGGAGGGCGAGGGGATCTGAAGGCATTAATGTGACGATGAATTATTCAGTAATGAGTACAAGATCTGCCATAAAAGAGCCGCCAGCGCCCGGTGCACGCCACAAATTGCCCCATGGTCGCTGCAATTAGTGGGTGGCCCGGGAGGGGGCTGGACCAGGGACCCCCGTGGGGATGATGGAGAGAAAAAAAAAGGGGGAAATCTCAAAAAAAAAAAAATCTAAAAAAAAAAAAAA
>VYZX01032810.1:458736-497331 GCA_013401335.1 Brachypteracias leptosomus | reverse complement strand
AAAAACTAAAAAAAAAAAATATCTAAAAAAAAAAATCCTCCCCCCCATCAAAGCCATTGCAAGGGAAAGGGGTTGAAATTCCCCACTGCACTCATTAAAATTCTAGCTCGCATGTTTCTCCCATGATCTTCTCTTTTTTTAGTTATTAATTCATAAAATATCGTGGCCGTGATTGAGGCCCCTGACAAACAGGAGGGATGGGGGAATACTGCATGTTTTCCACCCATGGTTGTGGCATGAAATATTCATCCCTCCCCTGGTTGGGGCTGGGAAAATCCAGGGAAAAAGGGAAATTGTTATTAAAATACCCCATTGAGTGTCCTTGCTAAACTGCCCGAAGAGATATTCCTCTTCTCCAGGCTTCAAGGTGGCTTTAACCTGCTCAGTGTCTCCAGCTTGCCCTCATAGTGTCCCTCAAGATGCTGCTGGTGTCCAGGATTGATGATGCAGGAGGCTGAGAGGAGCCCTCGTTGCTCTCTACAACCAAAAGGAGGTTGTGGTGAGGCTGGGGTTGGGCTCTTCTCCCAAGGAACTCATGACAGGACAAGAGGTGATGGCCTCAAGTTGCACCAGGGAAGGTTTAGATTGGACATTAGGAAGAAGTTCTTTCCTGCAAGAGTGGTCAGGGACTGGCCCAGGCTGCCCAGGGAGGTGCTGGAGGCACCATCCCTGGAGGGGTTCAACAAACCAGTAGATGTGGAGCTTGGGGACATGGTCTGGGGGTCAGGGAGATGTTGGGCAAAGGTTGGGCTTGATGATCCTGGAGGTCTTTTCCAACCTAAATGACTCTATGATCCTACCTCCAGCTGAACTGCTGCTTCCAGGGGGGTTGGATCCATGTCGCAAAATCTGGTGGTAGAAACATGGATGTTCCAGGATGGGGACCCTCCTTCCCAGCCCTTGGACAAGTCTCATCCAGCACATCTCATCCCCTATGACCATTTTCACTGCAACAAGGAGGCAGGTTGGGAGGATTTTCTCCTTTGGTTTCACCACCCATCACTGGTGGAGAGCTGGGAAGTGATGGACACCTCGGGAAAATCCCAGCCCGGGTGTTTGCTGCACAAAACAAGGACCTAGGTGATTAAATAAAAATAAAATCAAAATTAAAAGCCATATAAGAAAGCTCTGGATTAGATGTCAGGGCAGCTCCAGCACTAAGCATTAAATATCTTTGTGTAATCTTTCCACTTAAACCAATGATTAAACAGATTTAGCAGATGATTAAACAAATAAAGATTAATGAAACAAGCAAAGTAATCAAATCTTTATGGGGGAATAAACGCAGGATTCTAAACAATATTAGGGCAAATTGTCTAAAACTAATAGTGAGTGTGTTGCCTTTGTCTAAACAGCGTTTGTTACCTTCTCACTTCCATGCAAGAGAAATATTTGCTCAAACCAGGAGGCATCTGAAAAGCTACAATGATATTGAGGATTAAAAAATAATAATGAGTGGTTTGTAGGATCCCAGGACCAAACCCGTGGGTTCCCAAAGGGTTGCGGGATCAGATCCAGGGGTAAAGGAGCAGCTCGAGGTGGCCCCAGGGGACAATGAGGGATGGGACAGACAGAGCTTGGCCAAAGGGACCTGGCTCCAGCCCAGCAGCTGCTCACACTGGTCCCCTTCTAATGAGTTTTGTGGGACTCGAGGCTTTGCTTCCATACCTCAGCAGCACCAGGGGATGGCAGAGCTCTGAGGCTTTTTCTTTCGTCAGTTTTCCATATGGAAAGATCGTGGTTGCTCTAAAGCCTGTTGGGTTTAAAGCCTCTTAAATTTTTGAGATGAAAATAACGAGGAAGGGAGAAGGGGAAAGGTTTTTAGAGACAAACTGTCAGGAGGGTGCAGCCACCAAACTGAGCTCCACCTGCAGAGCAGGGAATTAAGAGGGGAAGGGAAGGAGATGTCTAACGTTGGGACACCTCCTTCCATCCTGTGATCCGAGGCCCTTGTCATTGGGATGATGTTCTCACACAGAACAGCCCAATTCAGCATCATGGGATGGAGCTGAAGGGTTCAACTCATGCTCCTAAACCTTGGCCATGCTGGGGGCTCAGGGGAGACAGTGCTGCTGGGCAGGGCAGGGGTGGAGTCCCCATCCCTGGAGGGGTTTCCAAGCCCTGGAGATGTGGTGCTGAGGGCCAGGGGTTAGTGGTGCCCTGGCAGGGATGGGTTAGTGGATGAACTCCACGATCTCCAAGGTCTCTTCCAACCCAAACACTTCAGTGATGCTCTGCAATAACCAGTCTGGCATTTCTGCTGCTCTCTGCAGCTCCTGGCCGAGCCCCAATCCCCTTGGTCTGGGCAGTCCCCCCATCCCCTGGTTCACCCAGCGTTGGTTCCAACCCTGTGGTGACCCTTCCTTGGCTGATGCCACCGCTCTGCTTTGGCAGCAAGTGGAGGTTTCCACTCGGCAGCTGCAGCAGGAGAATCCAGCGAGTCCATGACATGAATTCCAAGTCTCCCTCCCCCAAGGAGAGGCTGGAGCCAGCTCAGCATCCCTCCTCTCCCTCCTCTCCTCTCCCTCCCNCCCCCCCCCCTCCCCCCCTCTATCTCCTTTTTTTTTTTTTGGAGACTCATTACTATATTGTGGATATTCTCCACTAAAGGGCATCTCTTTGAATGCATTTGCTTTTTTATTAATGTGTGCTAAGACAAGTCAAGCCTGATTATCATGAAGACAATTGCTGAATTCCCTCCTGGAGAAATCTCATCTAGACTGTGTAGGCGTTTTAATTTCAGAGACCCATTAATTGGCACAATTGCTTAAGCAGCTGCTTTCCGTGTCATTTTAGGACCACTTTATGAAAAACAGAGCTTAAAAAAAAAAAAAAAAAGAGGGGAAAAAAAAAAGTATATGACAGGCCAGAGCTTTCTACATGGTAACATAATTAATGCAAGGAGCTTCCTTGGAGCAGCAAAGCAACAAAAAGCTGCCCTGCTACCAAATTATGGGTGTCCTGAGTCCCTGCTCGGGGCTCCCCCAGCCCTTGGGGAAGGTACCACCACAAACACCTCGTTATCCCAGCACCTTCTGGGAGATGAGGAGGAAAAGGGGAAGGAAAAGCCCAACACGTCTCCTGTGGTGGGCTGCAAACTGAGCTGTTGATACGATGGATGCTCGGAGGGGTGGAGGGAGCTCGGGGGTCCCTACCTGCTGTGGTGGCTTTGTCTGCAGCTTGGGGGGTGGTGGGGAGGGGTTGGAGGGGTGCAGAGCACCCTCAGCATACAGGTGGGGGAGATGAGGGGTCTTGAGGGCTCTGCAAGCGAACTTGGATGCTCACAGGATGCTCACTCATCACAGTGATGCTCACGTTGGCCTTACCCAGGATATTATAGAATTATTTTGGTTGGAAGAGACCTTTAAGATCATTGACCCCAACCATTCCCCATCCCTGCCAGAGCACCACTAATCCCTGTCCCTCAGCACCACATCTCCATGCCTTGGAAACCCCTCCAGCGATGGGGACTCCACCAGTGCCCTGGCCAACCCTTGACAACCCTTTTCATGAAGAACTTGTTCCTAACATCCATCCACCCATCCGTCCATCCATCCGTCCGTCCATCCTCGGTCTTAGGGTCTCTCCCAACAGCCCCACAAGTGACAGAGTGACACAGGAACTGGTGACCATGTGGTGGGGAGCTCCTCTGGAGGAGGGCTCAGCACAGCACTGAGCACCCATGGGTGGTGGGTCTCAGCCTCCCCCGAGCTCCCTGTCCCTGGGTGCCCCCTGCATGCGTGTCACACTCATCCTCACACTCCTCCTCTCCACGGCAGAGCCAAGCTGCCAGAAATTAGGTTAATTATTGCATTAATAAAGAACAAATCCTTCACTCGGGGAGAAGTGGCCAGCACAGAGTTCTGCGCTCGCCTTTGCCAGGGGCAAACACACACATCCCCAATTTATTAATAAATAAAACCCCATCAACGCCCCGAATTACCAGCGGAACGTCTTTGCTCACCCAAAGCAGGAGCCGGAACAATTACTTATTAATAAAGCAATCGCTAAATCTAATTACATCCCCATCAGATCCGGCGAGTAATAAAACCACAGTTGCCTTCCAGAGCTGGGGGACCTGCTGACCTCCAATCAAAGTTGAAACCATCCATCAGCTTCCAGCACATCCCGCAATTACCGTCCCCTCCGCTCGGCTCCCCGGCAGGGCCAGGGGTCACCCCGAGCACGGCGGGGCTGTGAGCTCGAGCAGAGCCCCCGAAATCTCATTATCCTCTTAACCATACATTTATCTGACAAGATAAAAGAGACGAGGTGACCGGGCGATCATTAAAGATTAATAGGAAGGATAAAAAATTCAGCTGCAACCAGCGTTGCTGTTTAGTGCCTCTGATAGGCCTGACAGGATTATTAATCAGGCAGCCAAAAAGATTTAGGGCTTTGCTCTCGGGGGTTTTTTTTTCAGGTCTTTAGTGGCTTCCCCATCACGGCAAGGCTGGGTCAGGGAGGGTGGTGGCTAATTGGTTCTGTGGGGCTGGGATGGGCAGGACCTGCACCAATTATAAAACCACCAGGTTTTGAGGTGACAACGGGACGAGGAACCTGCTGGAGAGAGAACTGGGGCTGTTTATATTTTTATAGCGCCAGGCTATTAATAAATTGTACAGATCAATGCCTGGATTAATTTTAATCGAGGGCTACAAGGATCACGCCGCTCCCGGGGCGACGTTCCCCTCATTCCCCATTCCATTTAAGCCTAACATGAAAGATTCCCAGGTAACTCCTACACAGGAAGAAACGAGATTTCCCTGTTTTGAAGGCTTAAGTATTCTTTTTATTCTGCTTTGCTTTTTTTTTTCTTTTCCCCCACCTTTTGATCATAAATCAATGTCCTTCCACCGCTTTCCCAGGGAGCCAGGCTCTGCCCTCCGGTTCTCCACCTGGGAGGAAGAAAAACCAATAAATTAGGAAAGGTGCTTTCAAAAAATACCGTGTGGAAAGGAGGAGCCCGGGTGGCTCTTGGGGGTGTCCTCACCTCCCTCCTGCTGGGTCCTTGGCTTTTCCTCCAAACACACATGTGAAAATGAGAAATATTACAAAAAAACATTATTGGCCATTGTTGGTACCTCTCCAGAAACCATTTGGATCCTTTGGATCCCATGAGGAGTGTTGGGGGGCTCCTCACCTCGCTTCCCAGGCAGGACCAACCTCCTCCAGGGGTGAGGCAGCTGATGGAGCCACTAATACAAAGCAGATACCTTCATCTCCTTCCAACCTCCTCCTCCAACCCCAGCTCCCATCTCCAGCGCTGCAGCACAGCTCCTTTGAGGAGCTTTGGTCACACACCCACACTGGAGCACACCAGGGCTGGCACGGGGAGATCTTCAGGAGCTGTTTCTTTGCTCCTGCAAACCTCACGTCACTTCTTGCCCGCAAGAACAGGCCGTGCAGGAGAACAGGGCTTGGATTTGCATGAAGGTTTGCAATCAAAAGCCAAAGCTGGTGGCATCAGCCTTGGAGCCAGGACGCTGAGAAGCCTCTGAGAAGGTTTTGCATCTGTCCAGGAACTGCTCTGTAGTCACTCCTGAAACCCAAATAAATCAATTCCAGTTCTGCAGGACAAGCATGGGAAGCACGAGCTGGTTCATCTCCACCTCCAGGAGGGTAGAACGTGGCTTCATGGCAGCTTTGAAGCTCACACCATCACGTGCAGCCAGGCAAGGCTCGCATGGGTCTGAAGGGTCTGGTGGAGGAACCTCATCTTGCAGGAGAGGGAAAGTAAATCCAGCTTGGGAGAAAGTTCCATTCATCTCAGAGGGGTCCAAACCACAAGGAAATGGGTCTAAATCCCAAACATTCCCAGGGTTTTGTGGTAACCCAACCCCACGGGCTGGGTGGACCCATTAGACAGATGAAAACCAGGTGCACCCAAAGCTGCCGTGAGGTGGGCTTGGGCTTGTGGCTTCTCAGATGGAGGGTTTCATTTCAGAGACATCTAATTCTGAGTAAACCCACGTGACTCTCGCATGAAATATTCCACCACATCCCATGGAGACACTGATCTGGATTGGAGGACAAGGTTGTGGTTGCCATTAACACATCAACATCTACCAGATGATCCCCTCCAGCCTCGCCCTGGTGGTTTGTAAGCTCCTGCTGCTCTCCTCCGAGGCTTCGTGCATCTGGCAGAAGCTCCTTGTGTAATGAAGGAAGATTGGGGAGGAAAATCCATCCCATTTCTGGGGAGGGAAATGTCCGGAGTAGAGAGAAGATAATGTCAAATTAATTATTTACTTACGTTAGCTCATGGAAAGCTTCCCTGGGAGCCCGTCGAGCCCAGCGGGCTCTGATCTTTTATCTGTTTAGCAGCCTCAGATGGAAGGAGAGGATGAGGAGGGGGGAGGAAAAAAAAAGAACTTAATGACAGCGTCTGTTGATCATCAACGGGAGAAAAATGAATTGCTTCCCTGAACCTGAGAAAATATCAAACTGCATAAATAAATCTATTTAAATTATTAATAAACGGATTTGCATTTGGAGCCTGAGCATGAGAATTAATTTAATTTCTGATGCTAAACTGGCCAGGGTGGCTGATGAGCCAAGGATTAAAAGATGCAGAAATGGAGGGGAAAGGGAGGGTTTGGAAGGAAAAAGACATAAGGTGGGATTTTTTTTGGCCCTAAATGAAGCCAAATGAAGTCAAAGCAACAGGAACAAGAAGGTTCTTTGAGTCTGAAGGTGTCTTGGGTCCACCTCCATCCCCACTGCTGGTATCTGCATGGAGGACACCAAGGGCAGGAGGTTCAGTGGCAGCTAATGAATGTTCATCATCATTAAAAATCAAATCTAAGCAAAACCTCAGACTGAAACGTCCTTCCCAGAAACCACTGGTCACCCCCCACCCCGGGGCTGCTGCTTTCTGCACCACAGCTCCCATCAAAGTCCCACCAGAGCATCATCGGCTGCTCCCAGGGAAACTAATTAGAAAGTGCTAATTTTGGATAAGATGTTGAACTAGGGTGGAGGCAGGGCAGAAATCCTCCCTCTTTGTCACCCTTTGTGGGTTCTCACACCAGAAATGATGTCAAGAAGGGGGCAGTGCCTCGGTGGTTGCCACAGACGGGGAACTTTGAGGAGAACTGATGGGGTTTGGGTGCACTTCCCCGTAGGAGATTTAGGTTGGACATTAGGAAAAAGCTCTTTAATACGAGGGTGGTTGATGACTGAGGTTGCCCAGAGAGGTGGTGGAGGCCCCATCCCTGGAGATGTTCGAGGTCAGGCTTGATGGGGCTCTGAGCGACCTGCTCCAGGTAGAGATGTCCCTGCTTGTGTATGGAGGTTGGACCAGATGACCTTCAGAGCTACCTTCCAAATCAAACCATTCTATGATTCTATGACTTCTTTCCATCTTCCCTCATCAGCCACATTCCTCAGGTCCCTCCTGGACCAGCTCTGAGTTGGTTGCATCCTACCTGGGAAGCAGGACCTGGAGAGGGGGTGGTACTTGAGGGGCGCCCACATCCCAGCTCTTCGGATGGAGAC
This sequence comes from Brachypteracias leptosomus, assembly GCA_013401335.1. Classification (NCBI taxonomy): domain Eukaryota; kingdom Metazoa; phylum Chordata; class Aves; order Coraciiformes; family Brachypteraciidae; genus Brachypteracias; species Brachypteracias leptosomus. Next base: position 489,831 of record VYZX01032810.1, on the reverse strand, counting down.
ACGGGGACATGTGGCCCCAGGGCCATGGGCAGCACGCCCGTGTCTCCAGCAGCACTCCAGCAGACACACATCCCAGGAAGCCCTTTTTTCAGCTGGGAACTGCTGGATGGCATCTCAAAACCTCCTTCTAAAGCAATCCTTCCCTCAGCTGCCCTCTCCCTGGAGCCCGTCTGCAAGTCTCGGCGGCAGGACACATTGTTAGTTCATCTGATGAGACATTCCAGAGAAGGAAATCAAATAAAAAGAGACATTTGGAGGGGCTTTTGTTTGGCTTTTTCACAGCTTCCCCCCCCCTCTCCCTGGTTTGACTCCTGTGAAGACACTTGTCGAGTTGATTTGCTCAGGCTGCCTCCTGAGCATGTCCTTGCACTGCAGACACTGCTCTTTTAAATTCAGCTTCTCTGAATTAGAAGAGGAAAAAAAAAAAAAGAAAAAAAAAACTTGGCAAAGCAACAATAGGAAGGGGGGAGAAAGGAAAAAAAAGAAAAGAATAATCTCAGAACAGAAGTTGCATTATGTGATGTGGTTGCCATGTGGTTAAGGCTGAGAGAGGATCATGCGAGAGCGTTGTGGGAAAAACGGTAACAGGCGAAACGAGGAGGAGAAAGGGAGAGGGGCTGGTAATGAGGGGTTAGGATGGAAACCCAGAGACACCACGGCATGGACCCACACCAGGAGGTCTGTGAGGATCCACAAGGGCCAGGTGGGTGGGGTGGGATGGGGAGGAAGGGGTTGATGTTGTCCCCTGTGATAGGTAGGCTCAATTTGGGTGCCTTGGCCACAGAACCACAGAATCATCTACAAATAGAGTCACAGACTGGGTTGGGTTGAAGGGACTTTCCAAGGTCATCTCATCCAACCCCCTGCGCTGAGCAGGGACATGTTCAACTATCTCAGGTTGCTCAGAGCCCCGGCCAACCTCCCCTGCAATGGTTCCAGGGATGGGGCAGCCACCACCTCTCTGGACAACCTCAGCCAGGCTCTCACCACCCTCAGCACCAACAATTTCTGCCTTATAGAAGGAATACATGTGGCCTCATGAAGCAGGGATTGAGGCTGGGGAATCTTCAAGGAGAAGACCCAACAAGAAGATTCCCCACATCCACCACCACCAGAAAGCCATTGCCCATCACGGGTTCATGACCAAGCTAGGGGAGGTGTCTCCAAGCATCACCTTAGAGAGAGAAAAGCCAGATTCCAGCTCAGCTGAGGTTCAGGTGGTTTGGGGAAGTATTTATGAATTATAAAAATCCCATATTTGGTTCCCCAAGCTCTATAAATTGCACTGAGGAATCATTATCAGGGCAAAACCTCCTCTGGTTTGCCTTGTCTTGGTGTGAATGTGTGAGTGGGAGGAGAGTCAGCAGAGCTACAGGAAATCCAGAAAGTGTGGGGAAACACATTTAAAAGAAAAAAAAAAAAGGGTAAATTCTGTGAAGTGACATCAGCAACGTGAATTCTGCTTTTTTCTTGCAACAGGATTGCAGGGCTTGGGTTTGGCCTGGGGGAAGTAACCATGGTCAGGGCTGCACAGGGATGTGCCCTTTGGGGTGGCAAGGGAAAGGACAAGGGGTGATGGGTTCAAACTGGAAGAGGGGAGATTTAGATGGGAAATTAGGAGGAAATTCTTCACTCTGAGGGTGGTGAGACCCTGGCACAGAGAAGCTGTGGATGCTCCATCCCTGGAGGTGTTCAAGGCCAGGTTGGATGGCGCTTGGAGCAACCTGGTCTAGTGGGAGATGTCCCTGCCATGGCAGGGGGGGTGGAACCGGATGATCTTTGAGGTCCCTTCCAACCCAACCATTCTGTGAAGCCCCTGGTGCTGGGATCCACGAGGGTCTCACCTGGTCATGGTCCTCCCTGCAGCAACGCACGAGGAAAGCTGGTGCTGCTCCTTCACCCAAGGCCGGGGAGGTTTTGGGGCTCCCACTCCAGCATCTCCGGGGTGCTGTGGGCAGGAGGGTGCTGCCATCCCTGTGCCCCTCCTCACGGTGCCAGACGGGGGCTGAGGAGCCCCCTCCGAGATGTGGGAGGCGAGGACTCTGCGGTGAACGAAACATGCCATGAAGAGTTGGCAGAGCCGCCCGGGCGCCGGCGCCGGGCTTTGTCTCGGAGTAATTTAGCAGGATTTAATGAGAATTCATTCCCATTAGCCTGTGAATAGCTGCTTTTATGGGAGACAAGAGGTGGTGAACCAGCCGGAGCGGAGACGACTGGCACAGATGCCACCATGCATCACTGCTCCTCCTCGTGCCAGGGCTGCTGCAGGAGCACCCGGGCAAGGCTGGGGAGGAGCAGAGGGGAGGGGAAGAGGAACCAGCCCCAAGTTGCCCCAGGGGAGGTTGAGGTTGGAGCTGAGGAATAATTTGTTGGTGAGCAGGGCTGTGGGACAGGGCAGTGGTGGAGTCCCCATCCCTGGAGGGGTTTCCAAGGTGTGGAGATGTGCTGCTGAGGGCCAGGGGTTAGTGGTGCCCTGGCAGGGATGGGTTAACACTTGGACTCAATGACCTTAAAGGTCTCTTCCAACCCAAATCATTCTACAATTCTATGAAAGAGTGGGGACAAACCCAACCTATAACCCCTCATGGTCAGAGGACAGACAACGGGGTTGTTGGGAGGTACCACCCCATAGATACCACCCATAGTAACCCTGGCACTGCCACCATGCTCTGGGGGTGCAGGACTGGGCAGGCTCCCCATGGAGCATCCCCAGGACCTCCCGTCCCAGGGGTGTCCTCACCTGTGGCAGGGACAATCTCGTAGCAGCAGAAGGCTCAGAAACATCACTGCCCCCCAGAGCCACGGGGGTCTGGAGTGGGGGACACTGGTGGCCCCGTGCCCAGGTTGGACAGAGCCCCAGGTCAGACCTTCAGAAGCCACCGAGTTCCTGCAATTAGAGACCCATGTGAGGCAGAGGGATCCAAACCCCTCATTTGGCCTGATTTGAGCTCAATGATTCCAGCTTCATGATTAAAGAAATGCCCCAATTTCCCCGTTCCAAGCAGCCCTGGCTGCCAGGACTCAGGTGGAGAGGACACACGTGTGGAGACAACACAAGGAAAAATCAGGATTTCAATGGCTGGGACACGGGGAGGAGGCTTCATACAAACAGATGAGCTGGTTTGCTAACGACAGGCAGAAATTAAAGGGGTTTAATGAGGGTTTCAGGGTGGATAACAGCCTGGCAGGCTCTCCACACAAGAGAACTGCTGCGGGCAAGAATTGGAAGGGCAGCAGAGGCCAAGTTGGTGGGGGGGGGATGCTCTGAAATAGAAGATGCTCCAAAAAATCACTTGGGCATCACGTTGGAGGGCAGAGAATAAATTCCCCACCCGTGCTGGAGCTCTGGACCCCGTTAAAGCAGCAGGGGGAGAGGGACTGGCCCCAATCCACACAAGGTGCTCCCTTCATGAAAGCATCTTTTGATTCTGTTATTGCAGCTATCAAAATACTGCGGAGTTCAGAGCATCCCTCAGGGATCCCCCAGCTCTTCAAAGGCCAGAGGACCAGGGCTGGGGGAAAAAAAAAAACCTAGAAGCCTTTAATTATGTCGGATTCCAAACTTGTTTCTGCCGTGGAGTTCCTTAAGAAAGAAAAAATCAGGTTTAATGAGAAGAAACACATATGGCTGCATTGTTCAAACAGGGGAAAATAAAGCTGATTTTTCTTTTTCCCCCCTTTTTTTGTAATAGATGTGGGTAAATCAAAGCCTGGCTGTGGAGCTGCCCTCACACCCCCAGGCTGGGCAGGGGTTTTTCCTCCAAATCCCAGCCCCATCCCATTATCCCCATCACTTCCACATCGATACCAAACATTTTCCTCCTTCCCAGCTCCTTCTAACTACTCAAACCCCCGTGGCAGGGTGATGAGATTTCATGGGGCAACCTGCTGTAAACACAATACCTGAATGTTTCATCCCATTTTATGCAATATCTGAATATTTTATTAATTTATTCATTTGAATTTAAATGTAAAAACTCCTTTTCCTCCCCAAAAGTAGCCAGCAAAGAGCAGAGCCTGATATTACCCCACAGAAAACCAACTCTATGTTTTAAAATATGATTCAAAAACCACATTGAGTGTGTTCTCCTAATAAATTATCCTATCTAGCAAATGTAATTAATGGGCTAGCATGCAGTGCAGCCTCCTGAATAAAGTATCTCTATCTGATCTGCAGCATTTCTGGAAGCTCTGAGTGCTAATAAAGAGTGTTTTGTTCAAGAACTCACAGGGAATAATTCCAAACCCTTGCCAAGAGGGGCGTGTGTCTCATTTCAGTGGCTGCATATTAAAAATGATGAAGCAGAGTTAAAATAAAATTAAAATTCCTAATTATTAACTGCAGCACGAGCTCTGGGCTTTGACAGAGAGAGTCCTCCCAGGGCTCTCCAGGGTGGACAGGCTGGAGTCTCATGGGGTTGACAGGAGCAAGGAAGCTTCTGGAGCTGCCCAAGGCTGTGGGATAAAGAGCCTGAGATACCAAGAGAACTCCTCAAAAAGCCACTGGTGGTAAATGGAATGTTTCTCCATCCTTCCTCCCTTGAAGCTACGAAGCACAGTGGGATTTTTTTCACCCTTTTCCTCTCAAAAAAGGAGCCTGGGCTTCCCAGGGGATCATGGTCACAACCAGAACACTTCATTTGTGCAAACATTCATGCTGTAAAAAAATAATTCCTGGTCAGCACTAAAACCTCCCTGAATTCCTGAGTTTTGGGACCTTCCCTACTCCACATCATCCAAAAATACACCCAAATCCCAGGGTTTCCCAGGCTAAATGTGATCATGATGTATTTCCATAAACAGGCTAAAAATAGGCAATGGTTTGTGGATTTCTTTTACATCTCTTAATATCAATATATATCAATATAAGCCCTGTGGTGACTTGGGTCTGTTCAGACAGTACAAATCAAGTCAAGTCAAAGAAAAACCTTTAAAACAACTTTCCATGGCAGAAGGATTTACAAAGAGCAACTTTTCTAAAGGTTAGAGCTGCAGCCTTGGCATTTCAGCCACCAATTTCTTGGCTTTACATGAAAATAGAGGGAAAAATCTTGGGCATAGAGTGGTTCCTATCCCAGTCAGCAGGACACTGGCACCACCACACACAGATTAGAGCTCTGGCAAGAGCAGAGGTTGGAGATGGAGCCACCAATGCCAGAAAAGCACATTTAGAACCGCCATAAAAACATCATTTTCCTGTGTTTCCACATGCAAATAACAAGCCAGGAGAGCAGCACCTCTGGCAGGGTGAGCAAGGAAGGGTTCAAACCAGACTCAGCCAAACATGGGGGGGATAAAGTCTAGTTAGGAAGGAGCTTGGAGTCCTCACACACCCCAGGGCTGGAGCTGGGCCCTGAGCAGCCTGCAGGGGTGAGGAACATCTCGGAGGGATGCAGGAACAGCCTCCATGGATGTGGGGGCAGCTTCTAGAGGTCTAGAGCCCCAGCAGGGATGGGGAATGGGTGGACTGCATGATTTTAAAGGTCTCTTCCAACCCAAACAATTCTATTAATGTCACACAGGAGCAGCCCACACATGCTCACCACAAGACTATTGCTCTTTAGGAAGGAGCCACCTCAAACCCCCCCGAGCTCTGGGTTACACCCTGAAAACCCTCAACAACTCCTGCACCACCAAAAAGCCCCCCTCAAATTAATGTGACAAGAACCAACGTGGCATCGGGATTCCCACTCACCACCATCCCAGATGCTCCCAGCAGGCACGTGGACACAGGGATGGAGGAGAAGGTCCTGCAGAGCCTGGAGAAGGATTTACAGGAGTTTGCTGAGGTACCTTGGGTCCAAAACCAGAGTCCAGAGAGTCCTGGGGTGCCATCAACGGTGCAACATCCCTCACTTGGGTTTCATCGGGCAGGAACATCATGAAATTCAGTCAAAACCAGTTTATTCCTTGCAATTTCTTCTCCTGGTAGAAGCTCCTCAGTTTCCCCAGGCCTTGATTTTTCTCCCTAAAACCAAAGAAAGAAGTTAACCATTGAGGTGAACTCATATAACCATTTGGGAGCACAGATTAAAAATGGAAAGGGGCACCTTTAAAACTTTAATACATTTTAAATGTTCCAGCCTCACTGCTGCACCAGATCGTTCAGTAAAGTAGCTAATTAAAAAATGGCTGCTGTGATGACAGACTAGATTAATAGTTTTTGAAGAGCAGCCAGTGCACCAACTGCTCCTGTAGCCATGATGAAAGCTAATAATGTAGAAAATTCTGCCAATTCTTTTAATTCATGAATATTTAAGCCTGTGAAAAATCTGTCAGATTATAGCACTTTTCTGGTGATTTTCTGCTTAAGTACATTTATGGGCAAGTGCCAGTTGCTCAAGAAACTTCAGTGGAATGTGGAGACTTTTTATTGTTTGCATCACTGGAGCCCTTTTCTTTCTCCTTCAGCTGTTTAACCCCTGCCAAGGCTGAACCAGCAGCTCCAGAGGGAGACCAGGGGCAGGACAAGGGGCACCGGGCACCCACTGGAACCCAGGAGGAGAAAGTTGTTTGGGGTGAGGGTGTTGGAGCCTGGCCCAGGCTGCCCAGAGAGGTTGTGGGGTCTCCTTCTCTGCAGAGATTCCTGGACACGATCCTGGGCCCCCTGCTCTGGGGGAGCTGCTGGAGCAGGGGGGTGGCACCAGATCATCTCCAGAGGCCCCTTCCAGCCCCACCATGCTGGGATTGGCATGGACCTGGTTGGTCCCCAGGGATGTTGAGCCCTGACTCACCTGCACTGTCCCCAGAGCAAGGGAACAGGATGAAGCTTTGGGGTTACAACCAGGATGGGGAGGAACCCACAGATTCTTCTCCTTCAGGGATGTCTTTGCTGCCCACAGAGGTTGTGGCCAGATGCTCCCACGGGCACATGCAGCTCTACCTGGGGTGACAGACAGCAAAACAAGGGTGAAAACCCAAAATAAGCAATGCTCAGCTGTGCTTATGAGCTGGATGATCTCAGAATGTGAAACACGGAGCAGCTTTGAAACACAAATGAGGAAACTCCACGAAAATGTGGAAGAAAGCTGAAAACCCCATTTATCACCCCAACCTGGCTGGCAGAAGGGAAGCTGGCTGTGATGGGGCACACCAGGAAGGCTCAGGCTTCCAAACCTCCACTCCACGTCTCCTCCGTGCTGCCAGATGCCATCAGCCCTCTCAAATGCTCCACAGCCATGGCTGTGTAATTAAGTGCTTACAGGATTTGCAGCCTCTTTGTCTCACGGTGGGGAAGGGCTCCTCCAGTTCTCTCTACAGCTACCTGAAAGGAGGTTGTGGTGAGGCTGGGGTTGGGCTCTTCTCCCAGCTAATGACAGGACAAGAGGTGATGGCCTCAAGTTGCACCAGGGAAGGTTTAGATTGGACATTAGGAAGAAGTTCTTCGCTGAAAGAGTGGTCAGGGACTGGCCCAGGCTGCCCAGGGAGGTGCTGGAGTCACCATCCCTGGAGGAGTTCAACAAACCAGTAGATGTGGAGCTTGGGGACATGGTCTGGGGGCGAGGGAGATGTTGGACAGAGGTTGGGCTTGATGATCCTGGAGGTCTTTTCCAACCTCAATGATTCTGCCAGAGCAGAAAAGCCAAATCCCCCCCTTCCCTCCTCGTCACAGACCTTCAGCCACTTACAATGTCACTTCAGCTGAGTAATAAGCAATTATGATTTAATTACTCCAATGCTCTCCAGCAGAAATCTCTGAATAATAAAAGCCACTTTTATGGCACCTCATTTATCCTTCCTGCTGCTCAGCCGGATTTATCCTCGACTCCCAGCCCCGCCAGACCCCACCAGCTCCTGTCCTGCTCCCACCACCCCTTTTCCTCATCCCACCACGTCAGGACATGTCGCGACAGCGGCAGGTTCCCAGCCCCTCACGAGCCCACCCTGGAAAGCCGGGAGGGAACCGTGACAAGTGCTGCTAATTCATAAATATTTAACACCCAAATCTGCTGCCTCCCGATAGCTTTTTCCAGAGTTTCTATTCTAATCCATATTCCACCCCCTTCCCCTCCCCACTGGCCTTCCTCGGGTTGTTGGGTTGGGTTTTTTTCCTCCCTTCCTCTTTGCTGGGCATTAATCCAAGTGCTGAGATGACTGTTTCACTTCCCTGCTGTCATCAGTTGTTTTTATCTTATCTGGACCGTGGATGCCAGTCAGCAACCCGCTGCGGTCCTTCCAGTTGAGTCCTGACCTCTGCAATCAGCCTCAAGATGTCCTGTAACAAGCAGATACGGTTACTCAACTTGTCCATCAGCACTTCTGGAGGGGGGGGAAGGAAAAAAAAAAGAGAGAGGAGAAGAAATAAAAAAAGAAAATCCCTGCAGAAGAAGGAGCTGACAGCTCGGGGGGGGGAGATGATGGGAGCGCCGGGGATGGGGGCAGTGGTGGTGCTGGTGCTGCAGGAGCCTGGAGGCATGTGGGGGTGCCAGGGGGTGGGGATCATGGAATGGGTTGGGTGGGAAGGGATTTTTAAAGGTCAGCTGGTCCAACTCCCCCTGCACTGAGCAGGGACATGTTCAACTAGAGCAGGTTGAGCAAGGTCCAACCTCCCCTGCACTGGGTTCCAGGGATGGGGCAGCCACCACCTCTCTGGGCAGCCTGGGTCAGGCTCTCACCACCCTCAGCACCAACAATTTCTCTCTAGTCTCAATCTCCCTCTTTTAGTTTCAACCCATCCCCTCTTGTCCTGTCCCAACTGGAGCCCTGGACATTTCAAACACTCAGAGAAGGGTTTTCTCCTCCAGAGTGGGACCTCAGATCTAGGGGCTACAAGATCTGTTTTCTGGAGCCGTCCTCTCTGAGCTCTTGGGTAAATTCAAGGTGTGTCCTTGTCTCTCGTGCAGACCCCAGGACTGAGGCCACTCTTTGCAAGACAAGTCCCTTGGTGTGAGCCAACCCTCTCCTCGTTCCTCACCAGGAGCAGCAGCAACGAGCTCATCACTCTGACCTAGAAAAGAGCTCCTGCAGGCAACACTTCTCCAGCTCTTCTGGGACATGTTCTTCTTGGGGCTGGATCAACACAAGCTGGGGGGTCTTTGGGGGCCAGCCCTGAACCTGGTGTTCAAAAGGACAAACCGTGGAATGGGGAAATGCTGAAAACACAGCAATGGCAGCAGTGATTTAGAGCAGGGGCTGGATTCTCCCATCCCCGATGGCACCAGAAGGAGCACAAGAAGTGGAGGGAGCCCAGGATGATGCTCCCAGCCCTGCACCCAAGACTTCCATCCTTCCCAACTCACCTCCAGCACCTCGTAGCACCAATTTCCACCCTTAATTCATCAGTTTCATAATGGCACCATCAAGAAGGGCTGGCAAGGGAGCCAGCTCAACTTTATATACATATCACCCAGAGTAAAAATGTCATGTAAGATTTACTCAACACGCCTTTTATCCAAGTGCTCAAGCACTGGAGGAAAAGGGCTTTTAGTTCCAGCAGATTGAAGGGGGTGGCATGTGGGGAAGGAGGAGGGAAGGGATGGATTTGAGCTCTGCCAGCAGCTCTCGCGTCAACGTCTTGATTTTCTGAGAGAGGATTTAAGTCCTTGTTGTGTATAAACAACAGAGGCTGGAGCGACTCGAGTGGGGAGGAACTGTGAGAGGTGGTGCTGAAAAATGCTGTTAGTCTGCATGAAATAAGATTCTTCCTGGAAACATGACACTGAACATTTAAGGTGGGGAGGGGGAGAGGTGGGGGAATAGCTGTAAAATGGCCACGGAAAAGGGGTTACAAATTAAACCTAATAAAAAGAATCCTTTCGAATGAGATCTTAATTTAACCTCAGCATCACGACCATATATTGCAGGAAATTAATCCCTCGGCCTCCAATAAATCCCAAGGATAACACAACCACTTATGGTTCAGCAACGAGCCATTAGCACGGGCAGAACCACCAGAGCCATTACTTAGGAATGTGCTGAATTCCCCAGGTCTAAGGCAGCTCATCAGGGCTCCTGGGCTGCTCTTCTCTGTCCCATCCCACCCCTGCCAGGACTTGTTCCTCAGAGAACATCGTGCTCCTCGTCTGCAGGAATAACCCTGGAGAGGTCTTGGGGAGGGGGGGCAGCCTCGGTCGGTGCCAGAGCCCAGAGGAAAGCCCCATAGGGTGGTGGATTCCATCCCACCATCACCATGCAGGGCTTCCAACTTCTGCTAAACCAACCTCCACCGAGGGCTGGGCTTTCACAACCAAGTAATTGAGGGCAGAAGTGCAAGAGCAAACTTCCTCCAGAGCCTTCCCGAGCCCCCCCTGCTCCACCATGTGCCTTGCCAGCTTGGCACCAGCTTCTTCTGCATATGCCCCAAAATGAGGGAAGTAACTTCTAATGAGTCAAGAGTGTAACCTTGCTCTGAGAGCGAGCATATGTCACCACAGCTCCTTGGCAAAGGCACTTGGAGCTGCTTCCTGGCACTTTGGTGAGAGCTCTTCCCATCCAGGCTGCACTTGGGGGCTCTTGAGGAGGAACACGAAGACCAGGTGAAGAGCACTGAAGCTTTGCAAGCTCCACAGGACCTGCTGGCAGAGCTTTCCACGGCCCTGCTTCATGTCAGGAGCTGTGTGAGCAGCCAAGATTCCTCCTGAAGAAACGTCCCTGCAAACCATCAGGGGTGGTGAGGAGCAAGTGGCGAGTTGGGTGGTAAAAGGCGTCGTTACAAACACCAGCCCCCACCACACACATTCAGAAGGGGTGAGATAATCAGAGAGGACGTGGAGAGCTGCACGACCCCCAGCAAGGTGTTGACATCTGAGAGCTTGGTGCCTCTCCCCAGCTTTCCTTTCCAGCCAGGAGCAAGCAGAAGCAGGGACGTGTCCATCCCCACGGGCAGCTCTGGGCAGGGAGTTGTTCAAGCTGGAAAAGCCTTTTTGACAGGGTCAAAAAAAGGTCCCCATCTGAAAGGGTTTTTGTCAGTGTATAAGTGTAGGGCAAAACCCCAACAATAAGTCCAAGAGCATCCCAGGAGATGCTGTCACAGGAAAAAAAAGGCAAATTTTAGATGGGGCATCACAAACAGATGGGCAGGATCTTCCACCATCACCTCTCTGCTATGGTGAGAGCCAGGTGACCACCACATGGCTGACCCACCACGGGGCCAACAGGAGCCAGGTGACCACCACACCTACCACCTTCAAGCAGACCATTTAGCATCACAGAATCATTGAGGTTGGAAAGGACCTCTAGGACCATCAAGTCCAACATCTCCCCGATCTCCAGACCACGTCTCAAAGCACCACATCTACATTTCCTCCATTTCTACACCTCCATTTCCTCCCTTTACTGCAGGTTCTCCTGCTGGGGCCACGCTGGGGCTTTCCCAGCTGCAAAAGCTGCCTGCAGTTGGAGAAGGCTCGAGGTGGGAACGAGGTGAGCTCTGCTTTCTCATCAACCACCAAAGTTCTCATTTATTGCCCAGCCCTGCTCCCCAGTTGCTCGTGAGGCTCTGGCTGGGGCGGATGCTGTGGTTTTCTTGTCTGAAATCAATTGCACAACAAACCCAGCGTTGAGCAGCATTAACCAAAGCAAAGCTGCTCTAATAGCCCCGGTCCCACACGTCCCACCGGGAGGTTTTTCAATTGATGGAGTTACAGGAGATGAAATATTCAGGAGGATTAAGAATTCGGAGGAGGTGGGAAGCCAAGGGAAAAAAGAAAACAAGTGAAAAACAGCTTAACCTGCCCTCCCAGCGCTGGTTGTCCTCGGGACTGGGGCTCAAACACACACACCAGGGTGAAAAGAGGAAGGAAGGGGGTTGAGCACGATTCCCACTGAATCGAAAGCGGCCTTTTCACCTCCCCATCGCCACAGACGAGAGCAACCAGGGACCACAAGGTCCCTCCTGCCCTCGCCGTGGCCCCTGTGGGCAGCCTGGCCCAGCCCAGGGAGCAGGATCCAGCCTTCCTGCACCAGCAGAGAAGGTGCCACCATGAGGCAGCGATGCCATGAGAGAAGGTGCCACCATAAGGGGTCTGTCAGAAGGATGAGGGTGGACTTCTGAGCAGGGGACAGGACAAGGGGCGATGGTTTGAAACTGAAAGAGGGAGATTAGATGAGAGAGAAGGGGGAGATTTTTGATGTTGAGGGTGGTGAGAGCCTGTGCCAGGTTGCCCAGAGAGGTGGTTGATGCCCCAACCCTGGAACCATCCCAGGTGAGGTTGGACCTTGAGCAACCTGCTCTAGTTGCAGATGTCCCTGCTCAGTGCAGGGGGGGTGGATGAGATGATCTCGAAAGGTCCCTTCCCACCCAAAACCAGCCTGTGACTCACTCTATGACCACCCCGCTGGGCAGACCCCAGCCCCTCTCACCACTCCCAGCCCCTGCCCAGCAGGAGCAGAGCCCAAGGTGCTGCCCCAGTGGCAGGAGAGGCCGAGGATCTTCCAGCCAGAGCCCAGTTATCCAACACTGCAATTTAAGTTGACAATTACATGGTAACCGACTCGCACACAAAGAGAGGCTCTGGAAGTATTCCCAGAATACAGAAGTCTGACAGTATCCACCCAATTTGTTGCAACAACAAAGAATACTGGAATATGTCCTCTCGTTTGGCAGAGGAGGGGTTTTTATTTTTTAAGGCTAGGTGGAGAAATTTAGCCTGCTATTTAAGGAGCGTGTTGAGCCTCCGGAGTGACAAGCCAAGAGTTGCACTAGAAAGACAAACTCAGACACAAATTGCATCCTGCCACCAGGGAAACCTCAGTGAGGAAAGGAAATTAGTGAGGTCACATCTGCTGGGGCATCTGTGCCAGGGCTTTGTCAGGCACTGGGGAGAAGGGCACGGAGCTGGGGAAGGGTCCAGAGCAGGAGTGTGGTGAGGAGCAGCTGAGGGAGCTGGGGGGGTTGAGCCTGGAGAGAAGGAGGCTCAGGGGAGACCTTCTGGCTCTGCACAACTCCCTGCACGGAGGTTGGAGCCAGGTGGGGTCAGGCTCTTCTCCCAAGGAACAAGGGACAGGACAAGAGGAAACGGCCTCAAGTTGCCCCAGGGGAGGTTGAGGTTGGAGCTGAGGAACAATTTGTTGGTGGTCAGGGCTGTGAAGGGCTGTGCCAGGCTGGGCAGGGCAGGGGTGGAGTCCCCATCCCTGGAGGGGGTTCCAAGCGGTGGGGATGTGGGGCTGAGGGCCAGGGGTTAGTGGTGCCCTGGCAGGGATGGGGGAACACTTGGACTCAATGCCCTTAAAGGGCTCTTCCAACCCAAACAATTCTATAATTCTCATGTTTTCCTGATATTTTTATAACAGGATCTTCTATTAAAAAGAATAACACTAAAATCCAACCATCCCCCAAAATTCCAACAAGGAAGATTCCATGTGCTAGAAAACAGCAGTTGCAGGACATAAAATAAAGCTTACCTCTCAGGAAGGACCTGCAGAACCTTCATGTTGTCTCCAGCCCCATGAGAGTGGCCAAGGGTCTAGACCAGGTCCACTAGACCAGCAGCAGGTGCTGACTGGGGAAGAAGTGCTCGAGCACCTGGTTTCACTCTGAGATAAGACAAAAAAAGAGGAATAAAGATTTTATACCCCCAGCATGGACATACCTAAGGAGAGGTCTCCGTGCTCCACAATCCCAGTGCTGGAACAAGCAGAAGGTGTTGATGGATGCAGGGCTCAGCTCCAGGTACCTCCACATCATCACTCTCCTCTTCCAAAGGGCTGTGTCAGAAGGTTGGTGGCACAGGCGTTTCTTGGGATGTTTTGTTTCTCTTGTGGTCTGGCTTCTGGTGGAAATTAGTCAGCTCTCCAGAGCAGAAACCTCAAGCCATGGCCACATTTCTGAACTGGCTGCCACCATTGCACAAACCACTTCCTTCCAGGTTACTGGCAGCTGGTCCCAGCGTCCCATTAAGGGCAGGAGCACGACTGGTGGTGAGGAGATGGGGAACCCCAACGCTGGGCTCTGCTGCCAGCAGATCAGGCAAAGGGGGGTCTGCAAGGAACAGAGCATGAACAAGGTGAGAACATGGCTCCACAGGGCACTGCAGACACGAAGAAGCCCCAACTCAAACCTGCAGGACTCAGCTCACAGCATCCCAGCGTGGTGGGGTTGGAAGGGAGCTCTGGAGATGATCTGGTGCAACCCCCCTGCTCCAGCAGCTCCCCCAGAGCAGGGGGCCCAGGAGTGTGTCCAGAACCCTTTGGAATTTCTGCAGAGAAGGAGACTCCACAACCTCTCTGGGCAGCCTGGGCCAGGCTCCAACACCCTCACCCCAAACAACTTTCTCCTCCTGGGTTCCACTTGGTGCCCGGGGCCCCTTGGCCTGTCCCTGGGCACCACTGACAAGAGTCTGGCCCCAGCCTCTTCCAACCAAAAAATGCTATGATTCCATGGTTTAATGATTCTATAACTCCATGACTCCACGATTCCATGATTCTATGGCTCCATGACTCCACGATTCCCTGCCCCATCCCCACACAGCACCATGGAACAACACCTCTGCAGAGCACCAGCCGTGCCCCAGCCCTGGCAGCAGCTCAGGGCTCACACCTGCAGCCTGGAGCAGGACCAGCCTGTGCCCCCGCAGCCCCCACCCATGCCCACCAGCACTTGAAGCTGCTGCCACCCTCCCGGGGCACAGTTGGACCCTTCCCCCGTGGGTGCAGGGCCGGGTGGGTCTCCTGGTATGCAGCATCTTGAAAGGCTGGTGCTTCTCCCCTGTGGGTGAATAAACACTCGACGTGGGTGGCTCGTGAGTCACGGGCTCCGTTGCAGAGCTCTACAGGTGCTGCTGCTCTGGAGGAATCCAGCAATTAAACACTGGGAGAGGGAAAGAAAATACTGAGCAATCAGAGGCTGCAACCAGGAGCTGGCCAGGACCCTGCAGGAGGTGCTGAGCGCCCTGGGAAGGGCACTGGAGACCCCCCCTAAAACATTTCTGTGATGGAAGTTGCCTACAGCAAATGCCCACCCCTTGTCACCCCTGGGCTGTGAGCAGAAGGGTGCTGGGGAGTTGCAGAATGAGTCCCCTGGGGCTGTTCATGGGGCAACACAACCACTTCATCACCACCTCCAAACCACGCCTGCTGCCAACAGCCCCTGAGCAGCTCTGGTGGCTTTGCCTCTGGAGATCTCCCTGCAGCCAGATGGAGCTGGGGGGCCCTGGGGATGGTCTAGGGGGGTTTTGGCCATCACAGACACCCCAGGTCCAAGCACCAGCACCATTTAGCACCCCCTAATGAACACACGGGAGCTGTGGGGAAGGCTCAGACACCACACGTGCACCACAGACCATCCCTCCAGGCTGTGAGAGAAGGGAAAATAACCCGGGGTGCTGCTCAGGGATGTCCCCACACACCCCTGGACATGTGCCTGCTCCCTGACACGACCCAGGAGGGGACAACCCCCCCAAAACCAGGCCCTGGGCTCACAGCATCTCCTCCCTGTGAGCCGGGGTCACGCTCTGCAGAGCAATTAGGAGGAGGAAACCAATTACAGGGTAGAAAAACATGTGAGAGAAACAGCAAAGGCTGTTTCTGGGGGGAGATGTTATCTGGAGAGAAATTGGGACCCTCAGGAGCTTTGACAGCTTTGGAATGTTTTACCATGGCACAACATCACCAGGAGAGGATGGATGCTCCATCCCTGATCACTCCCTGCCCCATCCTCTGCTCATCACCTTCTCCATCCCTGGCTCCATCTCCTGCCCCATCCCTGCTCATCCTCTGCCCCATCTCTGCTCATCTCCTGCTCAAAATGATGCTCAGCAACCACAGGTTGCTGATGGGGAGAGAGGATCAAGCCACAGGAACAAGTGGCTGGAGAAGTCCCAGTGCCTGCTGATGTTATGGCCAAAATTCAGGGCTCTGGAGCTGGTCAGCCAGGACCAAAGGTGCAAAACGAGAGGCACCCACACCTCCAATCAAGGCTGGTGATCCCAGGGGTGGGCTCCTGCCCTGCTGCAGCTCCTGGGTGCAATGCAGGAGCCCGTCTGTCTGCTCAGAGCCCACACCCACCTTTTCCACCCAAAACCTCCACGCAGCAGCAGCAGGGACAGCCAAGATCTCTCCGCACAGCCCAACAGCAACCCAACCCCATTTCAAAGAGGCCACCAGCACCTGCAGGGCAGGAATACTCACCACCCATGCCACGTTTTCTGGGAGCAGCCACGTGCACCTCAGGATCTCGCTCTGGGCTGCAGGTAATAAACAACCCCTGCCCCGACTTGGCTCAGCGGGAGCAGCACCCGCTTCAAAACCAAGGCATCCATCAACAGCAGCTCTGCCCGAGGAGGAACGAGGAGCCTCTCCCCTCCCTTCTCCCGTGTTAACCTTTTTGGCTCCTTTATTAAAGCAACTGAACAGTTTAGACTTTTATTTCTTTCTCTCTCTCTCTCTCTCCTTCCCCCCTTTCTCCTGCACGGCATAATCCGCCTTGAATATTTGATGCGGGAGCCCTCGCGAGAGCCAGAAGTGTTTTTATGGGCGCTGGAGGAGAACTCTGGCAGAGGAGAAGTGGTAATGAGTACCCCTGAGTACCCTCTCGCTTTCCCAACCGCCCGTGTTTAAAGATGAGCAGGAATTGGGCAAGTGGTTCTCATGTGGGAGCCGAGCAGCCGCTGGCTCCCGGCTCCGCTCTGCCTTCCAGTAGCTCGGCGCAGTTGAGCAACACTTGTTTATTCCAATTGAAGCTGACACCAGCAGCAGCAGCCCGGGCCCCACCAGATGAGCTCACGGGTGTCCTGCTCCATTTCCCGCTCAGATTAACAGCGCCTCTTTAATTCCTAATAGCCCCTTCTGGGATTTGCAGGCGGTGTTCAAACAACACCGGGGGCTGCGTCTGCACCGGCCCCTCCGCCACCGGCTCTCAGCCCAATTACAGGGGGTGAGCTTGTAGGAAGCTTTTCATCACACCCACATTCATGTTCTTCTTTTCCATACCCAGGTCTCTGAATTTAACAGGGCAGCCACGATCCTGCTCCTTTTCAAAGGCAAGATATTCCCTTTCATTTCCAGCCCCCTCTACATCAGAACCCAGAGCGAGCTCCCGGCAGGGCTGGGGTCAGAATAAACAGCTTGGAGAAGTCCTGCAGGTATCTCTGCTCATCTTAAAGGAGTTTGCCCCAAAGCACAGACCTGCTGGGAACCCAGCTGGGCTGGCAGAAGGACCAGGAGCTGCTCCACCCAGAGCAGGGCTTTGGTGGCACAGCCAGGGTGAAGGTTTGGGGTGGGTGAAGAGCTTCCTGATAACGGGATCAGGCTTCTGATCACGGGATCTAACAGAAAACAGGCTCTCATAGAGTTATAGAATTCCTTTGGTTGGAAGAGATCTTTAAGCTCATGGAGTCCAACAACTCCCCATCCCTGCCAGGGCACCACTAACCCCTGGCCCTCAGCACCACATCTCCAGAGGGCTCTTCCAAACCCCACCATTCTGTGAAGAGCTCCTGATCCCCATCCCATGTCCATCCTCTCATGGTCTCCACGATCTGGACCAGCCTGAGCTGCTGGAAGGAGCTCCACTGAGGATCACCCATGCTCTCAGATGAACACGTTGTACCAACATGGGAAATGGATTTGGCTCCCCCCAGGGCTGCTCCCACCCCCTCCCCTCTGCGCTGCTGCAGGATCAGAGCACACTATTAAAATCGTGTCATGTTCCCCATCAATAATAAATGACCAGAATAAATTCACTGCTCTCTGCTTAATAAGCCTCCTGCATTTCCATTTAAATATCTGCAAAGAAATGGGGCCTCGCTCAATGAGCCTTTCTGATGGATGCAAGGGCTGCAGAGAGGAGCCCAGGAGAACAGAGTCCAACTTCTAATGGGCTTTTCTCCTGCCACAGGACCAAGCTGCAGTAGAGGGAGGGAGAGAAGCTCACAAGAGGCTGAGGCAGAGCCCCCAAACCTCCAGGGTTGGAACCTCTCTGCCAAAAAGAGAGAGTTGGGTTTGTTCAGCCTGGAGAGAAGGCTCCAGAGAAACCTCATTGTGGCCTTCCAGTATCTGAAGGGGCTACAAGAAAGCTGGGGAGGGACTTTTTACGAGGGCTTGTAGTGACAGGATGAGGGGTGATGGGTTCAAACTGGAAGAGGGGAGATTTAGGTTAGAAATTAAGAAGTTCTTCACTGTGAGGGCGGTGAGACACCGGCACAGGTTACCCCAGGGAGGGTGTAGATGCCCCAAGACCAGGCTGGATGGGGCCTTGAGCAACCTGGTCTAGTGGGAGGCATCCCTGCCCATGGCAGGGGGGTGGAACTAGGTGATTTTTAAGCTCCCTTCCCACCCAACCCATTCTATGACTCTCTGTGCAACAACCAGGCACCTCCCAGCTCTGAGGAGATGGAGCCCAGCGGGTTGGAGACCTCAGCTCCTCATGCCCACCAAGCCTGGAGCTGGAGGAGCTGGGAGCCAGGCAGCCTTGCTGCACCACCCCAGCAGAAGAGCACGTTGGGGGTGCTGCTGCCTGCCTTTTATTCTGCTTTTTGGACATGTCAAAGCAGCCGCTTCCCTCCCGCTGCTCTCAGATGTGGTCGAAGGGTTCTCGCCAAAGCTTCCCAAACACAAAGCCCCAACCTAAAGCAGACGTTGCCCACAGAAAGATTTCTTCCCCCCCGAGCTAACTGCGAAGTTATAAGCAAATAAAACTGGGTTTAATAATGGGAAATATTCATCATTCTTGTGTGTGTTCCTCTGAAGTAAAAACCACCCTCGTCGAAGCCACCGAGCCTGTGCTGCCCGTGGGACACAGCCCATGGAAGGTTCATCTTCCCTTCATGTGGGCACCATCCCATGGTAGGATTCAAATCTCCTTTCCTCATGGCCTTAAAAGCCATCCAGGAGCTGCTTTTGGTGCCTTTTTTCCAAGCCAGCTCCCCACAAGGCTTCCCAGCACAGCCAGGTCCTCAGATCAACCAGGGTTTAAAATCCCACCACTCAGAAGGATCCTATTGGAGCTTTCAGTCAAAACCAGTAAAGATGGGAAGTGTGGTGGGAGAGCAGCGCTCTCAGGGGACAATTTTGGAGCCTCCAAACACATTCTGCCTCCAAACACCAGCATCTTCCTCCTGCCCCACCACCCCTCCATGAGACCATTTTGGAAATCTCACCAGAGAGCATCCCCAGCACATCCCATTTGCCATCTCCTCATCATCACTTCCACAACCACCAGAGTTTTTAATCTGATGTGTCCTCAACACCTCAGAGCTCTTTGTTCTTCAAATCTAGACACTAATTCGTGGCCAGGTTGAAGCAACCTGGTCTAGTGGGAGGTGTCCTGCTCATGGCAGGGGGGTGGAACTAGATGATCTTTGAGGTCCCTTCCAACCCAAACCATTCCATGATTCCAGGATTCTAGGATTCTAGGATTCTAATTAAACATGATTGAGGAAGGTTTTTGGATTCTGGGGGGGTTTTATAGGAAATCAGGAGAGAAACACTATTGAGTGTAAAACTACAACACCAGGAGTGTAACCATGGCAGGGAAAGCTTCTCATGACATGGAGCCTTCAGACTTCTCCTTCATGCTCATAATGAAACTGCTTTGAATTCCAGGGCCTCCTTAGTGCAGAGCTCCCAGGAGAGCAGGGCCCTGCAGGCAGGGTCAGGCAGCAACATGTGTCTGCAGCCAGAGGCTCCTGGGCTGGGGTTTGGGAGCTGCACTGAGGACATTGCACAAGTTGCAGCGGGTGTGGTTTCATTTTTTTCCAGAGGGGACATAGAACGGGTTGGGTTGGAAGAGCCCTTGAAGATCATGGAGTCCACCCATTAACCCAGCACTGCCAGGGCACCACTAACCCATGGCCCTCAGCACCACAGCTCCAAGACCACGAGTCTCCAAGCAAAAGCTTCTCTTCCCAGACAAGGAAGAGGAGAAGAGCAACACCTCAAAAACCAGAGTTTTCTTCAGAGGGATTAAGAAGGAAAAAGATGCAAAACTCACCATGAATGCCCATCTCTGGGAGGCAGAGCCACGAGAGCTTACAGCCATCAGGCAAGGGCAACAGAGTCCTCTGTGACCAGGGCACCTTCTCCTGGAGACTCCAGATCCTGGAGACAGAGATAATTTATCAGCTTTAAGAGGTTACAACATTGTCTCCCCACTGTTGAGTGTAGCAGAGGTGGACAGCTTCATCTGAAGAGCAGGCACCACTTGGGGGCTGGGAGGGCAGGGTGGTGGCTGCCAGGGAGAATCACCAACTGGTTTGGGTGGGAAGGGACCTTTCAAGGTCATCCAGTCCAACCCCCCTGCACTGAGCAGGGACATCTGCAACTACAGCAGGTGGCTCAGAGCCCAACCTCCTCTGCAATGGTTCCAGGGATGGGGCAGCCACCTCCTCTCTGGGCAACCTGGCACAGGCTCTCACCACCCTTGGTCCTTGGTAGTAACTCTAAACACAGGGCTAGAAAATGCCACTACCTTGAGAAAACACACCATTAACTTCAGCACATGCAGTGACTTAGAAGAGAAGCAAAATCACTGAGAATTGGTTCTGCTCCACCTCAAACCAGGACAAAGCTGCTGAGCACCAGCACAGCATGACCAAGAACACCCAGAGCTGGTGAGCCAGGCCCCTGAGAACAAGGAGCTGCAGAAAGAAAGTCCTTTATTAACCTTGTCTGTGGTCCTTGAGGTATCTGCAGGCAAAGCAGGTCCCCCACATGTGCATGTCCAAGGAGAGGTGGTTTTGGGGCAGCCACCTCGATGGTTTCACTCATCCCTCCCCCTGGCCCCCCCTCCCTGCCAGGGCAGCACCAAATGCTAATGCAGACCCCAAACCCCTGGCAAACTGCAGGCTGAATTCTGGGGAATTAGGAAATTTCCATTTCAATTCAAATACAAATTAAACTCCAAGTTGTCATCAAAGAAAAGAAGCAGATGAGGATCAAAGTGATGCAACACTCTGGGAAAGGGAAAGATTAAAGAAAGTAAATTGAACAAGATTTTAAAGAGATATTAAAAGGTGTTAATGCAAGCTAATGCAGCTAATGAAGAGAAAGGGAGGCTATTCAATTAACATTTGCAGCAAGGAGAGGAGAGCTTTCTACACCTCCGCTACAACATCAAAGGCTGGATGCTACCTCTTATTAAAAGGGAACAGAGAATATTTAAAAGGCAGAAGAGATTAAAATAGATTCCAGATAATTACGTCTCCCTCCATAATGGCAACAGTTTATCATTATATTCCAAAAACAAATCTAATAATACGTGCTGCATACCGCGGTGAGGGAGGCTCTTTGAAGTGTCTCAGAAAAGCAGCAATTAAAGCAGAGCTCAGACGGGTTCCGTGGTTTTCTCCGGGTAATGGGAAACTTGGGGTTGGGAACTTCATCCGAGCTCAACCTCCTGGCTGGAATGCTGGGAGGTGATGGGAGAAGGTGTGATGGGGAGGATGGAATGAGAAGGATGCGATGGGGAGGATGCAATGAGGAGGGTGCTGTGAGGAGGGTGCCACGAGGAGAATGAGATGGGGAGGATGATGGAGAGGGTGCCATGAGGAGGATGATGGGGAGAGTGTCACGAGGAGAATGAGGTGGGGAGGATGAGACTGGGAGGATGTGACAGAGAAGATGTGATAGAGAGGATGCAATGGGGAGGATGAAATGAGGAGGATGAGATGGGGAGGATGATGGAGAGGATGCAATGGGGAGAATGCATTGAGGAAGATGCAATGGGGAGGGTGCCATGGGGAGGATGAGATGGGCAGGATGATGGAGAGGATGCAACAGGGAGCATGCAATGAGGAGGATGAGATGGAGAGGATGCAATGGGGAGGATGATGGAGAAGAT
Source organism: Brachypteracias leptosomus (assembly GCA_013401335.1). Taxonomy (NCBI): domain Eukaryota; kingdom Metazoa; phylum Chordata; class Aves; order Coraciiformes; family Brachypteraciidae; genus Brachypteracias; species Brachypteracias leptosomus. The sequence goes on along the minus strand of VYZX01032810.1, from coordinate 468,116 downwards.
AGGATGAATAGGATGTGATGGGGAGGATGCAATGAGGAGGATGGTGGAGAGGATGCAATGAGGAAGATGCAATGAGCAGGATGAGACAGGAGGATGATGGGGAGGATGCAATGGGGAAAATGAGATGGGGAGGATGGGATGGGGAAGATGATGGAGAGGATGCAGTGGGGAGTATACAATGAGGAGGATGATGGAGAGGAAGCAGTGGGGAGGATGATGGAGAAGATGCGATGGAGAGGATGCAATGAGGAGGAAGATGGAGAGAATGCGATGAAGATGCAATGAGGAGGAAGATGGAGAAGATGCAATGAGGAGGATGCTCCACACGAGAGGCGTGATCTGCAGCACCCCCCCGCAGAGCCGAGCCCCGCTGCGCTCTTAATGTGAGCTGACGCTCGCCCGCTGGCAGCCAGAGCTCGCTGGAGCTCGCAGGGACCTTCAAGAGAGATTAAGGGAGGCGTGTGATAGCCAGAAGGACCAAGGGCTCAGCTTCCACCTTGGATCACAGCAGCCCCATCTCCTCCCGGGCTCCGGCACTGTCGCGGTGACGTTGCCTCCATCCTTCCAGCTCCAGTGAAAGGGGAAGGAGGGGGGAGAAAATGCTGGTGAAGGCAAACAAAGCATCTTGTCAACCCACGGGAGCAAAATGACAAGTCAAAAGCCTCCTTCTAATCGCCCCGGGCGATTAGAAGGAGGCTTTTGGCTTGTCATTTTTGGTCCTGCTGGCACCAAGGATGCTCCACTCATCAGCATCACTTCCACGCAAGGTGACGTTGTTGGGGTGGTTTTGAGCAATCACAAAAGGTCATCCCAGTGTTTGCAAGCACCTCAAAAAAACCTCTAGGGACCAAGTACAAGGATATAAGGGTCTCTAGGGATCTATAAGGTGTCTCTAGGGGTCTATATGGGGTGTATAGGGATATATCGGTGTCTATAGGGTTTATATAGGGGTCTATATGGTGTCTATGGGGTCTACACGGTGTCTCTAGGGGTATATAGGGGGTTGTAGGGGTCTATAGGGTGTCTATATGGGTCTGTAGGGGCCTAAATGGGTCTATAGCTTGTCCATAGGGTTTCTATTGGGGTCTGTAGGGGCCTAAAGGGGTCTGTAGGGGGTCCATAGGCATCTATACGGTATCTGTAAGGTGTGTCTAGAGGTATATAGGGGGGCGTAGGGGTCTATAGGGTGTCTATATGGGTCTGTAGTGGCCTAAGTGGGTCTATAGCTTGTCCATAGGGTTTCTATTGGGGTCTGTAGGGGCCTAAAGGGGTCTGTAGGGGGTCCATAGGCATCTATACGGTATCTGTAAGGTGTGTCTAGAGGTATATAGGGGGGCGTAGGGGTCTATAGGGTTTCTATATGGGTCTATAGGGATGTATAGGGGTCTTTAGGATGTCTATAGGGATATATAAGAGTTTATAGGGTTTATATAGGGGTCTATATGGTGTCTATGGGGTCTACACGGTGTCTCTAGGGGTATATAAGGGGTTGTAGGGGTCTATAGGGTGTCTATATGGGTCTGTAGGGGCCTAAATGGGTCTATAGCTTGTCCATAGGGTTTCTATTGGGGTCTGTAGGGGCCTAAAGGGGTCTGTAGGGTGTCCATAGGCATCTATACGGTATCTGTAAGGTGTGTCTAGAGGTATATAGGGGGTCGTAGGGGTCTATAGGGTTTCTATATGTGTCTATAGGGTCTCCTTGGATGCTCATGGGGATGGTGAGGGACTGTTCTATGATCACCTAGTCCAACCTCCCTGCACTGAGCAGGGACATCTAGAGCAGGTTGCTCAGAACCCAACCTCACCTGCAATGGTTCCAGGGATGGGGCAGCCACCACCTCTCTGGGCAGCCTGTTCCAGAGCCTCCCCACCCTCACAGTGAAGAATTTCTTCCTGATATCTCCTAAACCTCTGCAGAGAACCCTGAGCAGCCCCAAGCACTGCCCATGCCCCAGCACCATTCCTCAGGGCCAGATCCCTCCTGCTCTCCAGGCTCTGTCCCCAGCAGCCCGTCCCTCCAGCACCATCCCAAGGCAGCAGCAACCACCAAAGCTGGTTGGAAGTTATTTTCTTTCTGGTTAAGGGGGGAAAAAACCAGACACTGTGTTAACCCTCGGGCAAGATGTCTGAGAATGAGAATCAATGTATTTTTAATTTCCTCCTGGGAGGCTCAGCACAGCCCCTGCCTCTTGGGCTGGCTGCTCGTGTACCCCCCGGGTGTGGAGAAGCCAAAACCACCTCAACTTGTGGTGTTTGGGGAGATAAATCTGTCAACTGCTTCTGTGGCTGCTGGAGCCTTGGCTGGGTGTCCTCAGAGACTCACAGAACTCCCTCTGATTTGGCCAGGAGGAGAAGCAGCAGCAGGGAAAGATCCTTTTGGTTCTGTTTTGGGGTTGGGTTTTTTTTTGCTTTGTTTGATATCCATAACAGAAAAGTGAAATATATGAAAAAGGAGGGACTGGGAGCAACCACCACACACAACTGGTGGTTTAAGGATGCTCTGGGCAGCTTGAATCCTGTTCTTGTGCCATCTCCCTGCACTGGGCAGAGCTTTGGGCAGCTCCTGCAGCTGCTCCTCCTCTGCATCTCCTGCAAGAGGCAGCCCAGGGAGGTGGCCAAAGGCCCCAGCCCTCCTCATCCTCATGGACTGCTTGGACCACAAAGCCCACCCGAAGCCCTGCAGGAGCTGCTGCACCAGTGGGTGCTTCTGCAGAGGGGGCTCTTCAGCAAAGCAAACCTTTATTTGGGGGAAATTTGGCATTTCCTTTGATAGAATCAGTGAAACCCCCAGGTCTGGGGGCAGAGTGGAGCAGAGGAGAGGCAGCATCTCCTCACCCCAGCGAGGGAGGAGGAACCATGGTGAATTAGCAGAGCTCATTATTTCAAGTGCCAGAGGATTTCCTTGAGAAGCAGCAGCTTAAGAGAGCAGCATTAGCCCCATGACCTGCTCAATCACTGCTCAATCCACTCCTCTGCTGGCAGGAGCAGCTCTGAGGACACCTCTGCCCACCCCTCCTCAACCAGAGCTGCTCAAACACCCAGCGTGGAAAAACTTCTCACCCCTCTTTGGAGGAAACCCCAGTTTTGGGGATTCTTTCCCAGGCAAATGTCAGCTCTGATGAAACATTTAAATTTTCCCATGGGAGATGTCTAAACAAAACATTAACATTTTGACTTAAAATGTCATTTCACTCCGGTTCTTCAATTAAAAACAAAATGACATTTCAAGTCAAAACAGCGACGCAAAACCGATTCTTTCTTTCTTTGTTTTACTTCAGAAATCAAAATTATATCTCAAGTAGGAGAGATAAGAGAAGGGTTTGATCAGGAGTGCTGCCTTCTCCTGGCTTAGCCAAGAAAACTCCCCAGAAACCCAAAATCTGCAGAAAACCACGATTTTAACAAAAGTTAAAAGTCTGCCCAGGGAGGTGCTGGAGTCACCATCCCTGGAGGGGTTCAACAAACCAGTAGATGTGGAGCTTTGGGACATGGTCTGGGGGTCAGGGAGATGTTGGATAGAGGTTGGACTTGATCCTAGAGGTCCTTTCCAACCTAAATGATTCTCTGTTGGCTCCCGAGTTAATTATCATCATCATCCCACAAATCACACAATGCCAGGTTGGAAGGGACCTCAAGGATCATCTAGTCCAACCTTTGAAGAAGGTGAAGTCAAGCTCACCCGAGGGGGACAGGGTTGTCCCCATGTGCCACAAACTCCATCCAACACCAACACAAGGGCTACAGCACAAGCACCACGTGCCCAAAAGATGCTTCACCCTCCCTAGGCCCCTGGCCCTGCCTGGGCCACCTCTCAGCCCCAAGCTGCTGGAGACCACGGGCAGCCTTGGCTCTTGGTCAAGACCTTCCCTTGGCCCTTCACACCAGGATCATGGGCAAATTTTTCCTCCGGGAGAAACAAAGTCGAGCAAAAACTCCCTGAGCAATTTACTGGAGGAATTTAACCTCCTCTCCTTGCCTGCTTTGTTCTATATATATATATATATAAAATATTATTTCATGCGCTACAAAAACACTTTGGAAGCCATTTATCCTGAAGGATTTACAAGGCCTTTTTCTGCCAGCTGCAAAAACATCTGGGAGCAGGTTCAGCTTCCCCCTGGGACCTCGTGGCAAATACATAAAGCAAGAGGAAGATTGGAGCCTGCCTTCCAAGGGAGTATCCTCTGCTCTGATTTAAATACCAGAGCAGCACTCACCAGGACAAGGAACTCTATGCTAGAACCTGGGGAAATGGTCACAATCAGCTTAAAATAAGCACAATAAGCTTTAAAACCACACAAAACTCACCAGGTTTTGCTCCGAGCTCAGGTTCTCTCCATCACGGGGGGTGCAGGGGCTGCTTGGTTGTAGAGGTGGGTGAAGGTCATGAGAAATCCCATCTTGTGGTGTTTTCACGTGGAATTCAGGCACTGCAAGCAGGTCTGCTGGGGGCTTTGGGAGGTGATCCCCTTCCCACCAGCCTCACTGGCCATGTTCCCTCCTCTTGGTGAGACTTGGCACCAGTGCACAGCTTGGGATGGCTCTAGGAAAGGAAAAGGATGGAAGGATGGACTCAGGGAGCATCCCTGGCTCCTGGTGGGCTGGGATTTTGGCTCATCAAGAGGTCTAGGAGGAAAGAACACGAAGATGGGTAAAGATTGAAGTTGTGCAGAGCGAGGAGGTCTCCAGACCCTTCCCTCACCCCCAGTAATTATTACACACACATCCAACCAGACTTCGCAGTCCCCTGGGGTTAGATCACAGGTGGTTCAGGAGATATATTTGAGCTCTGGATGCTCCCAGGAATAGTGAGGCAGTTTTTAGACACCCAAGTCATTTTGGGACAGGCTCCAGACGAGATCAGAGCCTGGCTGTGCGCACACACAGACGTGGTTTTGTTCCCAGGTGGTTACTTTTAAGGCAAGGCTGGCAAAAGAGTAAAAATAAGTGGCCTAGGGTGGTGGAGAAACTTGCTGGAGGCCACCCCAAACCAGTGCCAGGGCAGCCAGGTCTGCAGCTCCCACCCCAGGCCCTCGACAACCAAACCACATCCAAGGGCTTCCTGAAGATGCAGCCAAACCACAGACCCGGGCAAGGCTCACGGCTCCTTTTGTCTGGGGAGAACAAAAAGATGGGGAAAGTCAAATCCATCGTTTCCCTTTGGTCCTCCCCAGAGCTTTCTGCTGAGGAGACACACCAGCAAAACCCAGAGAAGGGACCACGAGCTCTCTGCCATCTTGCTGCCTCCATAACACCTTTGGATGCTGATGGCACCTGATGTCCTGGTTCCCCACGAGACCTCCTGCACTGCTCCACCGCAGCTACAGCCCCTGTCCCACCATCCACTGCTCGTTCCAGTGGAGGAACCCTTGGAGCCTGGAGCTCTCATCCCTCCAGCCAAGGCTGAGGAGGCAGCCAAGGACAGCACAGGCTGATGCCTTCACCCAACACCTCCTCCAAGCCTCATCTCCACCACCATGGGCAGATCTCCTGCCGTTACACCGTGTTCCTTCCCTGCACCGCCACGAAGGAACTGTCACTTTGCTCTAATTAGCCAATTAGGCCCCTAATTAGCCGATGTAATTACTCTGAGGAAGTGATTTCATTTCAGAGGAGCCTCACTCCCCAAAGCAGCCGGAGCCCAGGCTGGCAGCAGCAGCCTGGTGGGTGCTGGTGGTGGCACGGGGCTGGTGTCCAGGCTGCCCCAGTTGCCTGCCAGGACTGGAGGGAACTGGGAGCAGCCACCACGTCATCTCCACAGCCAGAGCTGAGCCTCCAACCCCGCAGAGAGAGCTTCCCATCAACAATTTGTTCTTCAGCAAGAGATCAGATAATCTAATCAGCGCGGCTCCATCTGTCGAAAGGACGAGGAGGGGGAAAAGGGAATATAATACAGCTTATTTACATTTCTTCCCCTTTCTTGATGTAACTTCTCGATCTAATCAGCACCAAGCTGTGCTTTAATTGGAAATATAGAGCAGACGTGAGCCTCCCTACAGCTCCTTTGCTTCTTCTTGGAATCTGCACCAAAATCCTCCATCAAGGGGACATGGTGGCATCCAGCATCCTCCTACCTGGGTCCTCCTGCTCCTGATGGGAGCCGGAGACACCCCATGGACAACCAGGTCCCTCCATGGATCCTTCCTTGCTGAAGGGCCTTCTTCCTTGATGAAGAAACTCCCTCACCCCATGGACAACCAGGTCCCTCCATGGATCCTTCCTTGCTGAAGGGCCTCCTTCCTTGATGAAGAAACTCCCTCCTTGCTCCTCTCAGGAGCCAGAAGAAGGAGGTGAGAAGCTGGGAGGGACTCGGTCAGCTGGGTAACTACTGTGCCCACACATTTAGCAGGAGCTCTGGAGGGGACCACATCTGCCATGACTTTGAAGCCTCAGATGAGCCCCCACGTTCTGAGCTGGCATCTGCCTCCCCCATGGCAGAGGCAGGAGCCCCAGAGCACGATGTCCTGGCCAGAAGAAGAGCAGCTATTTTTTCGTGGCAATGGGAAGAGCTGCTCTCTGCTGAATGCAACTCGACAAGCCCTGTGTCTCCCCCAGCCCTCCAGCAGCCTCAGCTGCAGAAGTCTCTGCAGATACGGTGACCTTTGGAGAAGGCAGAGATCTGAGAGGTTTAAATAGCACGGCACAAAGACTCGCAGGCACAGCCCCTGCCAGACAACTCCTCACAAAGCTCTCACAGAAACCATTTCCAGGTCAGCAGAGATGAAGGGAGGGGGGTGACCCCTCCACGGGAGAGGGTGGGTGAGCCAAGAGCCCCCCAACCTTGGCCAGATCCTGCTGAGGTGCTGCTGTGTCCAACAGTGTGAATCCAGCACCACAATCTCATTCTCCACCGAGGGTTTGGAGCTGCAAATTAGCAGCCAGAAGCTGTGAAGTGCTTGAGTTCACCCAGAGCCATGAGCGAGGGATGGGGACGGGGAGGAGAGGCCCAGTCTGCTCCCTGGAGATGCATGTCAAGGCAGATAACACCAGGCAGGTCATCAGAGGACAGAGCTGTTTGAATTCCTCCTTTCCCACAGCCCTGCTGGTGGCTAAGCTGAAGAAATCCCCGAGCCAGGCAGAGGCTCACACACTGAACTGTGGGTTCTGTCACCTAGAGCAAAGTCTCAGCCACCTGCAAATAATTAAAGCAGAAAGCAATCAATCCTGGTGCTCACAGCAGCCACCAGCCCAGGAGAACCTGGCCCTGGAATGCCTCAGGCACCCCGGGGAGATGCCCCAGGGCAACGACAGCAGCGAGTCCTCACAAGTTCAAGGACCACAGAGTGATCTCCACTTGGGGTGGGAATTCCCAACCCGTCTGGGTCATCCTGTGGTTCACAAGCTCTTTGCCAAAGGAGCAGAGAAACAGTCCGAGCTCAGCTACCACCAGCAGCTCTTAGAATGGTTTGAGTTGGAAGAGACCTTGAAGATCATGGAGTTCAAGTGTTCCCCCATCCCTGCCAGGGCACCACTAACCCCTGGCCCTCAGCACCACATCTCCAGCCTTGGAAACCCCTCCAGGGATGGGGACTCCACAACTGCCCTGCCCAGCCCTTCACAGCCCTGACCACCAACAAATTGTTCCTCAGCTCCAACCTCAACCTCCCCTGGGCCAACTTGAGGCCGGTTCCTCTTGTTGAAGGATGCTGGTGGCTTCTTGGCCACCTGGGCACACTCTGGCTCATCTCCAGCCAGCTCTCAACCAACCTCCCCAGGTCCTTTCCCTCAGGCACTTTCCATCCTCTCTTCCCCCAGCCTGGAGCACTCAGGGGGTTGTTGTGACCCAAGGGCAGGACCCAGCCCTTGGCCTTGTTGAACCTCATCCCATTGGCCCCGTCCCATCAATCCAGCCTGGCCAGATCCCTCAGCAGAGTCTCCCCACCCTCCAGCAGATCAACCCTCCCGCCCAGCTCGGTGTCATTTGCAAACTTACTGAGGGTGCACTTTTGGGTGCTCCAGGGTGAAGTGCTGAGTAGGTCTCAGGTTGGGCCACAGCTTCGTGCTGGAGCTTGAGCTGACTCATAATCTCCGGTCATGGGGAGCTACCTTGGTGCTGTTTCCTGCATTGCTGGCTGGGTCTGATGCTGCAGGTCCTCCTAGAGGGCTGTGTTCAGCTCCTGCTCTGGTCCACCTCTGCTGCCTTGACATTCAGAAGGTAAAACATCTTCTGAGTAAGGTCTCTTCTGGCTTATTGTCCTCAGGTGGAGCAGAAGGAAGGAACCCATCATAAGGAGTCTGTATCATGCCCTACCTGCTTTGTCCATCTGTCCTGCCTGAACAGGGACGCTCTGGCAGCAGCAAATGCTGCAATGTGTGAGGACAGTCCCCACAGGGACATGAAAGCACGAGACCTTGTTCCAAGTTCAGTGTTCCAGGTGTTCCTGTAGCATCCAGTGCCCTGTTCCTGTGCTGGGGACAGGCAAAAATCCTGGAGAAGCCAGGAGAAACTTCTTAGGACTTCCAGGGACTTTGGTTCTGGGCACAGAAAACTTCACCTCTGGGAAGCCCAGGCTGGTGCCTCCTGTCACAGTGGCTGTGGAGCAGGGGGAGACTGAGGGAAACGTTTTCTGCCTTTTTCCCTTTTTTATGGTCTTGAAATACGACTTTCTTCCAAGCCAAGTCTTCCCACAGCCACCCTGGGAGTTGCTTGGCAGGGGGGCTGGAGAGAAGCAGGTACGTGGTGGAGCAGAGACAAGGAGCTGCTGTTGGCAGCTCTGGGAGAGCCTGTGGGCTGCCTGGTGGTGGGGTCAGGGGAGCTGCACGTTCTGCTTGGATGAGGGCTGTGAAAAACCATCAACACATACTTGCAGTTTCCTCTTTGCCTTGTGGTGAAGCTCGAGCCGAGCCCCAGAAACCGCCGTTGCTTGAGTAACGACCCACCAGGCAGAGATCTCCACCTCCCCTGTGGAGCTTCTGAATCACTGCGGGTTCCTTCAGCCACAGATGCAAAGTCTGCCATGCAAGCACCCAGCAGAAGGTGGGTAGGAAGTGCTCCACAGACCCACGTAGGTGTGAGTGTGCTGGTCTCACCTGGTCACGGCTGGGGGGTTGTTTCTTTTCTTCACCCAGAGTAACCGGGGAGAAGTCGGGTTGTGTTTGTGCTTGGTCTTGGGGTTGTTCAGTCTGGAGAGGAGAAGGCTCCAGGGAGAGCTTCTGGTGGCCTTGCAGGACTTCAAGGGAGCCTGGAAGAAAGATGGAGAGAGTCTTTTCATCAGGGAGTGTAGTGATAGAATGAGGGGGGATGGTTTGAAACTAAAAGAGGGAGATTTAGACTAGAGAGGAGGAAGAAATTGTTGGTGCTGAGGGTGGTGAAAGCCTGGCCCAGGTTGCCCAGAGAGGTGGTGGCTGCCCCATCCCTGGAACCATTGCAGGGGAGGTTG
>VYZX01032810.1:412254-457932 GCA_013401335.1 Brachypteracias leptosomus | reverse complement strand
CCTTGTTAAGGGGATGGACAAACAAGCCAAAAATGGAACATTAGTAAAGCCTGGATCCATCAAAGTATCCACCACCACCTACATCACACGGGAGAGCTCCCCAGCACCTCCCTCTCTCCCAGAAGCCTCAGAGAGGATCTGATCAATGCTGATCAATAGCTAAATGGTTATTGACACACTCCTGCCCCTCCTTGGAGTGAGGGACCCAAACCTGAACTCAGGATTCAAGGTGCCAAGTGCAGAGGGATGATCTCTTCACCATGGAACGAGTGGTTCCTGCTGGATGTGGGCACCTACCACCACTTGCTGCAGCCCTTTCCAGTGCTCTGCTGGGGCATTAGGTGGAGGAAAACCTGGCCCCAAGTGCTTTGTTGAACACCAGCCTTGACTGCAGCCCTTTGCTGCTGTGAACCCTCAGCCCTGCTGCCACACGAGCCCTGTCCTGGAGCTCTGAGATGCTGGCACATGGTCCCAGCACCACACAGACACCTCCTGCAAGGGCTGGGTGGTGGCATCTCTTTCCCCAGCCCCAGCAGCTGTGAAGAACTGGGGTTTCCAAACCTTCCTGGAGCATTTGGACCCTCAGCAGCGCTGCAGGAGCAGGGAACGTTTAGAACAAGCAAACAAACAAGAGAAAAAAACCCCTCTCTAACCTCTCTCCTCACAGGAAGAAAAACATTTTTCAAAGTCTTGAAGTTTTTACAGCTGGTGAGGGACAGCAAGAGGGGAGGCTGCAGACAGGGCTGGCCAGCAAATCCCAGCCAAAATAAGAGGATGGGAGAAGGCTGGAGCAGATAAAGAGGAGATGAGGCAGCTGAGATGAAAACAAGAGCTGACAGCCTGGTGCCCATGGAGGAGACACCTCATAGCTGAAGATGCACCAGCTAGAGCTGGGAAAATTCCCTGGCTTTGAAGACCAGGTCCTTCCTGGAGACAAACAGCCCTAATCCCCACTCCTGAGTNTGGAGAGGAGAAGGCTCCAGGGAGAGCTTCTGGTGGCCTTGCAGGACTTCAAGGGAGCCTGGAAGAAAGATGGAGAGAGTCTTTTCATCAGGGAGTGTAGTGATAGAATGAGGGGGGATGGTTTGAAACTAAAAGAGGGAGATTTAGACTAGAGAGGAGGAAGAAATTGTTGGTGCTGAGGGTGGTGAGAGCCTGGCCCAGGTTGCCCAGAGAGGTGGTGGCTGCCCCATCCCTGGAACCATTGCAGGGGAGGTTGGGCTCTGAGCAACCTGCTCCAGCTGCAGATGTCCCTGCTCAGTGCAGGGGATTTGGATGAGATGACCTTGAAAGGTCCCTTCAACCCCAAACTGTTTTAGGGTTCTGTGATCAGAGGGGTTTCCAAGGCGTGGAGATGTGGTGCTGAGGGCTGTGGGTTAGTGGTGCCCCTCCACGATCTCAAACTCCTCCATGATTCCATCAGAAGCATGGCTGCAGGCACTGGTTATCCCACAGCTGCTGCCTTCATGGAGCACCTCTAACCCCCACCACAGCCAGGCTCTGCTCTCCTCAGAAGCTCCAGGGCAGGGTGGGCACCTCGCAGAGGGAAGGCAAGGAGGGATTTGCAGATGGGGCTGAAGTGGTGGGAGTGGCTCTGGGAGGAGGAGGCCGTCCCAGCAAGCAGGGCTCAGTTGCCATGAGGAAGCCAATCTTCTGCAGTGTTTTTCTTGGGAGCCTTTCACATGCCGACGGGTCTCCAGGGGCACCCTTCGTGCCTGGGAGGTTTTGCTGCTCAGCCCATCCCTTTGTGTGATACTTTGCCTAAGCTGTATCTGCAGGAATCAGCCTCTCTCTCATTATCAAAGCCACAAACCATCTGGTTCCACTTTCCCGGGGAAAGGGAACGAGGGGAAATCTGGTTTCACTTGGGTTTTCCCTTCCCCGGGTTATGGTTCGCTCCGTGTTTAATGTTGTTACTGCAATATGATAGTTGGGCAGTGGGTGGCCTGTTTCCCCCATTTGAAACTAATTTACAGCTTTGTCTGGCAAAATTGTTGCTTCCAATCAATTAGCGCTGACACAGAAATTAAACCACCCTGGGGTCGTGACACACGAGGAAGCAGGTCCTCATTTGCTGCAAGAAAAGTCTCCATGGAGCGGGGAAGTTGGTGGCTCACCCTTCCTCTGGGCCAGGCTGGGCTTTTTCTCTTTAAAGATCCAGGCTGCAGTTTAAAAAGAGATTTAAGAGGCCAGACCGGGACCCATCAGAGATGCTGTTCCTGTTTTACGGCCCTGACCTTGTTAAGGGGATGGACAAACAAGCCAAAAATGGAACATTAGTAAAGCCTGGATCCATCAAAGTATCCACCACCACCTACATCACACGGGAGAGCTCCCCAGCACCTCCCTCTCTCCCAGAAGCCTCAGAGAGGATCTGATCAATGCTGATCAATAGCTAAATGGTTATTGACACACTCCTGCCCCTCCTTGGAGTGAGGGACCCAAACCTGAACTCAGGATTCAAGGTGCCAAGTGCAGAGGGATGATCTCTTCACCATGGAACGAGTGGTTCCTGCTGGATGTGGGCACCTACCACCACTTGCTGCAGCCCTTTCCAGTGCTCTGCTGGGGCATTAGGTGGAGGAAAACCTGGCCCCAAGTGCTTTGTTGAACACCAGCCTTGACTGCAGCCCTTTGCTGCTGTGAACCCTCAGCCCTGCTGCCACACGAGCCCTGTCCTGGAGCTCTGAGATGCTGGCACATGGTCCCAGCACCACACAGACACCTCCTGCAAGGGCTGGGTGGTGGCATCTCTTTCCCCAGCCCCAGCAGCTGTGAAGAACTGGGGTTTCCAAACCTTCCTGGAGCATTTGGACCCTCAGCAGCGCTGCAGGAGCAGGGAACGTTTAGAACAAGCAAACAAACAAGAGAAAAAAACCCCTCTCTAACCTCTCTCCTCACAGGAAGAAAAACATTTTTCAAAGTCTTGAAGTTTTTACAGCTGGTGAGGGACAGCAAGAGGGGAGGCTGCAGACAGGGCTGGCCAGCAAATCCCAGCCAAAATAAGAGGATGGGAGAAGGCTGGAGCAGATAAAGAGGAGATGAGGCAGCTGAGATGAAAACAAGAGCTGACAGCCTGGTGCCCATGGAGGAGACACCTCATAGCTGAAGATGCACCAGCTAGAGCTGGGAAAATTCCCTGGCTTTGAAGACCAGGTCCTTCCTGGAGACAAACAGCCCTAATCCCCACTCCTGAGTAATTCTCTCTTTGGCAGCACATCATACCAGCATCGACTCAGACCTCGGGGCAGCTGCTCCAGCTTTAATCTCAGCTTTATTTTTGTGAACTCTGGTTTGCAGGAGAGCGCTCGCAAAGCGGAGCTGGGGATGGGTGGCAGGGAGCAGAGCCAGGATCACTCATGGCTGCAGTGGAAACACTTGAGCTCCTTCAAGGAGAGCCACCAAAATGTGAACAGCTTTGATCCTAAAGAGCTAACAGGCCTGTCAGGGAGAAAAGGGGTCAACCTCTTCCACTTCTGCTGGGGCAGCTCCCTCTGCTGTCTTTGCTCACCAGCTGCTATCCGAAGACAGGGGAAGGTCCAGATGGGCTCGCAGCAGGATTTCATCAACATGTGGCCATTAGTCTGTAAAGGTGTCACCTAGGAGGAAACTAGACCCCACAGAAACCAAAGTTGAAAAGGAGAACTCCATCCCTGCTTCCCCCTTCAGCAACCAGCTGAAAATCACAGAAAATCAGTTATGGGCACAGGCTCCTGCAAAGCCAAGAGTCAGTCCCCTTCTCTAGTGAACATCCCTTTCATACATGGTCTGCTCGGTGAAGATTCAACAGAAGAACCAGCTTGGGGGACACGTGGCATGGCAGGAGGCTTCTCTAAACTCTTACAACACTCTCAGACTTAGGGATTAGTGAAAACGTCTCCAAGGATGTTCAGAACCAGGGGAGATGCACATGGATGGAGAGGTGATCTGGTGGGCAACCTCCAGCACACGAGGCTGAGGGTGATGTGCACCTACTTGAGATACTCTTCTTCCTAGGGCACCTAAAGAGCAAATCTTGCACCCACCACTTTTCACTGCACAGACAGTCCAGGACCAGACCCAACTGCTGGAGCAGAAGAATGACAAAGCCATAAAGAATTTCTTTATAAAAGTGGGGGGACCTTTTCCACATCTTGGTGTTTATTTCAACACTTCTCCAGCTTCAGGGCAATAATCTCAACCACCTAAAGCAGCACGTTTTGTAACAGCTTCCCCTGAACTTTGGAACACTCTTGCTACGGATTCCTTCTCAATTTCTGCTCCCTTCCCAGCACCACCTCCCCATTACCTCTGTGCCACCCAGCACAGCTTCCCCCAGAGCAGCATTTGGGCAGAGGCTGAGCAGGAGCAACCAGCTCACTCTTGGCCACGGCTCTGGCACCATCTGCAGGTTGTGTGGCCACCAGCAGCCCAGGGCTCCTCCACCTCCCCTCTCCAAGGGGACAAGCAAAGGGTGCAGGGGGAGCAGAAGGGGCTTCAAAATCACGTTTAACCAGAGAAGAACAGCACATGGCTGGGCAGAAGAACGTGGCAGTACTCAAGGCAATAGTCTCCCCTATTAAGATGAGAGTTTGCTGAGGGAAACAGGAGGAAACTAACAGAGTGCCCATGAAAAGGGCACCGTGGTGCTCAGGGATGTCAGCAGAGAGCTCTTCTGCAGCATTAACCAGCCCTGACTTCAATCACATCCAACGTTCCACCAACCTCTAGTGTGGTTCTCCTCCCAAGCCCCCGTGGAGACACAGCAGCATTTATCAGCAGCACACAGGCAGCAAGCCCCAGCCAAGGGAGATGTGAGGAGCAACCCAAAACCTGCCTGCAGCAAGTCCAAGAAGCTGAGCTCCTCTCCCAGCTTCTCAGCTTACCACAGGAGTCCTTCGTGAGAGGAGAACCAGGACTGCCCAGGAAGATCTTTCAGCACGGGGTAAACAAACATCCTTAAAGCTTGTGAGCTCAGGATGACTTCTAGGAGCCTGGGCACGTGTCCAGCTCTCCCCAGGGTTCAGCAGAAGTGCTGGCAAGCCCATGGCAGTATTTGTTCAGTCAGGGCTGAAAGATGCCCCACAAGGTTCAACCAGCACCAGGAGGAAAGAAGGTATCAACTTATAAAGCCCAAATTCCCCAAACCAGGCCCAGTATGTTTGGTTTGGGTTTCTTCCCCTCCTAACACCACTCTCTCTTCTCACATCCACAATGAACAGGCCAAATATTTATACGTGACAAGAAGAAAACATTTTGGGGAGTGCACGTCCACTACAACCCTCCCCCTTAGATGTGTCCACCAGCTGCACACCCTCTGGGCAACACCTTGACCTGAGCACATCCCCACAGTCCGGGATACACCCCGTGCTCCCCTTGGCCTGACACCTTCACCTGCTCCATGGCAGGCTCAGCCTCCTCCTGAAGAGGGGATGAGCTCCCCAGGGCTGGCCAGGAGCACGTGTCCCTCCTCCAGGAGCTGCTGTTTCACTCACACCCTCGCCTGTCGCAGTCCCTGCTGACAAGCCACTTACAGCAGCTATCAGCTCTTGGCTGGAGCCAAGGGGAGTTCATTTCTCATTCTCTGGAGCAGGAAACAGCTGCCATTAGTTATGGGGAAGGAATTGTGGTGAAAAGCAACCGCAGGGATGAAGAATGGAGGAGGTGGGAAGAAGCCCTGGTTGGCTCGGGAGGTGGGCGCAGCAGGGCTGGGCTGAGCCAGGGCACCCGGCCCACGGCCCAGGCAGGGAAGGAGCCCATGGGTTCCCACCTCGGATGGGAAGCCCAGCTCCACGGGCACCCAGCCAGACCCACTGCGGAGGGCAGGTTCCTCAGAGAGACCTGAGGAGGCGTCAGCCCAAGCTCCCACGGGTGGGAGCGGGCAAGAGGAATTCTTCCCCTTGCTCTTTGGCACAGCTTACCTAGCAGCTCCCTATCAGTCAACCACCACCTCCCAGGCAGCACAAGCAAACAAGCAGACGAGCTTCTGAAGAGCTTTTGGCTCCCATTCCACCGTGGAATGCGCTGGAGGTGGAACATTTCTCACTGTGCTGTTCCAAACACCTGCATTTCCTCAGGTGTCTGCCCAGCAGAGCTCAGCACGAGGAAATTCTGTACCCAAGACCCACAGCGAGCTCCCTGCTCAGCCATCCTGCCTCTCCACCACACCCACCAGCTTCAGCAGCCCTCCAGTTATTACTTAAGTGATTATTCAAAGAGATTGTGGATGCTCCACCTCTGGAGGTGTTCAAGGCCAGGTTGGATGAGGCTTGGAGCAACCTGGGCTAGTGGGAGGTGTTGGGGTTGGAACCAGATGATCTTTGAGGTCCCATCTAACCCAAACCATTCTCTGACTCTGGATACCAGCCTTAGAAGAGGCAGAGCCCAAGCATGGAAATGAAAGATCCTTCATTCCTCAGACTTTATCACCTAAGAGGTTTCAGACGTCGCATTCCCAGCACAACGAGGAGCACCAGGGGCTTGGCACGTTTCCTTCCCCAAGATTTTGTGAAATATCCTTTTTTCTTTCCCCTGCAGCAAAATCAAAGCCAGACTCAGCATCAAACGATTAAAGGTTAACTAAGACTTCAAACAAGCATCACCCGATGGGTCACTCTCCTCAGAATTATGGCACATAAACGAGGCTTGGGGTTTAATATCTGCATTTAATTATGGCCCTGTCTGAAGGCGATGAGCAGAAGAAAAAAAAAACCCTCAAGCTTTGTTACAGATGTGCAATTCACTCTGGAAATGCTTGGGGAAGAAAAAAAAAACCCACTGCACCTGCTCGTGCAAAAGGCTGATGGCTCCTGAGCACTGCAGGGAAAGCGGCCCGAGAGCAGAGCCAGAGGAAATTGGAAGGGGTTTAAAATAAGCAGAAGATTCCACTTAAATAGGCTGCTTTTTTTGGTGTTCTATGGGAAACAAGGTCCACTGGCTTGGGATGTGAGAAGGCAAACACAAAACAGGCTAGAAGGAAACTTCTCCTCAGGAAACTTGGCCTCTGGAAAACACGAGCAGCTAAAGGGGGAGAGGAGGAAAGCAACAGAGCCCGTGGTGGAAACCAGCATCTGCTTCCAGGCACATCCTCCTCACACTTCTCTCCACCCCTCGCTGAAGCCTTTTTAATCACACGAGGTGGCTCAAAGCACCTTTTTCCTATTGATCTGGAGTCAAGGCGAAACCATAAACCAAGAAATTAAAATAATCATAATTTATAGCCCGCTCTGTTTGCCATATTGGACACGCTGCTTTCCAGCCTCCACCAGTGGATAAACTTCATACAACCGCTCCAAAAGGGGGGAAACAAAATAACCCCGAGCCCCCCACACACAACCCTACGAGGCTTCCTCTAAAGAGCAGCTCCCAGGATGGTTTTCAGCTCACCCTTTGTCTGATCTGGGGCCAGCCCTTGGTTCCAATCATAACAGCGAGCAGGAGATGAAAGGCTGAGCATCGTTCCTCCCCAGCCCGGGCCAGGTGTGGAGCTGGCACCAGCAGCCTCCGACCCTTCCACGCTCCAGCGAGGACATGTTAAAGCAATAAAGAGAAAAAATGAGGAACATGTGGCTAAAAACATCTCCTCATTCCACTTCTTCCCTCCAAACCAGTGTTCCCAGGGGGGTGTTTGGGGGGGTTTCTCTTTCACTCACCTCTGCAGGCACAGGAGGTTCTCCAAGATGGGGTGATCCCTCCGAGGAGGCTGGAACACCAGGGAGAGCATCTCCAAGAAGCCAATTGTCTCTTATTGACTGTGGAGAGCTGCTTTCAAACCTTCCAACGACCCAAATTCCTCCGAGGCACGATGCCAGAAGCAGAGCAAACAATTTGTACGGTATGTTAAGTGTAGGGGGAAGCCATGGAGCTTGTCATGAAGCCACGGCTGGTGTTTCCAATCAGGGGCAGGCAGGACCAAAGGAGGCTCTGCAAGCTACTGCCTGGAGCTGCAAACCACAGCGGGGGCGGCCGGGGGGGCCGGGGAAGCAAGGGTGGATTAAAATGTTCTTTTCTGTGGCTTGTTGAACAACATGACGTGGTTGTTCCTCGGCACGGAGAGGATGGGTGCTTGTGAAGAGCAGGGAGCCATCTGCTGCTCAGCAGGCTCCAAAGCAGGGTCCAGGAGCTGGGGGGGGTTGATTATTTAAAATAAAGAAAATCACACTTATAGAGTCATAGAATTGTTTTGGTTGGAAGAGACCTTTAAGGTCATGGAGTCCAACCATTCCCCATCCCTGCCAGGGCACCACTAACCCCTGGCCCTCAGCACCACATCTCCAGCCTTGGAAACCCCTCCAGGGAGGGGGACTCCACCCCTGCCCGGCCCAGCCTGGCACAGCCCTTCACAGCCCTGACCACCAACAAATTGTTCCTCAGCTCCAACCTCAACCTCCCCTGGGGCAACTTGAGGCTGGTTCCTCTTGTCCTGTCCCTTGTTCCTTGGGAGTAGAGCCCGACCCCACATGATCGAAACTGACCCCAGGATTCAAGGCTGGTCCTCCCCAGTGCCCAATCCCTGCCCTGCTGACCACACCAGTGCTGATCCAACTATCCCTATTTCAAGAGAAATACAAGAGCATCCTATGCCCAAGACAGGAACAGAGCAATTAAGAACATTGAGTGTTTTGTATGGAGGTTGAGGCAGAATCCTCTGGCCCCTGCAGTGCTCGTGCCACAGCCCCTGACCTGCCCTGTCAGTGTGGACTGAACACTGTCAATCAGGAGAGTCAACTGGCAGGAAGATCCTGGGAGCCATGGGGCAGAACCTCAGCCCTGCCAGAGCCTGCAGGGAGAGGCTCCCCGAGCTCACCACAATTAACTGCATTTGAAACTAACAGGGGAGAGTCTGCGTGGCTCAGAGACAAGCCTTGATGTGACAGGCAAGAGGTCTTCTCCCCCACAACCACCCAGCAGCTGGAACAGCACTTTAGCTGGTCAGAGTCTACAGAACAACAAAATTTTGTGGGGCACTGGAAATGACCTTTGGAGACCACCTAATCTCACAGAAGCTCTGAATGTGCTGAGGGGACTGGAGCATCTCTGTGCCCAGGACAGGCTGAGAGCCCTGGGGCTGCTGAGCTGCAGAAGAGAAGCCTCAGAGGGGATCTGATCAATGCTGAGCAAGAAGTAAAGGGTGGGGGCAAGAGGCTGGGGCCAGACTCTGGTCAGGGGTGCCCAGGGACAGGCCAAGGGACACCGGGCACCAAGTGGAACCCAGGAGGAGAAAGTTGTTTGGGGTGAGGGTGTTGGAGCCTGGCCCAGGCTGCCCAGAGAGGTTGTGGGGTCTCCTTCTCTGGAGAGATTCCACAGGGACCTGGACACGATCCTTGGTGAGCTGCTGGAGCAGGGGGGTTGCACCAGCTCATCTCCAGAGCTCCCTTCCAGCCCCACCACGCTGGGGTTCTGTGAAAACACACCACAAGCACATAGCCCAGGAGTGCTGATCCAGTGTAAAACCCCCTGAGCCAGCTCACACACATTCCAGAGGTGCTGGCACATCACCTTTGTCCCGACAGGCCCCGGGCCAGAGCAGGTAACCTCTGTCCTCAGCCTCGCTCGATCTGATAGCAGAGCTGAGGTGATGCCAGAGCAGGTACCATCTGTTACCCCGCAGCTGGCACAGAAAGCCCAGAGCCAGCAGGAGCCCAGCACTGCCTGTTCCAGCTCGCCTGACAAATAGATGACAGGATCACACTGGAGGGAGACAAATCTGTCCTGCCAGGTGATCCAGGCACGCTGCTAATGACCACTGACCCACCTGGAGCACAGCCCACCGTGCAAAGCTGGTGCCATGAGTCTGCCGAGCCCCAGGAGACATCAAATCACAGCAGGTTTGGGTTAGAAAAGACCTTGAAGATCATGGAGGCCATTCCCCCATCCCTGCCAGGGCACCACTAACCCCTGGCCCTCAGCACCACAGCAATAACAAGCATGCACATCACTGGCCCCCTCTGCCCCAGAGCAAGGAGAGCAGGAGCACAGTCAGGTTTAAAAAGTAGGAAGACAAAGCAGAGCAGGGTGCCCTCATGGGATTGATGCTCCTCCAGCACCTCTCTGGGCAGCCTGGGCCAGGCTCCAACACCCTCACACCAAACAACTTTCTCCTCCTGGGTTCCAGATGGTGCCCGGTGCCCCTTGTCCTGTTGTTCTGTCACCAGAACTCCCGTCCTGGGACACAGCAAAGCCTTTTTTGAGGGGACAATCCCCCCATCTCTGAGCAGCCTGGCAGAGATTCAAAGCAGACTCCCCACCTCACTGCAGTGCCTGATTTTTGTTCAGCTGTGGCTTTTTTAAGGTCAACTCAACTAGAATGAATAAAACCCCCCTTAAAAAACCCCAGACAGTCAGCACCAGTGTTTCCAAAGGCACAAGAGCACTTCAGAAGCAGATTGGTTTATTTGTTCCATGTAATTTGCTTTAAAATGTGTCCCTGGCTTCCCCATCAATTGCAGCTGAGATACTGCAAAGGTGACCTGGGAAGTTTTTAAATCACAGGCTCTACCAGGCAGGAGGAGGTTGGGGTGAGGAGCAGGGGCACGGGGGCTGTGCTGGGGGTGCTGGAATCATCTCACTGCAGCTTCCCAAGGTCACACTTCTGGCCAGGAGCACAGTGACACCTGCAGAGCTGGGGCTGCTTGAGATGCTGAGGAAGCAGCTATAGAAGTGGAAGAGGAAAGACACGTGGAACCTGGAGCTGGGGATCTGCTGAAGGACTAATTAATTGCACCATCCTCCCTCAGCTGGATTCAAAAAAGAAAACTCCAGCAGAAGACCATCAGCATCCTTCAGAGCTGCCCAAATGAATGTCTCTGTCCTTCCCTCACCCTCCCCAGGTAGATCTAAACCCAAGGAGAGCCCATTACCTCTTCTCCAGGCCCTGCTCTCCACCCCTCTCAATCTCCTGCCACCTTTTGCTTTTTACCAAAGAAAAAACAGCTTTTTACCTGCAAGTTTCTGCTTTTTACCCTCTTATCACAGCATGTCACCACTTAAATGCCCATTGATTGTCCTCAGCTTTTAGCAGCTGGAGGATGGAGAGATTTAAACTGCCTGAGGCTGGGAGGGGGCTGCCAGAAGAGGGTCCATCACCATATTTCTGCTTCAGATTCCTCATACAGAAATACCCAGAAACACCAGAGGTCCCATGTTTAAGTGCATCACGCCCACCCCTTGGATGTGTGGGAGATTATCAACACAGCACCTGCAGAAAAAGCCTCCACCAGCTTGAGAGTGTCAGGCTGCAGGGCTGAGATGTGCACACACAGTTGTCTTCTACTTGGATTTGATGGAATCTGACAGCTCTGCTGAGCTCCAGGTCAGAGCAGGCTGCTGACAGCTCAGACTCCTAAAGGAGACAAGGTCCTTTGCTTCTGGAATCACAGAATGGTTTGGGCTGGAAGAGACCTCAAAGATCATCCAGTTCCACCCCCTGCCATGGGCAGGGACACCTCCCACTAGACCAGGTTGCTCCAAGTCCCATCCAACCTGACCTTGAACACCTCCAGGGATGGAGCATCCACAGCCCCCCTGGGCAACCTGTGCCAGGGTCTCACCACCCTCAGAGTGAAGAATTTCCTCCTAATTTCCAATCTAAATCTCCCCTCTTCCAGTTTGAGCCCATCACCCCTCGTCCTATCACAGTAAGTCCTTGTAAAAACCCCTCCCCAGCTTTCTTACAGATCCTGGAAGGCCACAAGGTCTCCCCAGAATCTCTTCTCCAGGCTGAACAACCCCAGCTCTCAGCCTGGCCTCCCAGCAGAGGGGTTCCAGCCCCCTGGCCCCTTCTAGGCAGAAGCCAACACGAGTACCACCACTGGAACACCCAGCCCACCCTGCAGGCAGTGCTGGAATTCCCAGCTTCTTCCACACAACTCCACGGGTCTCTCACCATCTCCTGACCCAGCCTCTCCCCACAGGGACCAGCATCTCCCCAGGTTCCCCTGGGCTGTGACTGCACACAGAGCCCTCACTGCCTTTGAGTCCGCTCCTCAGCCCCACCTCAAGCTTTCCCAGTGTGATGTAACCCACAGGACTCCACTCAGGCAGCTCTCCCCTCGCTGCAGCTTTCAGGCCTAGAGGACAATGTTCTCTGATTTCAGGCCATGCACCAGCAGCTTCCATCTCATACCTCAGCACCCATTCCACCTCCAGCATGTTCCTGGAAGAGCTCCCCAGCTGGAACCCATTCCAGCTCCATCATTTCAAGCAGGCCCATAAATACCTAATGGGTATTTCTCAAGCCATTTCTTTTCAAACCCTGCCCATTACCCTTGCTAGCAGCAAGTGCTGCTCTGAGTCCTTGGCCTCACACACACACAAACCCAGCCCAGCTTCAGCCATTCCCTGAAACTCAACCTGTTCTCATGTTCTGGAGGGGGTTTTATTCTGGTATCTCACAACTTCCACTCCCCCTCCATGAGTTTCTCTTCCTACCTTTTCACAGCAATTTTCTCATTGGCAAAAAGGTCATTTATTTACCTCTCCCATCCTTGCTTCCCCCCAAAAATCCTTCACTGTTGTCAGGGGACTTTGCAAGTTGAAGAACATCTGTGTGGGCACAAGATCATCCCTTTTTCAGAGCTGTGGTGCTGAGGGACATGGGTTAGTGGTGCCCTGGCAGGGATGGGTCATTGGACTCAAGGAGCTTAAAGGCCTCTTCCAACCAAGAAGATTCCATGGCTCTATGATTTTTTTTTCTTAAGATACAATTATTCCTACCCATCCAGCCCCAGAGCTGCTTGAAGACAGAGTCACTTGTCCAAGCATGTCATGGACAACTTTACTTGATCTCTACTCATCATTCTGTAAGTTGGTGTATTCACAAGTATGTAAATGTTCACAAATTTACAAGTGATGAGTAGAGATCAAGATATTTCTTACAAGAGCTGAGCTCCAGCCAGTGGCATGGCAAGACAAGTGTCTTTGCACCCAAAATAATTCTTATACTAGACCTGACCCTCAAGATCCAAGGAACCTTTACAAAGATCCCATCTTACTCTGCAATACCCCCATTAATGATAAAACTCCAACCTGGCGCCCTGCTGAGAATTTTGAAAGTCTTCTCCACTGTATTCTAAGAGCACATAAGCAAAAAAACCCCCAGCATTTAATGAAGTGTAAAACTAATTATTATGAAATAAAACTAGCTGTTCACAAAGTGGAAAAACATCACATTTCCATGTCCTATCTGCCTTTAAAATGTATTCCCTTCCCATCAGCCAGCACACTTTGCAAATGTAAAAATAAATATTCCTCACAGCAGAGCACTGGCTCGAAGGCTACGAGGCCAACAATAAAAAGCTTCACAATTTAATGGCCCTTAAATGCTCAACATCTTTTTCACTTAATGTAAAATCCATCTGATGTAATAGCTGTGACTGAATTATATGTATGTTTTTTCTATTAAAAGTTAATTTTCTGAGTTGGCAGAGCAATACAGGCATTAGATTTAAAAAAAAATTGCAGTAATCTCCATAAACTTTCCAGGACTCAGAGATATTTCCAAGTCAGCTCCTCAAAACAAAAGGAAGTCACAGCCCTGCTTGAAAAAGCACCATCCCATAATGGGAACACTGGGCCGACAATCAATTATAAGCTGCATTGCCTTATTAATGTTGCTTTACTGGTCTGTGCAAGGAGAGCTCACAAAACCCCCTTGCAGAGCACCCCCCAAGCCTCTTAGAGGCATTTCATTTACATCTGACATTTTGGTGACCTCCCATCTCTCAGGGATGTCTGTCCATGGATGCACAACCATCAGGAGCTTCCTCCAGCAGGGAGGTGCTACCTCAGCATTAGCACTGCCAGGGGAACATCACTGACATTAAATCCACCTTCAGGAGTCAATTGAGCCAAAACCCCCCCAGATTTATACCCAGCATTGCCAAGGGACTTGTTCACTCACTGAGCCCGGAGACATCCCTGGTCACACAGTGTGTAACAATCCACACCCATTAACACTTAAAATAATGTTACACTTGCTTTCCTCCAAGCTCTGATTTCACCAACCCCCAGGTAACAAAGCCTGAGCCAGCCTCTGTTCCATGAAATATTGAATTACAGGGTTCCCAAGGAAATTCAGGGGGAGTTTGGCATTTCTCTTGCCTTCTTTATCTCACAGTTATTTCCAGAGGAGGACTCTCTTCCCAGGTAAGGACACAGAAGGCCAGGCAGGACCCCCTTCCCAACCCTGCTGTTAAGAACAGTGCTATGCAAAGGGTAAAGTAACCACAAAACTCCACAACCAGCTCCTGGGCAAAGCTCTGCAGCTCCAAGAAGTGGCCACGTCCTGATGTGCAGCCAAGATGTTCCTACAGGAGATGCACAAGTAGCAACTTCTCAACTTCCCTCCTTAGCAGCACCATGTCAGCAGGAGGTACAGAGGAGTAGTAAGGAAACATTAAAAAAAAAAGACAAAAATCCCCAACCCTGAACACCCACACAACTTCCCAACCCCAGCTGCCAACTCCCATTTCATAGATAAATGGGAATTTTAGTTATTCCTTTTAAAACCATGGATAAACCAGCAATAGTACTCAAGCTTCAAGTAACAGGACATTGGGTTGAAGCTGCAGAAGTGACCTTAAATTCATTTACCAGCAGGAGAAGCCTCAGATCTGCCCCATTTCCATTCATCACAACAATCAAGTCTCAGCAGAGTAAGAATTTAATGAACAACCCCAATATCCCAGGTACCTTTTCTGGTATGGGGCAAGGAGGGGAGGAGCAGTGAGGATCTGCACCTAGAAACTTGTTCTAGGCTGCTGTTCAAGTGGCATTTTAATCCTCCCTCCCACCTTTGTTTTAAGATGGGGGAAGCAAAACCCTCAGCAGAAAGAAATTCCTTGGCCTACTACAAAACAAAAGAGGATATAAACAGAATTGGGAAAAAGCTTTCAAATAATTAGCCTCACTCCACACAAAAAACCCACAGTTGCAGATCAAAATACCCCAAAGTGCACCTGAGAATGTACAAAGCAGGCAGAAAATTGGCAGTGAAAAGCACTTGATGATGCCCTGTAGATTCAGACTCAATGTATCCACTGGCAGAGGGAAGGTTCAGACATCTCAGATCCTGAAGCAGTTCTACCTGAGAGCCAGTTCTCCTTCAGAAGACACTTAAGTGTTTATGTACTCAGATTTTTTATCCCCAAGGTGAATTTAGGGATTTACAAGAATCCCTATGAGAGCTGCTGCTCTCTTGAATACAAGCAGCTCCTCCAAAGCTCTGAGAAGAAACCATCATTCCAGTCATTTAAATACAGCAACATTCCATTTACACTGTCCATATCCCAACACCTTAACAGCCTTATTCCCTTTCATGTCCCACCAGCTGCAGGAGACACCCAAACAACCAGAAACTCAACTAATGGTGGAATTAGAGAGCCCTTCAAACAAATGGATGTTAGTAGTGCCAAGAAATGACACAGAAATAGCAGCAGAGGCTATTAGAGAACACACTTCCATTAAAAGAGGGAGTAAAAACCTTGCCTGGCTCACCCCAAGCCATTTGGGACAGAGCAGCTTGGGCTGTTTGCTGTGGGAGTAGCCAGAGCTGATTCACTCCAAAGAACTGGTAGAAGGTTTAATCTTGATCAAAATCACCAAGATTTTACCAATCATAAACCCTGGAAACAGAAAAACCCAATAATCCCAGCAGACATCTGAAAATCTGGTTACTGGTACCTGTTACCTGGTATCCAAGGGAGCTCAACTCCCTTCACTACCCAGACTCTTTGGCCAAACTATTTACATTTCCAACCTAAATGATTCTAAAGAAAAGACCCCAGGATCATCAAGTCCAACACCTTTTACAGAATTAACCACTACAATAAAAAAAAAAAAAAAGAAGAAAACCATTTTATTGTTAAGGGAGGAACTTAGAAAAACATACATAGAACTCCCTCAGTAAGGAAAGGTACAGTAGCAAAATATGCCAGTTAGTATATCAAAAACAAACCCTCTACCCTCTCCAAGAAGAGTTTCAAGTAATGCAATCAGAAAAGAATCTGGCTAAAAAGTAACATATATGAACTGAGATGGTTTCTGTAAGAGTCCCCCAAGAAATTAAAGGAAAGCAGCAGTAGATCTGTTGAACTACAGACATGTATTTAGTAAATATATTAAGTGTATTTATATAATAAAAACTGCCCTGCACATTCATTGCTATGTCTGGATCCTCCTCTAGGTGACAATTCTACAAGACTCTGCCCAAAATGGGATAAAAAAACCCAAAACCAAACCATAATACTACTTTAAAAAGAGCCCCAAGCCTGTGAGGTGCAGCCTGGTGGGAGGCCCAGCTCACATGAAGCTGAGGATGCTGCACCCTGACTTAAATCCTTATTTTTCAGGAATAGGCTGAGGAGCTTTGTCTCTCCTGCATCAAGAGGCCTCCTACTTGCTACTTATAAGCAAGTTCTTCCAGCCAAACAGGCTGAAGAGACCACGACTGAGAGCACTTAGGCTGTTGTCTCTATTCAAGCAGCCATTAGCTGGGTCATTTTTCAATTAATTCCTTCAAACAGTCCCTAATTTCATGTTTTCCTCCATAAACCTTACTTAGGGGAAGACCATCCTTCAGTTAAAAGCGAGGCCCTGTCTTCAATAGGTAGATTCCAAGCAAATAAGTTCTCATTTCATTAATCCTCCCCTATTTGCATCTCTCCCCATAAATAAGATTACAGTGCATAATTTACAGTTAAGCAGAAAATACCTTAAGCTTCCAGGAGATAAGTGTTTGCAAATCCAATACCTGAATTATCTGGTGTACAGCTTAATGAGCTGCTCAGTCTACCCCCAGAGGAGGGCTAATGAGGAATGAAATGATCCAGCAGTCAGATCAAAATGCTGCTCTACAAACCATGACACTCCAGTGCTGCTACTTCAGCCTGTGGTAATCAATATTACAGAGCAGCCATCAAAAAGCTCTCAGGGAAAGGAGGGAGGCAAACATAAAAGTTAGTGTTTTGATGGAAACCCCTGATCTCAAAGTCTTTCAGAAAGCAAAGGCACTACAGCTTATATTTAAATAAAGCCTGTAACTCGGCCAGCCAAGTTACAACATATACCAAAAAATACCTTTTTTAATACCTCTGCAGCTGACTTACAAAGTGTCTTTTAGTGTCTTGATCAGGTTGTGCCAAAACAGCCACTTTCTCTTAACCACTAAAGGAGATCTACAGCTACAATGCTCAGCCAAGCTCATCCAAACATCAGTTTATTGTTAACCATACCAGGAGAGTTCCAGTTTGAGGATAAACTGGAGTTGCTGGGTCTGGGCCTTGCTTTAATCAGTGGTCAATCAGACATTAAAATAATTCCACTTCTATGTCATCATTTTGACAGACAGCTTGAAAAGATGCTCTACATCTTTTATTAATCTAAGGAGAGAAGTGTCAGATCTGGAGCTGAGCAGCCTTATTTGGCTGAAATTATTCCTGCTCTGGAAGCCAGTCCCTGTGTGGAGGTTCTAAGGCAGCAACACCACCCTGATCTCAATCCCATGAAGGGTCTCACTACCGTCAGCCCAGCACTCCACAGCCTGCAGCAGTGGCACTCAGCAGGTCAGCAAACAAGCCCCTGTCTCATCCGGATGATCTGCAGTAGAGCAGCCTGGACATCTTCATCCATGTGGCCCTAGAGCAAGCAGAACACTTGGTTGAGTTCAAAATACCATGAAGTGCCAACCATCCATCACTTCACATCAGGAGGTGCATCAAAAGTACCCCCGAGTCTTAATTCCTTGCTGTGTTTTCACCACTCACTGGGAAAATCTGGATTTCTTTAGGAATCCTGTTTTTTCTTGGGACAGAAGGAAGGGTCTGCCTCTGGCACAGCAGCTTCCCTCATGGAGATAGGAGGTGGGGAAAAATGACTGCTCCCAGGCTCTGGACTTCTCAGCCCACTGCTGCAGCCATGGGCCCTCGTTTGGATGTCTCATTAGCTGAAGTCATAAGCCTTCAACTGGGTGATCAGATTTTTGTTCACAGAACTGCTCTGGTTGGAAAGGATCAACCATGATCTACCTCTCCCAGGCCACTTCTACACCAGTGAGCTCAGGGAGAGCCACTGGCTAGGTCTGCATTGAGCTTCCAAGTTCTCCTGAACTTCTCTCCAGCAGCACTGGGGTGATGCAGGGTTAGGAAGGTGCTGACACCACCCAACACCACCACCCCTCAAAGCAGGTTGTGGTTATCCAGTGACAACCACACAATGGTGATGAGGAGAGAGACTACAGCTAAGGGGTACATTCACTTTTTTGTTAGATCAGTCCTTTCTAAATCAAAATTAACATGAAAACAGCCCCCTGATGGTAGTTTCAAGTCTGAAGTCTTCCAGAACAAGTTCGAAACAGCCTCAAGAATCTCTAGGTGGAGATGACAGAAAATAACTTGAACTTGGGGCTCTCATACCTGTACAGCACTGAGAAGATGTGTCCTATAAACTGAAACCACCTCTTGGTGCTGCCTTTTAGCATCCTGCAAAAAGAAAAACAGAGGAGAAGTCACCACATTTTTCACATCTACTGGTGCCTGTTTCCAGCGTCGCAGGCTTGGGTTTGTGCACTTAGAGCAGCCAAAGCACAATTCCAAGGTTAAAGCTACTCTATCCCCTCCATTAACCAAGAAATAAATCACTGCTTCACTTTTATTGCTTCCTGGGAGCCTTTCAGCAGAAATCTCTCTGCCATCAGTCAGGCTGCTCCAGCGTGCCAGGATTACAGACTGACTCCATCCACAGCAGGAGCTGTTTGGTTAAAATCACCCAATTTAAGATGCTTTGCCTCGTAAGGGTCAGCCTTGCAATTATTAAAGATGTGTTCTACTTCTGTACAGGTCTACAGAAAACTGACTCTACTCACACACAGCTTTAATTATGAGCTGTGTTGGAGTCACAGGGACCACAAGTGTGTCTGTGCACACCATCCCAGTGCTCTCCAGGAAGCTCTCCCCTCCACTGCCAGTAATTTATGAGCAAAACACTTCAGAGTTTGCAGAGCAGAGGACACAAAGTCAAATCCATTAAGGAAAGACCACTTTGCTTTCTCTCAAAGAGAGAAAACACATGGCTGGGGGGTTTTTGCAAGAAAAGATGAAGGTGGAACTTGCACACAGGCGTGGTCTAGGTGTGAACTAGAGCAGTGTATGTTATAAGCACAAATTGTCTCCAAATTTATCTGGAAAGGTTCCCAAATGCTGTAACTCAAGTGCAGAAGGAAGCAGACAAGTTCAGAGAATCAAGCAGTTGGGGGGGAATATTTGTGAAGTCCAAGCCTAGAGCCAGCCCTGGTGCTGCAGAGGCCACACACACTCCTCCTTGTTTATACAAGGAGCTGAGTGATGCCACCACCCTTCAGACAGCCCCTGTGTGACTACTCACAGCCAGCTGCTGCTGCAGGGTCTTCACTTGGCTCTGGAGCATTTCAACCTGCTGGTTCTGCCTCTTTGAGGGGATCCCAGTGGTGTAGGTGAGCTGGGACAGGCCATTGAGAGCTTGTTTTAACCGCTCGACGTCGTTGAGCAGCTCTGTTATCTTTAAAAAAGCACAAAAACAGCTCATTTAAGGATGTCTCACTTATCAGAACCTAATATTTGATAACATTCTTCAAATGCTGGCCCAGCAAGGTTGTGGCTGCCCCATCCCTGGAACCACTGCAGGGGAGGTTGGTCTCTGAGCAACCTGCTCTAGTTGCAGATGTCCCTGCTCAGTGCAGGGGGGTGGATGAGAAGACCTTGAAAGGTCCCTTCCCACCCGCTCTGAGATGTGGACCCTGGGGAGCAGCCAGGGACATGTGACTTCTGCTCCACAGATATTCTAGCTCTAATTTCTAAAAAGAACAATGAACCATCAGGAAGCAAGTCAGAGATGCTGAACAAGCACAGGTCCAATGGCAGAACGAGCTCAGAACCCTCAGCTTGGATGTTTTAACAGTTTAAATACAATCATAAAATCATTTAGGTTGGAAAAGACCTCTAGGATCAGTCCAACCCTTGTCCAACAATTCCCTATGATGCCTGAGACCTAAAAGGAATTATAAAACCTTAGTACAGCACCACCAAAAGCAGGGCTTCACCTTCCCAGTCCTGGGAAGCCAAGGCTCAGCACAACGAGGTGCTTGAATACAGGAGTAGCTCTATTTGCAATCTAGTCAGTGCTCCCGACATTCCCAGGTTAGCAGTAAGGATCTACCTGCCATCCCACCTTGTTATCCTTGGCTTCCACCTGCTTGGCAGATTCCTGGATCCTCTTCTGCAGGTCGATGATGGTTGTCAGGGACTTCTCACACCTTTCTTTCTGGTCTTTGATCTCCTGCTCGATGCTGCAGCTGCGCAGCTGCAGCAGCTCCTTCTCATNGCCACTGGCTAGGTCTGCATTGAGCTTCCAGGTTCTCCTGAACTTCTCTCCAGCAGCACTGGGGTGATGCAGGGTTAGGAAGGTGCTGACACCACCCAACACCACCACCCCTCAAAGCAGGTTGTGGTTATCCAGTGACAACCACACAATGGTGATGAGGAGAGAGACTACAGCTAAGGGGTACATTCACTTTTTTGTTAGATCAGTCCTTTCTAAATCAAAATTAACATGAAAACAGCCCCCTGATGGTAGTTTCAAGTCTGAAGTCTTCCAGAACAAGTTCGAAACAGCCTCAAGAATCTCTAGGTGGAGATGACAGAAAATAACTTGAACTTGGGGCTCTCATACCTGTACAGCACTGAGAAGATGTGTCCTATAAACTGAAACCACCTCTTGGTGCTGCCTTTTAGCATCCTGCAAAAAGAAAAACAGAGGAGAAGTCACCACATTTTTCACATCTACTGGTGCCTGTTTCCAGCGTCGCAGGCTTGGGTTTGTGCACTTAGAGCAGCCAAAGCACAATTCCAAGGTTAAAGCTACTCTATCCCCTCCATTAACCAAGAAATAAATCACTGCTTCACTTTTATTGCTTCCTGGGAGCCTTTCAGCAGAAATCTCTCTGCCATCAGTCAGGCTGCTCCAGCGTGCCAGGATTACAGACTGACTCCATCCACAGCAGGAGCTGTTTGGTTAAAATCACCCAATTTAAGATGCTTTGCCTCGTAAGGGTCAGCCTTGCAATTATTAAAGATGTGTTCTACTTCTGTACAGGTCTACAGAAAACTGACTCTACTCACACACAGCTTTAATTATGAGCTGTGTTGGAGTCACAGGGACCACAAGTGTGTCTGTGCACACCATCCCAGTGCTCTCCAGGAAGCTCTCCCCTCCACTGCCAGTAATTTATGAGCAAAACACTTCAGAGTTTGCAGAGCAGAGGACACAAAGTCAAATCCATTAAGGAAAGACCACTTTGCTTTCTCTCAAAGAGAGAAAACACATGGCTGGGGGGTTTTTGCAAGAAAAGATGAAGGTGGAACTTGCACACAGGCGTGGTCTAGGTGTGAACTAGAGCAGTGTATGTTATAAGCACAAATTGTCTCCAAATTTATCTGGAAAGGTTCCCAAATGCTGTAACTCAAGTGCAGAAGGAAGCAGACAAGTTCAGAGAATCAAGCAGTTGGGGGGGAATATTTGTGAAGTCCAAGCCTAGAGCCAGCCCTGGTGCTGCAGAGGCCACACACACTCCTCCTTGTTTATACAAGGAGCTGAGTGATGCCACCACCCTTCAGACAGCCCCTGTGTGACTACTCACAGCCAGCTGCTGCTGCAGGGTCTTCACTTGGCTCTGGAGCATTTCAACCTGCTGGTTCTGCCTCTTTGAGGGGATCCCAGTGGTGTAGGTGAGCTGGGACAGGCCATTGAGAGCTTGTTTTAACCGCTCGACGTCGTTGAGCAGCTCTGTTATCTTTAAAAAAGCACAAAAACAGCTCATTTAAGGATGTCTCACTTATCAGAACCTAATATTTGATAACATTCTTCAAATGCTGGCCCAGCAAGGTTGTGGCTGCCCCATCCCTGGAACCATTGCAGGGGAGGTTGGTCTCTGAGCAACCTGCTCTAGTTGCAGATGTCCCTGCTCAGTGCAGGGGGGTGGATGAGAAGACCTTGAAAGGTCCCTTCCCACCCGCTCTGAGATGTGGACCCTGGGGAGCAGCCAGGGACATGTGACTTCTGCTCCACAGATATTCTAGCTCTAATTTCTAAAAAGAACAATGAACCATCAGGAAGCAAGTCAGAGATGCTGAACAAGCACAGGTCCAATGGCAGAACGAGCTCAGAACCCTCAGCTTGGATGTTTTAACAGTTTAAATACAATCATAAAATCATTTAGGTTGGAAAAGACCTCTAGGATCAGTCCAACCCTTGTCCAACAATTCCCTATGATGCCTGAGACCTAAAAGGAATTATAAAACCTTAGTACAGCACCACCAAAAGCAGGGCTTCACCTTCCCAGTCCTGGGAAGCCAAGGCTCAGCACAACGAGGTGCTTGAATACAGGAGTAGCTCTATTTGCAATCTAGTCAGTGCTCCCGACATTCCCAGGTTAGCAGTAAGGATCTACCTGCCATCCCACCTTGTTATCCTTGGCTTCCACCTGCTTGGCAGATTCCTGGATCCTCTTCTGCAGGTCGATGATGGTTGTCAGGGACTTCTCACACCTTTCTTTCTGGTCTTTGATCTCCTGCTCGATGCTGCAGCTGCGCAGCTGCAGCAGCTCCTTCTCATCCTTGAGGGAAAGCTCACTCTTCCTGGCTTCCAAAGCCTCCTCACGGGCCTCCTCGTACTTCTTGTTCATCTGGGACAAGCTCTCAGCCACACTGCTCACCTGGGCCTCCAGAGTGCTCTTCATGGAGCTGTACTCTGACATGTCAACCACATCCTTGCCCTCCAGCTCTGCCAGAGCTCGTTGGGTCAGCTGGACCTCAGACTGCAGCTTCGAGATCTCCTCACCCTTAACTCTGTTCTCTTCTTCCTTTTCTTTCAAGCTGTTTTTCATTGCCACGATTTCTTCTTCCAGTGTTTCCTTCATGTGTGTGTACTCCACCAAGGGCACTGAGGACTTCTTCAGACCCGACAGCTCCTGCTGCAGTTCTCCTACTTTTAGTGTTTCTCTGTCGTAACATTCCTTCTTACTCCTGAGGGCTTCCCTTAGATCCTCTATGGTGTGACCCAGAGCTACCTTCAAGGCTTCGATTTGTTCTGCTGACAGCTGCTGAGCCTGCAGAGTCCCAGGCTGCTCCTGCAGCTCCTCCTCCTCTCTCTCACCAGTGTACTTCTGCAGCAGCTCCCTCAGCTGCTTGTTCAGCTCCCCCAGTTTGCTCCCAAACATCTTTTCCATGTCCCGGGCTTGCTCAGCCAGGATGTAGTTGTGCTGCAAGTCACTCTGGATGGACAAGACTCCATTCCTGAGCTCTTCATTCTCCTGCCTGCACTTCTTGTTTTCCTCCTCCCTTTCCCTGCACTTCTGCATCTGCTCCTCCAACTGTGCTTTCAGTTCTTTCACTGTGGCTTCAAAGCTTTGTTCTCTCTCCTCAAAGGAGGCCACCGGGGCGTATTTGGACTTAATGCATTCTTGAATTGTGTCAAGCTCCTTCTTCTGGGCTTCAATTTCTACATGCAACTGTAAAATTTCTTCTTGACCCCTCTTATACTCAGCTGTAACAGCGACATTGTTCTCCTGAAGTTCTTGCAGGCTGCTCTTTAAAGCAGCCACTGCAGCCTCGTGATCTTTTAAACTTATATACTCTGTTTGTAATTGACTCTGTAAGAGTCTCACCTGATTTTTCAAAGTCCCATTTTCTTCATTCACCCTCACGAATTCTTGCTTTATCTCCTCAGTTTTCCCCCTCAGATCTGACAGCTCCCTGTTAGCCTTATCCAGCGTGTCACTCAAGACTCTCTTCATCTCCTCGTGAGTCGTGGCCAACACGTACTGATCCTGGAGAGTCTCTCTTACAGCTGCATTTTCAGAGACCAGTTTACATACTTTTGCTTGTTCCTCATCATATTTTTTCTGCAGCTCAGCCAGCTGCTTCTCCAGCTCAAGACCACTGGATTTTAGAGCTTCCACTTCTTTTTTGTGCTGCTCTGGAGACAGGTAGACAGCTTGGAAGTGGCCAATATTCTCATTTAAGCTGCTGTTCTCCGCCAGCAACTTTTCAGCTTCTGCTTTGCTTTCATTGTACTTCTTTGTGATTTCAAACAGCTTTTTGGTCAGGTCATCAACAGTCAGGTCATTTGCTTTCCTCAACTCCTCGTGAATTTTTAAAGGCACATTCTGGCTTTTCATTTCTGTTTGTAGCACTTGGATTTGCTGCTTGAGCATCTTGTTATCGACCTGCAACCTTTCAAGTTCCTTCTGCAGAGTCTGATTCTTCTGTGACAGCTCAGAAATCGTCTTCCCAAGTTCCTCAGTTTTTTTCTCAAACCCACTCCTCAGTTTTTCGTGGTCTTCTGGCTTCACGTGCTGAGCAAGTTTCACTCTCTGACTCTCTGACTCCCTCTTCAGAAGCAGGATCTCTGCCTGCAGCTTTTCATGCTCCCCTTCCATCTCTGCTAACTTCCTGGCTTTCTCATTCACCTCGTTTGCTAACGAGCTCTTCATGTTTTCAAATTTCTCTGAAGTCACCGAGTGCTGCAACTTTGCTGCTGTCTCTTTGAGCTGCCCTTCCAACTCCACCACACTCCTTCCCCTTTTATCTCGCTCCATCTCCAACTTCACAACTTCCTTCTGCAACCTTTTATTTTCCTCCACTAGCCTGCCTTCATCTCTCTTAAATTCTGCCACCAGCAATTCATTCTGCTTAATCTGGTTCCTCAGTTTTCCCACTTCAGCAGAGGCTCCTTCATACTTGGCTTTCATTTCTTTCAACTGCTCCTTCAGCTCCTCTGCTAACTTACTGTTTCCCGAAGCAGCTTCGTTAGTCAGGTGATCCTTCAGAGCAAGAAAGTGGGTCTGCATTTGCTTAACTTTGCCTTCAGAGTCAAACATCCTTTTCTGCACATCTTTTAAAGCATCTTCCAGTTGTTTTATCTGTCCATCAGATTCTGCCTTGCTTCTCTCACACTCTGAAGCCAAAGCTTTGCACTCGGATGCCTTCTGAGACAGTTCTCTCTGCAATTTGCTGATTTCTTCCTTGGCTGCACCGTAGCAGGTCCTCATGTTGTCAAGTTCTTTCTTTAAAGTCTCCTTCTCTGAACTGGGTGATTGGTTAGGCAGGGAGAGCTCCAGGGGTCTCAGCAGCGACCTAGACTGAAGATGAAAGCAGCACAGAAATGGAGAGGGGTTTACAGGTTTGACAAGCTGCAGATATATTAATTTTCATACCCATAACTTGCTTAAACTGATGCTGAGGGGAGCATAAAACTTGTCTGAGAGATTTTTCTTAGAAACACACTAATCTATTCTTGCTCACATTACAGAACACATGTATTCCAGCTTTTAACCATAAAAATCTTGAATACAACCCTACATTGTTTCCCAACATCAGAACCTACTGACATGAGGTGAATATATTCACACTATTTCCCCTGTTACCCATATTTCACCACTCTTCTGAAATTTAATTTCCCCTAGAAGACATTTCCCCCAACCTTCAAGCACACGAACACAATTTTTAAAGGAATCAGAACAGGGTCTGTCATGGTTAACAGAACCTGCTCTCCAAAAAGACCGAGGAGAACAATTTAATTTACTGTCCAGTAAAGGGTATCTCAAACCCCCCGTTTCCTCTCCTGCCCTGTGGTCTTTGCTGCCAACCTTCACTTCACTCCCAGCCACGATGGTTATTTCATGGCTTGCTCTAGTGAACTCATTCACTCTCCAATGGCCAGAAAGCAGCTTCCAGACAGGACCAGCCTAAAGCCACTTAATTCCTGCCTGGGACGTGATTTGGAGTTTTTTTGCATACCCCCTCCCTTTCTTTTTTTCTTTAAATTACATCAACTCAGAACAACAAAAAAATCCCAAGACCATTGGGACAACCTTATGTCAAACATGGCAGAAGAGACTGAATTATTCTGTGCTACCAGAACACACTAAATACATGTATCAGTGAAATCTGGCAGGAGGGTGTAGGGTGCACGGATTTATTTCAGCCATCCCTCACTTCTGGAAGCATTAGAGCTGAAATAGTGAAGGGTAAGAAGAGTTTGGCAGTTGGGAGCAATCCCTATCATACAGGACTCACTGTTAGGGTCTGATGGACCTTGTCTATAAACTGAATTTAAAAGGCAGCCAGCTATCCCCAAACCAACTGACAGGAAAATAAAGGCTTCTGAGTTTTAGCCAAATTTAAAGCAGGAAAAAAAGTTATGGAGATGCAAACCAAATAGCACTTTACTCTGGCTGCTGAGTGGGTTGTAAGTTTTTAGGGACTGTTCAGCATCCAAAAATCTCACAGCCTTTAAAGCTCTGTCATGTACATGACTCTAGAGGGCACCAGCAGCTAAAAATCCACATCCCAAAGCAAGCAGCACTAAAAACATCCCCTTCAGAATGTTTTATATATATATATGTACATTTCTTAGTATGTTTAGCTTTCCCAAGAATAACTACCTTAGAACTCCTTCAAGTGGCAAAATATTTATTACCTGTGATTCCGGAGTGAATGTTTGGCCTTGTTTAAGTAATAAATCTTCTTTTCCTAGAGGAGCAAAGCAAACAGCACTTAGTCTGTTTAAAAACAGAGACACAATCACACAACTATGATTTCCCTTCCTGATTTTGTGGTGTTTAGTTGGACCATGCTGGGCTGGAGGCTGGTGGTTAAGCACTTGGCATTAAAATTATAGAGTTGTTCTGGTTGGAAGAGACCTTGAAGGTCAAATTGGAAGGAAGTTGGATGGAAGAGATTTCAGTTTTGGGCCTGGAATCATTTTTAACAGAGGTGTAAGCTGGGCTCTGGTGGTTAAATCACTTTAACACTTGCCTACACTCAAGATTTCACCACGACCACTGTTTCCTTCTCATGAGCTAGACACGAGTGTTGTTCAAGACCTGAAGAATGGAAGGGGGAAGACTCAACGTGGAGCACAGATCTTGCCCAGCTTGTTTTTCATGTTATTAGAAGACATTGCAGGGTGACAATGCACCTTTCACAAGGCTGGTCACTCATGAGGAATCAACAGAGCCCTACACCCAGGTACAAACACTGCTCCCAGCTGCCTGTCCTGTGGGGGGACAGTTAAGACCAACACAAGGAAGAGATGACACAAAATAAAGAGACAAAGGGTGTTTTGAGCAGTGCATGATGGTGGCAAGTTTGAAGGCTGAAGGATACTCACTATTTGCAAAGTTACTTCCAGATCCCGCAAAGTCAACCTAGAAGCAAACAGCAAGAAACACTGAAATAAAGCTGAAAATCCATCTCAAATTTTGACTCTATGCTAAGCTGGGGATTAACAGGGCAGGGAAAGCTTTTAAAATGAGATAATAACTCAAGGGCTTTCAAGAATTTCCAATTGCTGAAGGATTTACTACTGTAAACATCAATTACCCTGTTACATTTCAAACCAATTAACGTACTTCATAATATTTGAGTTTAGCTTTGAGAGCTTCAATAGTCCTTAAGCTTTCTTCCTGCTGTTTCTCCTTGGTAGTCAGGATTTTCTTCAACTCATCCTTCTGGAAGAGAAAGAGTGTCAGACAGGCAGAGCCACAACAGCAGCAGATTTACAAGATCTCAGTCAACTTTTTAAAAAGTTTTGGGTGAACTTCAACCAAAAATCAGCACTAGAAGGAATCCCTGAATTGTTTTATTCTGAATTTCTGCCATAACTGCCCCCCTACAAGAGGAGTCCTGGAGAACAGGTCAAGGGAGTATGTACCAATATAATTTGCTGTTGCTTAATTTATTCATGGTTATTAGTCTTGCATTAATGAAAGTTACTAAAGAGATACTGAAAAGATTAAGTCTGCTTTAAAGAGGCCACAGGAATTACATATATTATCTGTAGTAAGAGAAGTGCTGGGCACATATCCATAGATATTCAATTCAGCATTGAGAGATAGGGGTTTTTCCTATATAGCTCCAAATACCATCACTTAAATACAGCAGTCTCTTTCCCTACTGCACAGCTCTAGGACACTAGGGTGATTTATCATACCTCAATTTCAAGATCATCTGCAAACATTTGCTCCTGCAAAAATAACAAAAAAAATCCCCCCCCCAAATCATTTTTTCAATAATGTTCAAGGGGCTTATACACAATTAGCTGACAAATCTACCCAGGTCTCTAACAACTGTCCCCTCTTCTCCCAGCTACCCTCTGGCAGGAGAAATCGAGATAAACAGAAATTAAGGCTGTTTGATAGAGAAATCTCTTGCCATGTGCACTGGGAAACTGGAATCTCTTTCCAGTTGTCTGCATCACTGCTGAGGCAGATGGTTCAGTTTGTCAGAAGGTTGCTGATTTTGGAAAGCAAGTATTAAGGAATTTGTGGCTTTTGTTTTCTAAAGGCAATGTTAAGAGAAGTTCAGGCCAACCAATGATTCCAAGAAGAAACATTCTCTCTATCAGTATGACAGCTTCATTCATTCCTACAAAAATACAGTGAAGGAACAAATAGAAGCCTCCACCAACAAAATAAAATCCTGGTTTTATTTCCCTCCTCAATTTGATCATATTTAGACCTCTAAGAACAGGGAAATTTTTATTTTTTTTTAAAAAACAGGTTTCAAACTTGAGTGAGACAGTCGCTACTGAAAACCTTTGTTTCTGTTCTTGCCAACTGAAGGTTTTTCTGTGTTTGCACTCACAGTAAGAGCTGGAAAACAAGCAGTGCTGAAGCACCACCTACGTTCAGTTGTGCAGATGAAGGTTACTCTCTGAATTACAACGTGTCAGGACAGCTCATGGCTCAGTAGGAAGTAGAGGCATAAGAGTTATTGCTGAAATTTATGAGTATCAGTGAGTGATGCTGGAAGAGGTCTCCTCACATTTTGAATATCAGTACAAGACCAAAGGCTTTTGCAGCAGTAGAAAGTGACATGTATAGAAATAATTCAGAGTGAAAACTGCATCCCAATTATACCTGCTTTCCCTTCTACTCCTCCCAGCCTCCCCTGTCAGCACCAGGTGGTTACTACAGGTTATCTCACTACCAGGCTCACCTCGTTCAGCTGTAGCTGCAGCCCACTGATCCTGTCCAGCAGCAGCCTCTGCTCCTCCTGCACCTCCCTCATCCGATCCTTCAAACCTTGATTTTCCAGCTCCAATTCCTGATAGAGAAAGTACAAATAAAATTTTAGGAAGCACACCACCACAGTGGGAAAGCTAAATCTGGACAGTTTTAATGGTCATTAAAGACACCCAGCCTTGCCTAACAAGTCCCCTCGTGATTCACACAATTGCTCTGGTTGGAAAACACCTTTAAAATCAAAGTCCAACCATGATCTATCTCTACCAGGCCACTTCTATGCCATATCCTTGAGGACCCTCTCTAGATGGCTTTTAAATACATCCAGGGGTGGTGATTCACCCACCTCCCTGGGCAGCCTGTCCCAGTCTTTGACAACCCTTTTCCTAATGTCCAACATAACTTGATGCCATTTCCTCTTCTCCTATTAGTTGCTGACTCCTTTCAGGGAGCTGTACAGAGCAATAAGGTCTCCCCTCAGCCTCCTTTTCTTCAGACTAAACAGCCCCAAGTCCCTCAGCCCCAAGGGTCCTGTGGCCTGGCTCCAGGTCTGTCTCACTCTCAAGGTTTACACAAGCTCAAGCTTTCCAGCTCTGTACAACTCATTCCTACCT
This sequence comes from Brachypteracias leptosomus, assembly GCA_013401335.1. NCBI lineage: Eukaryota > Metazoa > Chordata > Aves > Coraciiformes > Brachypteraciidae > Brachypteracias > Brachypteracias leptosomus. Next base: position 428,283 of record VYZX01032810.1, on the reverse strand, counting down.
AAGTGTGTGTACAAGTTCTGGAAGCAAGAGCAGAGTAAGGTTACAATCAGTGCTGGCAGCACTCAAGAGGCTGCTTATCTGCTGTCTGTTAACAAGTAAAAATAACTAATATTACAACAGCTCCTGAAGCCCAACCACTACAGTTATGGCACAAAGATACTTCAATATCTCTTGAGAACATTAAAAAGATCTTCCTGGTTTCATAGAAATGTTTGGGTCAGAAGGACCTTTAGAGGTCATCCAGTCCAACAACAATTGTTACTTCATGACTGGAAGCAGCAGACAGAGGTTATGGGATGGGCAGGGTTAAGACACGATGAGTCTTGCAACTATTTGTAAGACAAACAAGTATTTTTTTTCCCTGAAGAAGTTTACAGCTTATCTGCATAACTGCCACATTAGTCATGCAATTGAGTTTTAGTAAACAGCAATGTATATGACCTCCTGTAATGGAGCTGCTAATGCTTGTTATATATAATTATTAGATATTCAAGTGCATCTTGTCTGCAGTTCACCAGGTTCATCAGACATGGGAACAGGCTGGTCATGGAAACCCTTCACTTACCTGAGCATTGTGTTCCTTCTGATACAGCTTGAGATTCACCTCCTCCTGTGCATGCAGCCTGTTCCACTTCTGGGACAGATTAGACATCTAGGACAGCAACAGCACAGTGTTAATTGCTGGTGTGTTCTGGGGGCAGGGGCTGCTCCCAGCCTCCGTTCCAGCCTCCACTGGGGGGCAATCCTACCAACATTCACATTTGGACAGATTGCTCCTCAGCAAGAGGTCACCCATGACCTCATCCAGAGGAGATCCCACCCAACGGGGTGCATGTCCCAACTCTAATCCCAGACATGCACAGCATGGATTATGTGTCAGATAGCACCAGCCACAGCATCTGACAAGAGGGAATCTTCTCAGCTACGTATGGGGTTAAGAATTCACCAAATACTCCACCAATTCTGCATCACAGCACAATCCTCATCACCCCCTCAACACTACCAGCCACACACAAACAGGAAAAGCAGCTTTACCTTTTGTTCAGGCTGCCCCCTCTTCAGGGTATCTCTTGCTGAAAAAGCACCATAAAAATTGGAAGTTAAGAGATAACATTTCAATCAGACTCAGGCAACACATTCAGCTCATTCCATCCATCTACTTTAGATCTCAGGAGGACATTTCAAGAAATACATTCACCACCTCCCCAGTTAAATATGGAAACATTTTTCTATAGTTTTTTCTATAAAATATATATAAAGTTTTTCTATAAATATATGTATTTAATATGGAAATATGTGTTATATATATTTCTAGAAAGGTTTTCTATAAATAAGGCTCAATAACTCCTATGATCCATACTGCAACACCAGGCTCAACACTAATACCCCAAGACAGAGCCCACATTGACCTTAAAAGCTTTACTATCCCCAAACAAAACCCCCAAACCCTTTTTCCCCTCCCAAACAGGCAGTTCATCACTTTTTCATTCAAAAAATCTACAGCTGCCCTCCAAAAAACCCTTCCTGAAGGCACAGCAGGGGGAAGACAATTCAAATGAAAGACCAAGAGCAAACCACTAGAGCCCCAAGCATCATACCTCTGCTGGAATCCTCAACAGCAGCTCTTATCAAAGCCAAGATGTCAATGTTGTCCCCAATCCTGGCATAGTAAGCACAGTCATGACCAAGGCCATCGGTCAAGCCAACATCTGCACCATTCCTGAGCAGAACCTCCACGGCATCCTTGCAGCCATATTCACAGCCCAACATCAAGGCAGTCCTGAGGAGGAGAAAGGTGGCAGAGGTTCAGGGATCTCCTGCTTCAAGGGAGCAAGCACTTCAATAAACCCTCCTACACTTGGGTCTAACCATGGAAATGGGAGTCAAGGAGTTTTTCCTCTATCAAGAGGGGAAACTAAGCTTTTAAAAGTCATTTAGTTGAAGTTTAAATATTTGTTAAACACTAACAGCAGCATTTTATGAAACCTGCTGCCTTCGAGAGCCACCCAGTGTTCTGAAAGCTCCTGTGGCTTGGGAGTTTTAGATATGTAGGTATCTATTTAGAGACAAATCTCTATAGATAGATACAAATCTCAATAGACACAACAAACACAAGTTTACAAAGTTTGGGGGAGGCAAGTGCTTGGGAGCCCTGGTGATGCCCTTATTCTGCAGCCTGGAAGCCAAGGGACAGCTTTCTACCCTTCAAACATCAACGGGCATTCCAACAACCCTGTCCCAGTTCAGTTCTCACAGACAAAAGTTCTCTCACAACCCCCCATGTGTGTTACCTGCTCTGTTTGTCCCTGGCATTAACATCTGCTCCTCTGTCTATCAGCAGCTGACACACAGTGGGACGACACATCTGAGTGGCCAGCACCAGTGGTGTCCTCCCATCCTGGAGAGGAGAAGAGGGGGAAAGAAATAAGGAAAGGGAGAGAAAGCAGAGAAAGCACAGAACTCTGGTAGGTTTTGTGTAGGAGGATGTGACAAGCAGTGACTTACTCCATCTTTGGAATTCACTGAGGCCCCATGGTCACAGAGGAGCTGGATGCTAGAGGAGCAGTCTGACATAGCTGTCAAGAGAAAGAAAAAGAAAAAACAAGTTACACTGTTGAAACCAGCCACTGTGAACCCCCCAAACACCTCCCTGGGTGTGTTTGTTTCACCATAAATTCATGCAACTGCAGCACGACAATGCTCTATGGTTGAGTTCATCTCAAAAGCCCATGAAAGAAATCAAACACTGCTGCTCAAGACAGCACAGGGAGGGTGCAGAGAACCCAGAGTGAAGGCACCTTAACCTACAAACATCTAAAACTCTGCTCATGGCACTTAATTAAGACTTTACCAGACAACTCCTGGGCATCACAAGAGATTTTCAGACCTACCACCTCTGCTAAGGCCACTAATAAGTCTGAGGACAAATGTGATGATGACATAAAAGAGTCTCCTACTACAGTCATCAAAATTAAAAGAGAAGAATGTGGCCCATGTGAAAATTCATCCATTAATTAAATCTAGATTTCATCCCAGAGTTACTAGAAAAGCCAACCCTTTTACCTGCATCATGAAGAGCAGTTCTTCCCTGAAGATCCACATTCTCTGTTGGACAATTGTACTGGTGAAATAGTAAATCCAGTTATCAGTTAGGACTCAGACTGCACTTATAAAACATGAAATGTTTTGAGGTTTGAAGCAATAAAAAGTGATTTAAGAGGAAAAAAAAGGTTACAATTTACAAACACAGTGACCTAGATAAGAGGCAAAAGGCTAAACACTCATCAGCAGTCGTGGAAGTAAATTAAGACTGTGCAAAGAAAATGCACAATTCATCACAGCCTTTGCACAAATACTTCCAAATGGGACAATCCCCCAATATCCTTTAATTAATGAAAGATTATAGGTATTAATGCACATCTTTTGGGGAAAAACCCACTCTTGAGCAAACTTTGTTACTGCTCCTAAAATCAAATGTATTCAAAAAAGGACACCAAGCTCCACATTAAGAGGTAAAAACTGTAATTTTATTATCTACATGAAGAGACAAAAAAAAGTTTATTTTAGCACTCTTTCAGCTATAACCTGTTATTTAATATGAAAAGGTTTTTTCCCTCATGACTGTCTTATGTTTAAAACAGAATGTAATTGGGGTTTTTTAAAAAAAAACAAAGTGGTATATCCAAGTTTTGCATCAGAATATTTAAAAGCACTTTTTTTGCCTCCCAAGAATAAAACCCATAACAACAAACAAGTGTTTTTGTCTGTTCCAGTACCTGCAGCAGCTTCTGCAAACACAAAGCGTGTCCGTACTTGGCAGCCAGGTGCAGAGCGTTCCTGCCTGCAAAGAGATCAGCACAGGACCCACTGAGCCACCAGATCTGTCCTAGAGCTCTTCTTAACTCCATTCCCAACTAAAGACCAAGCTGAGAACTTCCTCAAGTGGCCCTTGGACAGCTGAGGACTCCTACCTGCAGCGTCAGTGGCTGTGATGTCAGCCCCGTGAATGAGGAAGGTGTTCAGGCAATCCAGGTTTCCCTTTGATGCCACCACATGGAATCTAGAACCAGAAAACACCTTGAGTCCAACTGTCCTACAGAGAGCAATGTGGTATTAACCACGTCAGCCAAAGCAGACAGCTGGACACTGGGAGAGTCACCCAGCACAAAGCCAGCCTTGGTCAGCATCTACACCCAGCTCAGAGCTGGGCAGCTGTCACTTTCAGGAACTGTGAGAAGTAATCACTAGTTACCTGTAGTTAGTAAACCAGGTGAAAAGCCAGCATGCTTCCCTTCCCATGCCCCTTTAATACTCACATCTGGCAAGAGCAAGCATTTAGTGATCTTCACTTTGAAGACTGACTGATAATCCCACATTCTAGCTCTGGCATTCTCATTTAAATGAGCTTTGAATGTATCATGATGTTTGATACAGAGTTAGATACTAAAAAAAGATGTTTTAGAGCAGCAGCAAGATGAGGAATTGAGTGACTTTCAGCAGCTCCCACCACCCCTCCTGAGTGTACTCACGCAGATCTCCCCTCCACGTCCAGTTTAGTAGGACTGACTCCTTTTTTGGCAAGGATGGATGAAACCTTTTCCACATCACCCCTTTCAGCTGCTTTCATTAACCTGTCATCATATTTGTTCCAGTCTGGGTTCAGCTGTGGGGGAGAGAATTGGGAAACAAGTGAGCTTATGGGGCACTCATGTACTGCAGGAGCTTCAAGAAGAGGCTGAACCACACGAGCCTGGGGGGATACAACAAAAGATATCTTGGTTTGCAACTCGAGTTGTCCCCATTCAGATGTCTGGAGTTATTTATACAGAACCCCACTGCAGCCTCTCAGGCTGTGCACACAGTGGGCAGTGCTCTGGGACAGGCTGGGTAAACTTCTCTGATCCTAAAGGTCTCCTCTGGTTTTCCCCATTCTGCTTTGTTCTAACAGCACTAAAGCCACACACAGTAGTTCCTTATTCTCCCTCTCAAAGAGCAGTTTCAGGCAGTTTCTCATGGCAGGTAGTCTTTAGAGTCTCCTTCTGTCCCCTCTTATCTGTTAACAGCTATTGGCCATTTATCTGTCACATTTATCTCTTGGCTGCCTTTTCAATGCAGTTTTACTCTTCTTACCACAGGTACTTCAGTCCTGACCATCCTGCACAGCACAAAACCACACTGAAAAGCTGCAAGTCCACGTGACTCCATCCTTCACGTGGGGTTCACTACAACACACTCCTCTGCCCCCTTAAAGCACCAAACCCACTATGCAGAATTCTCAGCAGTCTTTGTGTGAAAGCAGGAAGAATAATAATAGATAAATCCAAAAGTTATGTAGTCTTCATGTTAAAAAACCCCAACAAACCACAGTTACATCCCACCAAGACAGAACTATCTTTTCTTTAAGACTTGTTTACCAGCAAAGACCAACTTTTAAAACTCATTTAATGCAATGACATCTGGAAGGTCCACTTTGGAGAGCACCAACAGCAATCAGCCCATGCTCAAAGCGGGCAGAGCCCAGAGCTGCAGCAAGGGCTCTCCTGGCACCAGGAAAAATGGAAGATTACAAAAAAAAGAATAAAGAACAAACCCCAAAGCTGCTGCCACTGCCCCACATCTGTAGAATGATCTGTGTAAGGGAGTTGAAACCATGACTATCTCCACTCCCCATCCTTGAGATAAACACTAATCACAAAGGCTTACCCAGGGCAGCACTCAATAAAAGTGACATGAAGTAACAGGCAACTAACAAAATGACCCCACTGGAGTCAGACATCATCAGACATCAATCACAGCCATTAGTGTAAAAGCCAGGCCAGCCTGGCTGGCACTGCAAGGCACCACACAGGGACATCATGGGTGACAGCAGAAGCTGTGCCCAGGGGGATGACCCCCAGCCAGCAAAACTCCCTCTAACCTTCTGATAAACAAGAGCATGATTCATTTTTTTTTCCCCCTTGGTTATAATGCTTAAGTAAATTGCCTTAATATCCTACAATGTACTACATCAAATATTGCCACCCAAGCATTTCACATTTCAGGAGAATTCCTCCCAGGAAGAGCTGCTGAAGTCAGATATAACCCACATGCATTAAAAAGAAATTACTACAAAATTCACACTGTTGCCTTTTTGCAGCTGTAAGCAGCTGCCACTGCTAGGAGACCTGAGATACCTACTGTGTCTTTAGCTGCACAAAAGAACCAACAAGTCATGGTAGAACCTTCAGCTTCGTGCTGCCAGCAGCAATCAGTTTATCTCACACCAAGTTCCCGAGCAGGGCAGCTCACAGCACAGCAAGGCAGAGCTCAGACAGGCTGCTCCAAGAAACGGCTTCTCTCCACCGCCCTGAACTCATCTTGCTCCATCCTTCACTTAGCTTGGATCCCCAAGGACGTTCTCCCCATCTTCAGGATCATCTTCAGACTTCATAACTCTTCAGTAAATACGGGCTGCCCCTGGCTGGAGGCTGCCTGGCCAGCAAAGCCCTTTGGGGGTCCCAAGAAAATCCTCCTCCAGCTTCTGTGTTGCGGCAGAACTGCTCGAGAGAGTGGAGCTCGCCAGTAAATATTGCCCAGCTCTGAACTATCTTGTAAACAATACGTAGACAGTCTCATCAGCTCAGATCTATTTTCTGATAAGGCAGCCCTTGGTAGCCAGAAGGGCAGAAAGCAATAGCTATTAATACATTCCCTGCGTGCTCAAGGCCTGAGTAAGGGCATCTGAGATTTAACGTTAACTAACGAGACAGGCACGCGTGAAACCTTACTACGGTGTGGTGGGGTTCTGCAGACATGCCAGCACTCCCTCTGAAATAACACACACTTTAGTCAAATTAACTGCCCCCCGACACGAAGGGAGGTCATGCTGAGCACCACTAATAACCCAGCAGGACTGAAATACTTGCAGGAGTAATTCTTTCCCCATCCCACCACACCACAAAGCCGAGGCCTCCAGACAGCTACAGCCACGGGGCAGATGGAATGCAGGAGCCTATCTGGACAGAAATGGAGCTGATTTTAAATTAGAAAACACACATGCCTCTGCTTTTAAAAAAAACCTAAATTCTCTTTTTCCAGGGCTGAAACCCCTTCTGAATAGGACCTGGTTTCAGCTTACTGCTGCTGCCAGCCTGTCTCCCGGCGTGTCAAAGGAGAGGAGTCACAGAGGCTGTGACAACAGGACACAGACAGCAAAATGGGGAACAGGAGGGAAGATGGAGAGACTCCTTGCTCAAGTTTAAATTTAAAACAGAGCTCTCCCAAGTGCCATATTTAGAGGTCTAGGTCAACATAATGAGCAATGTCCTGTTTTGTCTGCAGAAGAGAAACATGGGGTGTCACTAGAAAAGCCAGACACCCTGGAGGGAGGGCACCCACCAGGGCCTGCAGAGAACCTCCTAAAGGGATCTTCTCAGTAAAGAGATTTTTTTAAAAAAAAATCACTCATATGGCACAAATTCACCCCTTCCCAGCAACTCCTAAACTATTCCACACCACATGCTGGGAGCACCAGCCCTTTGCCTTGCAGCACTAACACTGTCTCTCAAGAAGAGCCTCCCAAGACTTCCCAGCAGTCACTGTCCACGTGACAAAGCCACTCCAGAAAAGAGCAATGACTGTGTCATCTCCAGTCATCTCCTGACCAGAACCAACTCTGTCATATGCAATAGTACAAAAAACCCCATTTAACTGAAATCAGTTTAGTGGGAAATCACATCAGTAAGACTGTGCCTTCCACGTGAAAGGTCTTCTCCAATTTATTTATCCCAAAGGTTTCACTCATCTCCATTTTCATCTGCCTGCAGACATTCCTCATGACTTGTGAGCTCATCCTGCAGCCCCTTCATGCTGAAGGTCCTCCCAAGACAGCCTTGACCACGAGATTCAGGATTGCTAAACCACAGTCCCCAGTCCTGCCAGCTCAGACTAAGCACAGGCAGATCTCAAACAGCTTCCATGGCTCCGGCAGCTTTGGAGAACATGGCTCAGCTACAAACTCACACCAAGTGATCTCCAAGGCAACTCCAGCTCTCCAGAGGTAAGGAGTGTCCATTCCACCCTCCTGGATCAAGTGCAGTACTCATTCCTATCAGCAACATTGAATATTCAATACTGATTGATAGCAAACATTTCAATGTCCTGGGCTGGACCTACGTGCTTAACCTGGATTAATTTCTCTCTGAACTTATCCAGCTTCCCCTCAAGTCCAGGGAAGCTTCCAGCACCCCCTGGTAAGGCACTGCACAACTTCACTACATGTTGCACAGACAGTTATTTGCTGCTGTTCTCTCTGAACCCAAACCCCCTTATCTTAATCTTACCAGATATTTAGCAGATCACAAGTCAAACTGCTTTACCTATCTGCAGGCCTCATCTTGTAGGTATCAGAACCATCACAGAACATCTTCCTTTGCTGGATGCCATAATACTCTCAGCCAGCACCAGCAGATAAAATATCACCACTATCAGTTGTTTGCTGATAAGAGTACACAGCATAGCTCAGAGCCAGAGAAGTTGACTTTTGTGTCATACAACATCATTCAGGCTCTCAAACTCCAGCCTTGGAAAACAAGCCTGTTCCTCACCCGTCACCACAATTAAGCGTTCAGAGATGAGAGCAGGGAGAGCATTAATAACTGCCACTCATGGTATTTATGCTCGGGGCAGGTTTGGTACGAAGATTAATGACTCTCACTTCTCCAAGCAAAGGAAGACAAGATGTTCCAGCATGACTGAGAGCACTGGAACAAGCACAGCACTGCTGGCAGTGAAAGCCACGGGGTGCTACCAGCAAGGGTAGTTCTGACAGCCCCCCCAAAATTAATATAGGTTTGTACACTGCCACAACCAGAGAAGCAACCAGCAAAGTCATGTTTACAGTTTACTATAGTAATAGTAAGCATTTAGAAGCATTTAGGTTGGAAAAGACCTCCAGGATCATCAAGTCCAACCTTCATCCCAACATCTCCCTGACCCCTAGACCATGTCTCAAAGCACCATATAGGATATATATATTTATCAATAAACACGGCAGCATGCTGAGGGAATCTGAGCAGCTCTTCTGCTGAGATTTTTCTCAACCCAAATATTCTCAGGGTAAAATCCCAGCAGCCAGAAGGTCTCACAAGACTTTTCACACCAGCCAGAAGAGGTTTCTGGTCACCAGTCTGAGCAGTCAATGAGGTTATGACTCCTGTTAATGAACGCACTGACCTTCTTTGAAAGAGAAATTACAGGGCCAGAGACACAAGAAATACTTGTCTTATATTGCAGTGAAAAAAAAAATTGTGACAACTTAATTTGTTATTGCTCAGGAAGCTTCCACCTCAGCTGGGAATTGCTCATCCAGAGTCTCTCTAAACAGTCCTGCCTGCAGAGCCCAGAACACCTACATAAACAGGTGACTACAGCAACAAGCAGCCTATTTAAATACAGCCTGGACAACCTTCAGCAGCCACCTAACTCACTGCAGAAACACGGGCTGTAATTTAGAGCAGTTCTTAAACCTCCCAGCTCAAAAGCTGCCATAAACCCGTGAAAGTGAGCAGGGCTGCTGGGCACTGCTGGGCTGGGCTGATAATCCTGTTAATGGGCAAAGCCAAGGGGACACAGCCTCCTCTAATGCCATTAACGGGTGACATAAGCACATCAAACAGGGAGAGCAAAGAGCTGCCACCACCACTCACACATACACAAATGGTCTTAATTATCTAGAGAAAACCACCAAAGTCAGACTTATACAGAAATAGTTGTGAAACTCCTAAACCTGCATTTTCTGAAGGCTGTGAGGATCATTTGATAGAATGATTCCTCTCAAAGAAAAGGCTGGGAATTATTAATTTCAGGCCTTTGTCACAAGATTTTAGTTTGCTGCAGTTTAGGTCTCACATGGTTTTCCCACATAGAAAGGCAAATAGTCATTGACAAAGAGTGGCCTGAAAAAAACAAAGGGAAGCCCAGCAAAGAAGGGCAGGCTCTGCACATCCACCCCCCACGCTTCCCATTTCTCTTTCTACAGAGGTCAGGGTACATTTGTGCTCAGCCCAGCACCTGAGCAGACACACCCTGGGATTTTATACAGCTCGGAACAACTGCTTTTGAAGTGGTTTGATTTATTTAGAAAGCACACAGACTGACAAAAGGAAAGGAAAGGTTAGAAACTGCTTTGTAAAGCTCTGCACCAGGTGTAGCTGCCTCCTGCACATCACCCCCCAATTCACACACTTGGGTTTATCTGGAGTTGCCTAGAAAATACTGCAGAACCCAGGTTTGGCTCAAACAGGGAAAGAAAAAGGCATTTTATATATTTATAATCATATCTTGCTTATCAGGATCTCTCTGTATTCCCATACAACTGTTTTGGAGCAAGATGTGCTGTTTAGTCTACACAAGGGAAAGACAGACACAGCCTGAACAGAGGGCTCTTGTTTCACCCCACAGGTTCCCACACATTATTTTAGCACCTCATTTGCTGCAATTTCTCCATCTGCAGAAGATTATTGAATGCTAGAGAGTGGGCGAGGCTGAGGCTAAGCAGTGATCAAAAAATCCCAGCCTTCCTAGGCCCTGGTTTGGCACTGCTCTCCAAAAGCTGGTGCTGAGAACTCCTTTAACAGTCATGCTGTTGAAGGATTTGTTTAAAGGTACCTGCATCCCATAATTAATATGTGTGATGGTCTCCTAACAACCAGGTAAAGCTACACAAATAGCAACCATCTAACACATCATCATTAGCGTGCCTGGTTTCACCCTGTTCTTAAGGTACTCCCCTCCCTACACAATCTAGCAGATCCCATTAAGATCCAATTATTAATTATCAGGAGAGTATTCAAATCTACCTCTAGCTATCTATGTGATATAACAAATACTCCTCTTAACACTATCATCAGGGCTCCATATTTCTATTTATAAGGAGTGGTGTGTACCTAACAAAACCAGTTCTTTTTTCCACATGGCTGGGGTAGGGGAAAAACCACCAGCACCAGTTACAGCAGCTCCAAGTCCCAGTGGAAGCACCCAAGAACTCTGTATGCAATTCAAAGAAGGTGAAATCTGCTAAAATAAAATAAAAATTTGGCGGTTTAAACACAACTTCCTCACATCTTGTTGCCAACGTGCAACTCAAGTGCACTGAATTGATAAGACACCCTCAAATTCCCAGCCCTGAGATCCAGACCAACTTGGACACTAATTAAAGTGATCAGAACTACTCACACACACTAAAAAAACCCAGTGGTTTTGCAGCTGTGGTTTAAAATGGTTTGTTAAGTACATTTTATAGTAACTGGGGCTGGACCTACACACCTCAGAGAACATTACACCCTTTTCCAGCCAGGAGAGCATCACAGCTTTCACCACCACAGCAGTGGGGAGCCCTGGGAGCCCAGGTCCTACCACAGCTTTGCCCCACAAGTGCCCAGGAGAGGTATTTCCCCTTTAACTGGGATGAAAGCAGCAGCGAGGTCAGAGTCCAGCCTGCCAGAACAAGCTGCTGTCACAGCACCTTCCTCAGCACTGGAGGCAAACCATTAGTGTGATGACAAGTTCTCCAGCAAGGCCCAATTGATTTGTGTGCTTCCATTTATTCATAACAAAGCATCAGAAAATACAGGGGGGGGATGAAACCCAACCTGACTATTACACCCTCATGGATGGAGAAGGGGACACCACATTATAGCCCCACCAACCCTGTTCGGTCACCAACAGAGTCAGTACCAGTCTCAGATGTTATAAGCATTTGCTTGCTAATAAATATTAATATTTAAATCCTGGCAAAGCACTACATAAGGTTGTGTCTGAGCAAAAGGTCAGATGAACTTAACCCCAGTAACCCAACAGCCTTATCTGCTTAATTGCAGCTGCACATCAGCTAAGGATATTTAACTTGCACACAGGCACTCGCTGTACCTCCAATTTTAAAAATATTTGTAGTTGCTGCATTCCAAAGTGATAAAGCATTGCTGAAAAGTCCTTTTTAAAGGAGCCTGAAAATTACATTGCACCTGTAAAGAGGCTGCACCACAAAGCTCCTGCTGAACCACAAATTGCCTGCCTGCACCAACCTGGTCTTTCTTCAACCTCGACCACAAACATCACACAAACAAGCACCTAATTCTGTTTAACTAAATGCAAATGACTCACAAAGGTTTTCTCTTAGCAGGAGCCTTCCCAAAGCTTCCCGGGGCCCAAACATCCCCTAAAGAACAACCACAGCCAGTCTAGGATTTGGCATCTCAATATTAAGAGTGCTGGTGATTCTCAGCCAGGTTGCCTGAAGATGGCATTGGAAAGTCACCTCTGGTTGCCCACAGCAGACACTGAGGAGGCAGGGACAGGGAAGATTAAATTTGCTCCAGCCAACAGCAGCAATGCCAGAAAAATTCTGCTGATAGGTCAGGGCATTGTGAGCAGTGGCTGACAAACTGCTTTGTCCCTGCACAGAGCAGAGTGGTGACAAAACACCGTGAGAATCTCCTCCATTTACAAACTGCTGAGTGCCCCCAGCAGCACCAGCTTTTTCCGTGGTTCAAGAGGTTCCACAGAAGTGATCTTGACTCTTCAGTTACAAACATCTATTTCTTTACTTCATTCCTTCAGCTCCTGATGTTTATTTCACAGCACTCTGGTGCTACAGATTTTTAATGAAGTTATTCTGCTGTATACCCAAAGCTGCAGCACTGCTGATTAACGAGCAAATTCAGCCCACAAAGGGCATTCTTCCCTCCACCAAAGAGGTCAGATCAGAGGTGGTGCCTCCCCTCTCTGCTGCTGACAGGGCAGGCAGTTTATTGTGTATTGGGTCAACCCACCAAGTTCCACTCCTCATGTGAAGGAAAAGCCTCCATTTAACAGAACCCGGCAGGAAAAAAAAAGTGTTAACACCACGTTAGACAAGCTCAGCTGTCACTGGCTACAGAACTTGTTCAGAGCTTCATTAAATAATCACAGCCCATCATACCAGGGCAAGTGCTCAGATGTCCACCTTGGCTTCTTGCACAACAGCTTCCGCTAATTACACACAATGTTCAGTTTCTCTTAATTAAAAATATCCGGCAGCACTTTTCCCAGAGGAGAAAGGGCTGGTGGAAGCTTTGGCATGGTTGTGGATCTGCTCGTTCCTGTTCCAGGCAGTGCTGCTGATTGCTGAAGTGTGTGTGTATCTCCCACCAGCTCTTTGATGTCCTATCTCCAGAGGCACACAGCTCCCAAGAACTGCAGACCCACCACTGCTCGGTGCCCCTGCCCTAAATTCCAGCCCTCAGCACAAAGGACAATAAGTGATGCCTCAATCTGAGGTCTCAAATTTAACAGAACACTTCCACAGCCACTCCAAGTGCTGAAGAAAGCAGCACTCCAGCTCTTTTTCCCCTACCAAGAGTTAAAAATCTTGCCAACAAAAGTCGATTAGCAAAGGTCTGAAACAAAAATAACTTTGTAGAACAATAAATGAACCTTTCCCCAACCATCTTTTCATCTGAGCATTTCATAGTTGCTTCTTGCTCCTGCAGCCACAGATAGAATTTCTAACTTCACTGGAAGAACATAAACTAGACCAAACACACTTACAACATCCACCTGTATTTTTGGAATCCCAAACACACAGTGCACGATGCTGTGGGCACCCAACAGGGCTGGCTAAGTTAATTAAAAATCTATCTTGTAAACGCTGCTGAGTGAGGCTTCATCCCTGCCTGAAAGCAAGAACTGTGCCCTTGAGGCTTCGTGCTCCACAGAATTTGTGGTAAAGTTTCCAGCCTCCACTGCATGTGTCGTGCTGTTCAGGGCACTGAAGTTACCAAACAGGCTGCTTGGATTATTTTTTCCAAGCACCATCAGCCAGCTGGAGTTGGCAAAACCATATCATTCCATTTACAGACACAACATTCTAGCTAACTGGGGGCCTGGTAATAACTATCATTTCCACTTCCCACTGCTTTTCATGGCTCCCCTCCATCACATCCAGCCACTTCCAAATGATCCTCATCAGAAGTCAGAGAGTATTTAACTACTACCTTAACCTGGAGGAAAGTTTTCAGAAGCATGATGAAGGGATTAAGTTTCTCTCCACCCCCCAGGAAATAGCACTGGGTGGGGACAGGAGAGTGGGATGAAGTTTCTCCAACAGGCAACTCTTTCACCCTGGGTCCAGGCAGGATCTATAAAGCTCCCGCTGGCAGGAATCCCACCCACTTCCCCAGCAGTGAGAACAGAGACCTGGCTTCATCCCCCACCCTCCTTTGGCCTCACTATCAACCCATGTGGCTGAAATCCATATATAAAGTTATAAGGTGGTGTTTGATTAGCTGGTGGAGCGACCATGTAAGCAAAATATACTTATTTTCCTTCTTTTTTACATATCACAAGGACAAAGCCTAGTTTTTAAAGGATCTCACTGAAAGTAATTTCCCTTCATATAGTTTAGAATAACTCCAGCTCTTCTACATATTAAGACAGCTCAAACCTGCTTTGAGAGGCAGGCTTGGGGAGCCTTCACCTAGGGGAAGCAGAAAATCTCCACGTCTATTCAAAAACAAATAAGGATGCTGCAAGTGTTTGTAATTACCATAGGCTCACTCTGAAATAACAAACAGTTCTAAAGCACAGGACAACTAATGAATAACAAACCTACACATGACAAATCATCATAACAGGCTCCTGAATCACTCCTCTGCAGTGAAACCCTCAGCACGGAGCTGGCATTGGGTCGGCCGAGCTGGGTCAGCAGTTCACAAGCCTGAATATCCACATAGCTTTCAAATGAGCTACTCTTTTCAAGTAACAGCCTCAGAGCCCAGGCAGATGTGCAGGAGTGTTTTTGAGATAGCCAGTATCTGAAAAGCTGGCTGATGAAACAGTGTATGACACTGACCTGCCCTTTTCCGCTATTCCACGTGGAAAAGGGCAGGTCTGGATCAGCACAGGGAGACAGCAATAAACAGGGTGCAGCCACCACTGCAGACTCCCAGGGAAGGAAGCACTGGCTGGATGGGCACAATTAAAGATGATTTACCACACTAAACCATTTCCCTGTAGAGCTTTCTTCAGTTACAAAGCCCACTCTCACCAAAAGCCATCTGTGGAGATGAATGAATTAAAATGCAAACCAATAAAGCCCATTAAAGCCAGTTAACACCAGCCTAGGCTTTGGAAGCTATAAAGAAGACAACACAGAATTGCACCATCTCAAAGGTGCCTCAGTTCCAGAGGCTGCAACTCCCCCAGGCCCAGTATTTCCAGAACAGATGATCAGAAACCACAGAATCACAGAACATTAAGGGTTGGAAGGGACCTCAAAAGATCATCTAGTCCAACCCCCAGTCATCACTGTGTAAGGTCACCAGCCACTTTGAAAGCTTTTTGCCCACTTTCTAAGGAAATCCTCCTTCTGTGCACAGGGATAAGCGCTCAGATTTTTGCCACAGGAATTACTAATGTTGAACAAGCTGCTGACAATGCCATGCACACATATCTCAGCAAGCCCCAGGGCAGGGTGCCAGTCAGAGCTCAGCACCGGTTCCTAAGGCTCTTATGGGATAAAAAAAAAGGTGTTAATTTCTGCTGAGGCCAGAAAGCACAACTGAAGGCAGAGGTAACATGCGTTTACATGCTTGTTTTCCGAGCTGCAGGTCACCCAGGACAACGTGAACAGGAGGCTGGGTGCCAGGCATAGTGCATGTTCCCATCCCAGTGCTGGGAGATCACCTCTCTGCTGCGTCTCCTCCCTGTCACGCACAGACACCCTGGGAGGGTCTTTAAGCCCCTGAACTCAAACCCCAAGGGATGTCCAGTCCTCCAGCAGATCCCCAACCCACTGAAGCCCAGCTCTCCCGAGTACCAGGGCATCTGCCCCCGAGACCTCGCTCCCCACAGACCCCAGAAACTCTTCCATGCTCCCTTGCCCCCAGTAAAGCCCAACTCCCCAGAGAGCCGGGACTCCCTGTGCCCTCCCCCAGCTGCCCGGCCTCATAAACTCCTCTCCCCCACACCCCTCACCCCACAGCTCCCCAGCCCTCCAGTTCCATCCACCTC
>VYZX01032810.1:386426-412061 GCA_013401335.1 Brachypteracias leptosomus | reverse complement strand
GCCGCCGCCACGGCCGGGACAGAGCCGGCCCCGCCCGCCACGGCACCTCTAGCCCTTCGCCCCGCCCACCCCGGCCTCTGGACCAATCAGCGCCGCCCTCCGGGGCAGCCGCGACCAATCAGTAGCGGGAATAAGGGGAAGGACTTCCTCCCTTTTTAAAGCCGCCTCAGGGCGGGTGCGGGTGGCAGCACCGCCCGGCCGCTAGGGGGCGCGCGCCGCGGGGTGGGGCAGGGGGCACGCGGCGGGTCACGCGCCGCTGGTCACGAGCCGCTGGTCACGCGCCTCTCTGGCGCCGCCCCTCAGGGGCAACAACAAGAGGGCGGCGGGGCCGGGACCGGGACCGCTGGAGGGACCGCCCCGGGTCTGTACCGGCAACACCGACACCGGGGGAGTCCTCGACAAGGTTATAGATGACACCGAGCTGAGTGGTGTGGGTGATGGACCTGAGGGAGGGGATCCTGCCCCTCTGCTCCCCCCTAGGGACACCCCCCTGCAGTGCTGGGGCAGCTCTGGAGTCCTCAGCACAGCAGAGACATGGAGCTGGGGGAGCGGGGCCAGAGGAGGCCCCAGCAATGCTGGGAGGGCTGGAACCCTCTGCTGGGAGGCCAGGCTGGGAGAGTTGGGTTTGTCCAGCCTGGAGAAGAGAAGGCTCCAGAGAGACCTCGCTGGGGACTTCCAGCACTTAGAGGGGCCCACAGGAAAGGCGGGGAAAGGACCTTTATCAGGGAGTGCAGCAATAGGACGAGAGGTGGTGGTTTGAAACTAGAAGAGGGAAATTTAGAGATTTAGACTGGATACAAAGAAGGAATTGTTGACACTGAGGGTGGTGAGAGCCTGTGCCAGGTTGCCCAGAGAGGTGGTGGCTGCCCCATCCCTGGAACCATTGCAGGGGAGGTTGGCCGGGGCTCGTGAGCAACCTGAGATAGTTGAACATGTCCCTGCTCAGTGGAGGAGGTTGGACTGGATGAACTTTAAAGGTCTCTTCCCACCCAAACCATTCTGTGATTCTCTGACCCCTCTGGACTCGCAGGGTTGGGAAGGGAGGACAGATCTGTGGTGGGAGGGTGAGGGCAGGAGCCTGGCGTGTGCTTGGCAGGAGCAGAAAGTGCAAACCTATTGCTGTCCTTGCAGAGCCTTAATAAAGGAAGCATTTATTCACGAGATCTCACAAGCAGAGTGGAGGCAGCACTTAAACCAATGTAATTAACTCCCTGCTTCTGTGTTAGGAATGTCTGAGGGTGGCAGTTTGCTTGCTTTGGTCACAGCTTTGTTCAGCCCCAAGACTATTTAACATCTCCTTCTCATCCCATTCCTCACAGCCCTGTCACACACCATGGCCCAGCACTGGGAGGTTTAAGGTCATGCACAGTTTTGAGGCTATTTAATTACAACCCATGGGTTGTATTTAAACTCTAAAGCCTTGCTTATTGCAGCAGGATTGGAGCTATTCTACCCATATCCCTCCGATATAAGCAGAGCTCAAGGTAAATGTCACTGCTTTTTAATCAGGCAAGTCCCATATTCAAACACTTTGGTTTCTTTTAGGTGACCTAGCTAGAGGGAGAGATACCTGGTGTCTTTAAATATATCATGGAATGGTTGGCATTGGAAAGGACCTTCAAGATCATCCAGTTCCAACCTCCCTGCCATGGGCAGGGACACTTCCCACTAGACCAGGTTGCTCAAGACCCCATCCAACTGTTATTTAATGCACATCAGGGTTGCTGGGAAGAACCAACATGCTCCAAAATTAAGCCCTTCCCCAGAGGAGCCTGAACCCCAGCCTGACCTCACCTACAAGGGATTAAGTCCAGATTTGAACTCGTCAGAAATGTTGTTTGTTCTTTGAATGGTCTTTAACGTTTTTGGGGTTCTCCTCCCAAAAGAGCCATGTGTTCAGGCAGCTTCTCTCCTCAGGAGCTACTTTCTTTGTCCATCTAGATGCCTCCAAGCTTTCAAGGCACTGAAGAAACTCCGAGAGCAGCATGTCCTCAGAGCAGGAGCCATCACCTCTTGACACCTCTGCCACTCAGTCAGCCAGGACCACTCCAGCTCTCAATGACCAGTAAGTCCTCTTTGGGATGTTGCATAAGAATCTGCACAACCCTGAGCCCACAGTGCTCACGTCCACTCAGGAATCCCAGCTCAGTCAGCACCAGTCTAACCTGGGGCAGATGAGCTGGTTTGAGCTCTTCCAGTCTGAACCCTTGGCTGCCAAGTTGTCTCATTCAAAAGATGGTTGCACATTCAGGCCGGGATTAAAGCTGAGTGTCCTCTCAGACCCCCAGCCTCACCACAACCTCCCTTTAGGTAGTTGTAGAGAGCAGCAAGGTCACCCCTCACCCTTCTCCTCCCCTGCAGACCTATCCAGTCCCCTCCCAGTGACTCCCACCCCTGGCATCCCCAGTCCCACCACCCAGACCTCAGCAGGGAGGTTTGTGCTGACACTAATGAGCTGCTGTTTTAATGTGTCCTCAGCAGAGTGTCCCAGGCTGCCCGCACACATCACTCTGCTGACTTACAGCTGCTCTATAATTTGATATATTACATGTAATTTCTGTTTAGGAGGGAAAGAAAATGACTCGTGTTTTAAATAAATGCTTAAATGCTGGAGCATGAGCCCCAGAGATCGGGGAGGAGGAACCTGCTGCCCAACCACCCTCATCTGAGCATCTTCCTCCTGTCTCAGTGTTCCTGTTAATGGAATTTGGGCTCCAGCTCACACTAATTAACATTTCCAGGGTAGTTCTTGCACAAAATCTTTTCTCCAGCTGTGGTGGAGACTAGAAACACGCTGCTTGGGATGTCTGGGGCACAGAGAGGAAGGCTGCTGTGTTTAACCAGTCCCAGTATGGATCAATTCCTCCACGCAGGAATGGTCCTCAAGTTGCACCAGGGGAGGTTTAGATTGGACATTAGGAAGAAGTTCTTTACTGGCAGAGTGGTCAGGGACTGGCCCAGGCTGCCCAGGGAGGTGCTGGAGTCGCCATCCCTGGAGGGGTTCACCAAACCAGTAGATGTGGAGCTTTGGGACATGGTCTGGGGGTCAGGGAGATGTTGGACCAAGGTTGGACTTGATGATCCTCAAGGTCTTTCCAACCTAGATGATTCTGTGGTGGGTACCAGGCAGAAGCACGGACAGGAGTGGGCAGAGGCAGCTCTGGTAACCGCCAGCCCCTAAATAAAACATCTAATTTTACACCTGCACTCACCCATTCCCCCACCCCGGGAATTCCAGGCAGATTTACTGCCTAAAATTAGAGCAGGTCACAGACAGGATCTTCTCCGTGGTAAAAGTAGAAACATGCCAGTGGCTGTGATGTCCTCAGCCCATCCTGCCTGTTTGCTCTTGGGGGCAGCAGGAACAAACCAGGGGCTGTTTGGGGGCTCCTGCAGTGCTGGGTTACGTGGCTTGGACCGTGGTCCTCAGGGCTGTGTCCAGAGCAGCCCTGGAGGAGGGACACCAGAGCTCTGCCCACTGCCAGCAGCCCTTGTCCATCCTGATGTCCTGGTCTTGCCACCAGCCCAGCCCAGCCCTGGTATCTCCACTGCACCCAAACCAGCCTGAACCTCCAGACCTCCACCTGAACCCAGCTGCAGGTGCTGATCCTCCTCCAAGGTGGGTTCATTACTCACCTGGGCTTTCCTTGCATGCTGCTTGGTCCATCACTCTCAGCAGCCAGCCCTTGGGAGTGGCTGCTCCTGTTCATTCCTCCTCATGGGAGTTTCACAGCAGAAGTTCTTCCCCATAATTTGCTCTGATGTCTCTTTGCCCCAGCTGAACCTGCCCATGAATGAAAAGCTGGTCCTACCATAAAGCCAACACCCGTGATGGGCTCTGTCTTTTAAGCATCACATCATTTTGCTGTTGAGGGACTCAGGACTCCCTCACCCAGATCCATGTTCACCACCCTCCAGAGCAGAGGGAGGGCAGCCCCTGCCCCACACTCCAGCTTCCTCCAGGGAAACAGCCCCAAGATCTACAGGTTCTGGTGGACCCAGCCCTGGCACGCTCTGCAAGCAGCTCAGCCCCACACACACCAGCTCCCTCCTTCCTGGGGCCAGCAGCTGAATCCAGCACCCAAAATCCAGGTGGAAAATGGTCCGTGACAGTGTGGAGGGCAGTGACCTGGCACAAACCATCCTCCTGCCCCCACAGCAGCTCCAGGCAGTGTCACAAGGCAAACAGGCTCTGAGGGAAGGTATGCACAGGCATGTCTGGGCACTGCCCACCCCCAGGCAGCTGGGCAGGGCTCCAGGGTGACCCCAGGGCTCCTCTGCACCTTGGTGAACAAGGGTGAACTTCTCAGGTGGAGGCTGCACAGGGGGTAAACATCTGGGCTCCTCTGCTGGTCCAGCACCACCAGAATTCCCACCTGAGGGCAGCTGTTTATTTCTAAATGAAAGTACCAGGGGAAGGAGGGTTGGGCTTGGCCACCACTTTCAGCCACACGTTGTCACCCAGGCTTTGATTTCCACCACGTGCTGCCAACCCAGGCTTTGATCTCTTGGTCTCCAGGAGATGTGGGGGAGTTCATGCACCAGTTTGGGTTTTTCCAGCTCCATGAGCTCACCTAACCCAGCAGTGACATCCCTCTGCTGCCCCGGGAGCAGGGAACGCTTCCTGGGTGATTGAGCTGCTCCTGAAAGGCTTTAAAGAATAAACTAATTAGCAAGGAGCCTGTTTCTGGATTTAGCAACCCTTCAATGCAAATTAGAGGTGATGAGCAGTGCCTGAGCCAGGAGCTCCTCAGCCTCCTGGGAAGGATGGGTGTCTGCAGAGGGTTGTGTCTGCACAGGGTTGTGGAGCTCCCACAGGACTCCCACCCTCCACTCACTCCTGTGGCCAGTGGGAGCTCCCAGACCCACCCAGCATCTGGTGGGACTCAAGGGTGACGTGAAGTTGTCCAACTGGTAACCCAGCACTGCCAGGGCACCACTAACCCCTGGCCCTCAGCACCACATCTCCACACCTTGGAAACCCCTCCAGGGATGGGGCTTCCACCACTGCCCTTGTCCAATCCCTTGTCCCTTGAGAGAAGAGCCCGACCCCACCTGGCTCCAACCTCCTTGCAGGAGGCTCCCCTGAGCCTCCTTTGCTCCAGGCTCAACCCCCCCAGCTCCCTCAGCTGCCCCTCACCACCCTCATGCTCTAGACCCTTCCCCAGCTTCGTTGCCCATGTCACTAATTCCCTCCTGTGCTCTAATTCCATGTGTTACTAATTAACAGGAGTGAGCAGAGCAGGGCTCCACCATAATCCCTGGTGGCATTAGACACGGGCAGAGCTGGGCATGAAAAAGCCTCTATCAGTTAATTGGGAGCCACATGTAGACTTAATGGCCTTTGGCTCAAGCCCCGTGGGGGCACCAATTAGCTGTTTACTCCCTGGTGTAAGCTCCTTATGTCTCATGTGGAGGCAACGCGGGCACCTCCGTGTCCCACAGCACCTGAGGTAAATACAAAAGTGTTAGAAACAACATGTGAAATTAAAAAAAAAAGTTTATTTGAAGATTCATAAAACAGCTCCAGGAAAGAGCAACATTTCCAAGACACTACGACAGGACAACACCTTTTCCTACTGTTAGAATATAAAAAAAAAAGTCACAGTCCTTCAGCTACCTAAATGAAAGCACATTTATGGAGCACATGTTCACTTCCAACACTGAGAAAGTAGCTGGGGTTGAAAGTCAGCCTAACCAATAGCACCAACACCAGGGGAGCACAGCCCAGGGGGGCCCTGGGCCTGCCCTTGGCAGCTCTACACAAGAAAAGCAGGTTAGTGAAGCAAATCCTCACACCAACAGACCCACGAGCTCGGACAAGGAGACACCACAACGCAATTCTTTACATTCCACTGATGCAAGCCACAGCAGCAAGGCAGAAACACCAAAGAGTTCCTGTGAAACTCCACCTCGGGGCAAGAAATCTTCAGGACTTAGGGATGCCAGGTCCATTTTCAGCCCCACAGCTTGTTCACTTGGTGTTGACATCACTTGTGCAAGAGGTGGAGGAGGAGATGGAGGGGTGGAGAGTGTTGCAAGGCAAGCAGCTCAGCATTATACTGCCTTTCGGTGGTATTCAGGGGGGGCTACTTCATAGTCACTGGCACTGAACAATGCAGAGGAATTCTTTGCTAAATACCTATGAAAAATAACCCAAAAAATCAAGTTATCTTCTTAGAACCATAGAAACGTTAGGGCTGGATGATACCTTTAAGATGAGTCCAACTGTTGACCCAGCACTGCTGGAGTCTCTGTTGTTTAGCATCATGTGGGTGAATTGTTAAATGTTTGAGGCCATAAAACATGATTTCCAGAGTCCATCAGCTACTAAATTGTGGAGAGCAATTAAAGGTCTGATAGCTCATACCAAAAAAAATCAATTCAAAACAAGTTGTCAAGCAACGCCAGCTTGACACAGGGAGGTTCAGATGAGCAGGATGAAGCTGCTCACACCTCAAGTTCAATCAGCTGCTGGACTAAAGGTTGATTTACTACGGGTTGTACTCAGGAGTTTTAATCCTTAACACACTGACAGCACCACAGGGTGAAGCCACCATGACAGTCTGTCCAGAAACAACAGAACCATAGACACAGAATCATTGAGGTTGGAAAGGACCTCTAGGATCATCAAGCCCAACATGTCCCTGACCCCCAGACCGTGTCTCAAAGTGCCACATCTACTCCTTTGTTGAACACCAACAAGGTTCATCAGTTTCTAACATTTGCCCAATTGTTGTTGAGTAACTGTTGTGTAATTTAGTAGTTTGCTGTAAGGGTCATCTGCTTTTTATAGCAACAACAAATAAACCCTTCCACATGTATTTGGAAACAAGCCCCAGACTTTGACAGTTTAAATAGATATGCAAACATGTCTAAGGAGCAATCTTGGTGTAACCAGAGAGGTCTGAACTGGTCTGACTTGTGTCAGAGCCTGAGGAAGCTTCACCATGATCTCCAGAGAGCACCCCACACAGGCCCAAGATAACTCAGCAATTGGTCATGGGGATGAACTGGGGCCATAGTGGGAGGTGTCCCTGGTTGGAACTAGATGATCTGGGAGGTCCCTTCCAACCCAACCCATTCTCTGGTTCTGTGTGGCCCATTTTCATCTGTCTGTGCTCACTGAACTTCTTGAAAGACAGAAGTACTTACTTTAGGAAGTCATGCAGGTAGTTCAAGAGCAGAGCCAGGCTCTTCTCATCGAGAGGGGTGTAGGCAAGCATGGCTCCAATCCGCACTGTGTCAAGAGAGGTGGCACTGGTGAGTGACACACACTGTCA
This sequence comes from Brachypteracias leptosomus, assembly GCA_013401335.1. Lineage (NCBI taxonomy): Eukaryota > Metazoa > Chordata > Aves > Coraciiformes > Brachypteraciidae > Brachypteracias > Brachypteracias leptosomus. The sequence goes on along the minus strand of VYZX01032810.1, from coordinate 404,778 downwards.
GAGCTGTCTAAGTACAGTCCCAAACCTCACAGTAGCACATAAAGCAGCCCAGGAATTTATCCCAACTTAGACAAGCCCACCTAAAATAACTGGGCTGCTGAAAACCCATCTCCCTTTAAATCCCTGAGCAGCTCGGAACATTTTAGGTACGGGGAGCGAGGGGAGAATGAAGCCACGTGTTTCATAGCTGCTTGTCCCACCTCTGCAGTTGACACCCACTGAGAGAGGCAAAGGAAGCACCTGAATACTTCCAACAGCTCCTCCTCCATCCCTGGAGAACATACTCACCAAACAGCCTCAGCAGGTGTGGGGCACCATAGACCTGGGACATTGGAGCATCTGGGTGGTCTGCTAAAATCTCAGCATATTGGGGCCTCTCAAACTTGTAGAGCAGTTGAGTTCCCAGCATGACATTGAAGTATTCCTTAATTCCAGCCACCACTTCATTGACTGCATACTCCCTGGGGAGCAGAGAAAACACTGCAGCTGGATGGACACAGGGTGAGACTTGGCTTGGGGAGTCCACCAAGATCATAAAAACCTTTTATAAACCTTCAGAGTTTTCAAGGAAATTAGTCTGGAGATCTTAAACTGTACAACCATGTGGAGAACCTTTAAAAATGGACTTTTCTGAGCTCACCAAGAGCTCAGGCAAGCCAAGAAGCCTTGCTCCTCATCACCCACTAGCTCTTAGAGGGGTCCTTCCAAAGCACCAGTATTTACAAGGACTCTTAGCAGCTCTTCTGTTTTCAACCCAAGTTAATCCCAGCTCCCACCAGTTTGAAAGCACAAGTACTCAGGCTGAACCCCAGCAGAGCAGGACACAGCCACCCAACATCTGAGGTGACCAACCCTTTCTAACCAGGCCTTTCCAACTCCTCAACTACCTGAGGAGTAACCAGGTAGGAACTAGTGACAGTGCACCTCTGAGCAGTGCAACCCTCACTCCACCCTGCAAACAAGTTTAGAACAAGCATTAGGACAAATTACATAAAGGAATGTTAAAACACCCTGATGAGGCACAATGTGCTTCCTCTTGAATGGGAGAGAAGAACTTCACTTGTCTAGTTTCTCTCCCTCTAGAGCAGGAAAGTTGCATTTGAGAACACACCTTGTTTGTTGCAGGGCTGGACTGCTGGGGTAATTAAGTGAGAATCTTCCAAGTAATTAGCTTTGGCCATCTGAGTCTTTCAAAAGCCCTCATCTACCTCCCTATCCCCCACCCCTCTCCCTCCTGAGTCCACCCACACAGGAACACTTTGCTCATCTCTGAGGCAGCTTTTCTGCTGCTTTGTTCAGCTCAGAGCAAGTGCCACCAAACTGAGCTGGGATGAAGGGGTGGAGAACTTCCTTTGGCTTCTATCAGCTTCCTTGAGGAGAAGGCTTAGGGGAAGCAGCACCACTGAGCTGCCTCCTCCAAGATTTCCAAACTCCTCCATCACCTTGGTCTTGGAACATGAAGCTGGATGCAGGGCTGGGGCATGTTCAGCCACCTCACTCAATCTGCCATGAAATACGAGTCCAACACCACCAGCACAAGCAGCATTGAAGGTCTGGAACTACCACTACTCACTTGTTATCAGTATTTCCTCGTGATTTCTTGTAGTTTGCATAATCCTCTAAAATGGAGTCAACATTCTTCTTGGCAGGAAGATAGAAGAGCTACACAAGAAGCAAAACCAAAATACAAGTTAATTTCTGCAGACATTTATATCTCTGTGCCAGCAGAGCAGCAAACTCACCCCCCTGGGGTTGGTTTTTGAGGCATGGGCCCCTCTTCACTTATTTCCTTTCATAAGAGAACTGCAGTCTGAGGACATTCATGGGGGGAAAAAACCAACCCCTAATTCTCCAGGATTGGAGTCATTAACACAGAGCAGGGCTTGGTTTGGGTTGGAAAAGATCTTAAAGATCATCTAGTTCCATCCCCCCGCCATGGACAGGGACACCTCCCACTAGAGCAGGTTGCTCAAAGACCCATGTGGTGCTCCTACAGACCAACTCTCCATCATCTAACTGTTCAGAACACCAGCAGGCCAAGCATGCACACAGTTAACACCACACTTAGAGCTTATGGAAATTTAAATTATTTGCCTTCCAAGCTTATGATGGATGAGATCAAGTCTAATCTACAAATTTACACTCATTGCTGAGCCCCAGGCCCACTCCCAGGTGACCTGTGGTTAAAATCCAGCCAGAGTGAGAACTGTCAGTAAGCCAGCAGGCTGCTGTCAGGCTACAAGAGGTTTCACCACATGCCTGAAGAGGATGTGAAGCTCTGGTTTTAGTGTCCTCATCTACTCATGGCCAGATTGTCCTTTTGACAAGTTACCTGCTTCTGCCTGGTGATCAAGTCCCAGTCATCTACCAGCCACGGCTTCAGCTCCTCTGGGATTTTCACCTTTACTTCAACTCTGTTCATAAATGTTTCTTCCTGAAAACAAGCAGAGCCAGACTAATTACTTCCAGATAACTGTCCAAGCTCAGAGCCAGCTGTATTCTTCATCCCACCTCTGCTCTGAGGAACTACTGCAGGAATTCCTGGAGGCTCCACAGGGCACGTGGAAATAGCGTTGAGTTTTCAAGGCCATTTGGGAGTGTTAGTTTTGCAAGCTGTAAGATCCCACCCCACACACTGCAGGACCAAGTATCACCATCTGTACATCCAAACAAAGCAACCTTCCTGCTTTCTCCCCAAACCCTGCAGGGGGATGAGAAACACTCACACTTTCAACGGTGGGATCTACTCGAGCCCTCTTCTTCCTGGGAGGCTGAGGAGTCTCGCTGGTACTGCTCCCTTCTCCAATCCCTGGAGCTGCACAGAACACAGATTATGCTGCTTGAGAAGGCTGCCAAGGCAGTAAAACACCAGGAAAGGAGGAAGGATTGAAAAGTAAGACTCAGATTTCTCTCAGATCACCTTTTCCCTTGTTGTTGGTTTGTATGTTACTGGCACTCTGGAAGTCCCCCGTATCTGTGACAGTTTAACTGCCGCTCTTAGACTTAACTGAAGATGGAGGTTTCTGGGCTAAAACCAAACCAAGAGGTCAATATCTCTTAATGTTCTTCAGAAGAGCTTTTGGAACCAGCAGCTCTAAGTCACATCTCCATCTCAGTAAGAAAACCTAAGTTTGATGTACTAAATTACTTCAACAGGTCCATGGAGGCATCACTTTAACTGGCACAAGGTCAAAGTCTTGGCAGACTGAAACAAGCAGTTTGTGTACAAACCAGACAAGTAAGATCCCTCCTGCCCAAGAGACATCTGCAGTCCTTGAGGAACCACACAAGGGAAGGGAAGTTAGTTGAGGCTGATTTAAGGTCTTAATCCAGCTAAGGATCCTTCACTAAGGCTATCCACTTAGGTACAAAATAAAGACATACTTACTTTTCTGTTTGTTCTTTTTTGTTTTCCTGCAAGAAGAACACAAATGATTGCAAATATAAAGATAGCAGTACTTAAAGAATCCAAAGCAGAAAGCCAGAAACACTCTCCACCAAGCTCACAGCAACCAGCAAATACTCTGTGGCCTGGGGAGTATTAGGTAGGAGCACTGAAAATGTCAGCTATGACTTAGAATCATAGTTATAATAGGAGATTTTTCATGTAGCAGGTTGTAATTCACCATTTTTGGGGGGAATCACTCAAGCCTACAGAACCCCAGCAGGCATGCCAGGAACATGGGAGTCTCTAAAACCAGTGCTGACTGACACTCAGGCAGTAACACCCACAGATCCTCCATGCACCAGATCTGTAGGTGGTTTATTTCTGTATTTCAGGGATCCCTCAGAATACAGGACAAGGAAACAGAAGTGCTGGGAATTAGCAGATAAATCCCCATCAACTGAATTAATTTCCAGTGAAACCTTGAAAAAATCCCCCCCAGTTTTGGCAGTACAGCAGAGAGGGAAGTTAAAGGAGCACTCTCAGAATTACATGCATGAAGCTGCATGGACTGCCCACAATCCAGCACCAGCTCTTAGGGCAGATCATGATTACACTGCCACTTATATAAGTATTTGGAACAGTGCTAAGAAGCCTGGTCCTTAATATTTATCTTCTTCAAATGCTTCTCTCAACTCTTGTTTCTTCATTAATACACTTCTCTAAAGTCTCTATCCTTAGCCTTTATTTTTATTCCAAATGAAGAGCTGTACTTAAAATTTTAAGGATATCTGAAATACAATGTACAGGACATGACTATTCAGACAGGCCAAGAGTATCAAGGAGAAGATTAAACTGTCCTAACAGGTATTTTTGTTATTACCTGAACTTTGTACATTTACTAAACCATTCTCAGAAAATTTTAGAGCACTACAAGTCCTGTTGGTTTGCTCACTGTTAATAGGAGTCCAGTTAAACCTCTCCAAAAGTTGCAGATTGGGTGGGTAAAACTCTTTACCAATACACTAATATTTCCTTGGAAATTCACCCCTCTCAAGTGACTCTTGCATTCAGGCTCTGAACTGGGTGTATCTGGGCTGGGAAGCAGGCAGGGTTCCTAGGAAGGTCTGAAGATAGGAAAAGTACATTTTTTTCAAGTCAAAACAAGCATGAGGCTTAAACTGTGGGCAGAGTAAGAATCATCTCCCTCCAGTAAGAAGGGACAACTGCCAAGTCACTGATAATGGACTTGTGTAGTGAAGAGAAAGTCTTTCTTTTCTTCCCAATCTAGAGTAAACAAGGAGGAACAGGGAGTTCTTTCCAGAACTAAAATCACAAGATAAAAGTAACATTAAACATTAGTCTAGAAGCTGAGACTTAAGCTGGGCCAGGCAATAGAAAGTAAAGAACTGCCACAATGAGGACAGTCAATGCCATTATTGAGGCACAAAGTCAAGCACAAACCACTCCAGGCAGCTCCTTGGGTTCTCCCACCTCACTCCTTACATTTCAAGCTTCAAGTCAAAGCAGCCATCTGTTTGCAAAGGCTAAAAGATAAATCTGAGGTAGGCAACAAAAAAAGAGCTGGGATTAGAGACAAAATATGAGCATTGGGCAGATTTTGCTGGCCCAGACAATGCTCTTCACGGGGAGAAGGCAGCTCTGCAGGGTGAGGAGCTGCTGTTCAGCTCAGCCACTGAAGCATGTGGGGCTCTTGACAGCCAGGGGGAAGATGGAGCATCTCAGAGGTTACAGACAACCTGCTGACAGAAGGGGTAGCCTGAGGTGAGCAGCACATCTCAGATACTAGATTCCACTCAGACCAAGCAGATTCATTTTGAAACAGAGCTGAGGAACACCCTTCACGTTCTCATGGTGTCAGATCATGCAAGGACAGATGGAATGCAAGTCCTGAAGCACCACAAAAAGACAAACCCTATCTAGGATAGGTTAGAACACATCCTTTTGGGCCACTTCCCAACTACACTGTGAACAGCAAGCCCCAAAATGCTGTAGAGGAGCAGTACAAAAGCTTCTCTGACTTCTCTTCATACAGCAAGTGCAGCCCAGCTGCTCTTCTTCACTCACATGTCTTTATTGACTGGCATTTCTCACTGGAAACCAACAGAACTAAAAGGGTTCAAGGAAGCCTCTGTGGAAAGAGTTTTAATTAAAAGACTGAACAGAGGTGCAAGGTGCTAAAGATCTCAGAGGTCATCCCACTGTAGTCAAATGGTGAGACTAAAGGGGGTGTCACAGCAGAGGACACACTGAGAGACTGCCCTTCACCTTTCCAGGCATCCATCAGAAGAAAAGGAATCAAGTTATCTGTCACAGAACCCTGGTAGCACCTCAAGAAGCCAGCAATCTTTGTACAGAGAGTTGGTGCTGATGCTCAAAGCTCTAACCTGGAGTGTCTTCTGGGACGTGTCCAGAGAATTGTCAGGAGAAAATAAAAATAGCTTCTGAAATAGAATTCACAGACAACCAACATCAGAAAAAAACTAGGACTGGAAGGTTTATTTACTCCACAATGTTAGGAGTCCATGACCAGCTAGATAAAAATGTTGTGGACAACAAGTGTTTTACTTTCTCAAATCCCATGTGCCTTTTAAAGGGACTTCAAGGTCTGTCAGAACCTCCCTGCAGTAGCTGGTTAAGATGTGAGCAGCAGAGAATGAAGGTAGCTCCCACCTGGCCTCAGGCATTTGAGATCAATACATTTGTAAGTGCCAGAAAAAGGAGATTAGGCACCAGTTTAATCGATAAACCAACAGCTGTCACTAAACTATAGGAAAGGATGAAGTCTCTCCTACTACAAGCTGTAGAGTAATAGAAATTTCAAAGCTTCAAGTGTGAAAAATAAGTATGTTGGAAAAAAGTGTGAAATCTCTTGCCCAAGCAGCTTGGTCACTACCTTTGCTGTGAGAAGAAACGTTCTTCTGAAGAGGCAATTAAACCAGCAAACATTATTAGCAGGAGGCTAAACCCCAAAGTCAGGATCATACACACACACATCTGGGCAGGAAGAAGAGGGGCAATGCCAGAGTATCACTAGTGATAGCAGGTGAAGCTCAAATGAAGCAATCTCTCCTCAAGACAGATAAAAAAAGGCCAAAAACCCCAAGCAGCAGATGTTAAAGCCAGGAACCATCATCCTCTTCCCTCCTCTGCAGCACAGAGCTGAGTTAGAATGAGAACACAGCCACAAGATGATGGGGATGTCAGGAGTCCAAAGTTCAGAAGTTACTAGATAAATACCAGGCAGTCCTACCCAGGGTTTTAAACCATCCCAAGGACACAGCCTCCAGCTCTGTCCCTTAACTACAGACTGCAAGAAGAAAAGGGGATTTGGGGGGAGAGCATCATTCTAGACTTGGCTCACTCGATTATCCCTAAGCACATGTGGCTGGTGACCATTAGAGAGCAGAAGAGCTCAGGAACATCTCCAGTGGGAGCCAGTGGAGCTGCTCCAGTGTTGTCACAGCCCTGGACAACTGGCCTGGAGGCACCATCCATCTGCCACTTGACATTTTGAGGACTTGAGGTAGCTCAGAGCTACCAGAGAGCAGAGGAGGCCCCAGCAGCCACCCAGCAGGGGCACATGCTTTGGAGTAACACCCTCAGACCAGGACCAAGGCTTTTATTAGAAGAAAAACACATTAATTCCCAAGTTGAGAAGCTGTTTTGAGAGCATCTCAAGTATCTATAATTTAGAAGCAGATGCTGTTCTCAGATTTGTTGTTCAGTGCCAGAGGACTCTCAGTTGCCCTTTTCCAAGCACCCTTTCATTCTGTTCACTGTTTTTTTGCAAGTTATTCCTATTGGGCCCATCAAAGGTAGCAAAAACTCCAAGGTTAGGATGCAGAGTTACTCTGGAGAAGCCAGTATCTGCACTGTTGTATTTCATTTCTGGCCACCTGCTATAAACACAGTTTTTTTTCCCATGATAGCTTCTAGTTATAAGCTGAATACTTCTAAAAACAAATGTATACATCCTGCATTTCATGCATATTTCTGTTTGATCAGACACCACTTACAAACAGCTTTCTGAGCCTGCTGCTGCATTTACAGTAATTCTGAACAGACTCAAGCTATCAATAAAAGAGCAGCACATTTGAGGAGCAGGTTCAAGCCTTTTCTACCACCATCCATCCCAGCAGGATGTTTGTTACCCAGGTCCAGGGGAGCAGCACTCTGGGCAGCAGCAAGCTGCAGATAGAACCTTCCAGAACTACCCAGCTTCAAAAATCAGGAGTCAGTTGTCCTCCACTTTTAAAGAGGGGACACTGAGTGCATTTGATTATTATCCCACCTGTTTCAGAGCAGCTAAAAACTGGTAGCCCATACTGGCTCCAAAAGCAAACAAAACCCCAAAGGACATAGTTATAATGAGCTGAACTGCTCCCCAAGCTTACACGGTCACAGCTGAGGACTTTAAGAGTCTAACAGAAATCTAAGCAGGCAAGGAGATGTGGATTTCAGGATGAGGATCCTGGTTTGACACTCCATCCTTAACTCACCGCGTCGATATTGTAGGGGTCTCCAAACAGCAAACAGTGTGAGCTCCATCTCGTCTGAAAAATCTAGGCACAATGGGGGTTGAGTTAAGGAAAGAATGTCAGACCTCGTGCTGAGCCTTAAAGAGATTCTACTTCAAAATGTTACCTTTTCAGCAGCATGTTTTAGTCTTACTGAACATTCCTGGAGGATAAGGGGTGGTTATTTCCCTTCCAGTACTCTTTGGCTATCTGAAGGGGAACTTTCAAAACAGAAGTTTCCTTTTCCCTTTGCTCCATCCTCCAAGAATGCTACAAAAGGTAAATTTTGAGGCCCAAACAGGTTACCCTTGTAGAACAGTTGCACGAGCAGTTTCTCCCCCTCCCCACCACCAGTACTTCATGTGTCTGCAACCACCATAGATTTACAACAAGAGAACAATCCAGGAGTTTTATTCTGGAACTGTATTTGGAGATTGTTCAGAAGCCATCTTGCCTTTAGCTGTAAGCAGGACCTGAGCAGTGGTTTGGGCAATAATAAGCCAGGATCACTGCTAGGGTAAGTCAGAGCATCTCCTCTCCCTCAGCCTCCAAACAGGGATGAAAAACAGGGAGATTGTTGAAAGAAGCACAGGTCTGATTTTGAAGGATGCTGGTAATGACTAGAGACTAGGAGCAAGATCAGTGCAACGAGCATATGGGACCCTGCCAGAAACAACTGCCACAATGCCTGTTGGAATGACAAGAGTTCTCCTTCTTCCCCTTAACTCTGAGAATCCACCATCAAGGAATTCACTTCTCCAGTCAACATGAAACAGAGGTTTCAGAATTCCCTCACTGCCTGCTTTGCTCTGCTGGAAACATCCACCCCTGCTTTGGGGTGACAGCAAAGCAAAGGCACTCCCTCTGCCCAGCTCACTCCAACCAGAGTAAAGACAGTCCTGGTAAAGTGGTTTCAAGCTCTAGAGTTACACCGAGGCTCAAGATGAAGAAGTTTCTGCTGTTTGGGTCTCCACATTATGAGCTGTGGTTGAGATGATTAAGCCAATTTGGTTTTCAAGCACATTGAGCATTTGCTCAGCCAGAGAAGGACTCAGCCCACTGCCACCAGCCTCAACTCCTGAGATGACTAAAGCTGACAGCGTGGGGAACCTCAGCCTGGAGTCACTACAGGGATGTTCTCCACAAACCATGATGTTACAGCTGAGTCACCACCACCCAGGTCAGAGTTACACAGGAAATTAACTCTACTCCCACTAAAATGCAACAAGACTCAGGTGCAACAGCCCCTTCAGCAGCCAAATTAGTCATGGTCATAATTTAGATCTGATTTAATTATATTTTAATGGCATGCAGCAGGAACTGTCTAAACAGACGTTTAGTTTGAGTCTTCTTTCCACCCCCAAATGAAGACAAGAAGCTTCCTGGAGAAGAGAAGGCTCCAAGGAGACCTTCCAGTACCTGAAGGGGCTACAAGAAAGCTGGGGAGGGACTTTTTAAAAGGGCTTCTAGTGACAGGATGAGGGGTAATGGCCTCACGCTAGAAAAGGGGAGATTTACATTAGACATTAGGAAGAAGTTGTTTACTATGAGGGTGGTGGGAAACTGGCACAGGTTGCCCTGAGAGGTGGTGGAGGCCCCATCCCTGGAGACATTCAAGACCAGACTTGATGGGGCTCTGAGCAACCTAATCTAGTAAGAGATGTCCCTGCTGACTGCAGGGGAGGTGGACTAGATGAGCTGTGAAGGTCCCTTCCAAGGCACTCTATGATTTATGACTAAGTCCCTGTCAGAGCACACCAGAGCAGTGGTGTTAAAGCACCTCAGAACCTACAGCAACAGCCCAGAGGGGGCAGGGACACAGCACCACAGGCTCCCCCTTCCAGAAAGCAGGAGCTGCTCTACAGCCTGGGCTGGGCTCTAATCCCCCAGGAAAAGAGGCACTGAGGATCTAGAGCACAGCAGTAACTGTGCTCACCCCACTGCACTTCAGGTGTGGTGCAACCAGACAGGAGATCTGAGGCTGCTGCCAAAGGCTCTGATGTCATCTCAGCAGCTTCCTCACAGAGACCAGGCTCATAAATGAAGTTAGGAGTTCAAACCAACTCATTAGTCACGAGCAACTTCATAATTAAGTGAAGTACTACCCCAAACAGAAGAGTTTGATGGCACATGAGCAAAGCAGCAGAGCTGAGCTGACTGAATGAGAATCTAACCACCACACAAGGCTCTTCTGGAAGAGAAAATGGATGGAATGAAAGAAATCTGACAGTTACAGCCTGAAGTTGTTTTTTCTAAGAAATGTCTGAGCTTGCTTCTGGTCTCTTAAGATGCAAAACCATTTTTAACAGCATATGGGTTTAGTTTTTGTCAAGAACAGCAGAACAAAGACTCTTTAAGTGCAGTTTTAGCAGTTGCACAGTATGAAGGCAAGGGATTTTAAGGATTTTGTTCACAAGTGCTTGCAAAGCTTGGAAGAACTGTGAAATTCTATACAGAAAACACTTCCACTGAGACACACAAGCCTTAGGAGGACTCACCAGTGTTTTGAGTGTCAGTTCACTAACGTCAGAGGAATAAGAGTGCAGCAAAGTGCAGAGTGTTACTCAGTGCCATGGCCAGCACTAAACACTGCACAATCCACAGGCACATTCATAAAATACTCCAACAAAGGCCTTTTGGGCACCACAGAAGTGAACCACAACTTCTGGTACTGGAGTTTGGCCTGCAGGCCCATTCTAAGAGAAATGCTATTTGAAGAGCAATAGTAAAACTGACAAGCAAAAGTTTGGGAGGTTTTTGGGGTGGGTTTGTTTGGGTTTTTTAAATAAAAAGCTTCTTACACTTCAACATTTTTCTGCTGCAGACCAGAAGTCTTCTTGCCCGGAGCAGCACCTCTCATCTTCCCCTCTGCATATTGTTCCCTTGAAAAAGAAAAGAGTAAATTTGTAAATGAGACTTTAATGGGAAAAGCAGCTCACAGGAGACTGGCAAAATATTTAGAGAATGTCTAGGAAATGGCTTTGGGAATCAGAGTGTGCCATGAGCAGGAATAAATTCAACTCTATCAGGAAGATTCAGGCTCCATCCAAGACTTGGCAGTAGGGACACCCCTTTCCTCCCCCTCCCACCACCCCTGTCACTCTGATCACATGGAAAAACACAAACCAGTTCTCCACAAGAGCATTGCTAGTGAAGAAATACAAGATTAGCATTCATAAAAATCAAAGTATCTGCAGGCATCCTGAAGCTGTCTGAGAAGATCCTCACCACATATATTAAAGATATTGCACAAGGGTCACCTTTGAAGGCTTTTGGGTTTATAAGCTCACTAACTTCCCTTGGTAGATGGTTGTTGGGTGGAAGCAGTATTAAAAAAAAATGTATTTACTGACAAGAGCTCCTAAGACAAATACTCACTGATTGGCCTTCTGAAGTTCTTTTTGTTTCTGCAAATTGGTATCCACGTATTTGAGCACTCTGCTTTCTGGAACCCATTCATCCCAGCTGGAAAACAATTGAGACAATTAAACAATTATTCCAAACTCTTGCAGAATTACATTCTACATGCAACAGTCAATTAAAAGCTTCACAGGATTTGAGCCTGAACTATCAAGTCATGGACTGGCACAGCTGGAACTGTGAATTACCAAACTCATTCCCCACTGGCTGAAGCAATAACAGTTTTTCTAGGGAAGGAGAACCCTCAGTCACCCCAAACTTGAAGGATGGGCAATTGAGGAGGGAGGGGACCACCTTTAATTTAAAAGCAGCATCTCAGGAAAATAAAACTTTTCTACACTTACTAAACCATGGGACACCTGTAGCCATAACTATGTTGTGAAGCAAGTTTCCCTTCTCTATTCCAACATTGTATAGGTTAAATTCAGCAATAAGGTCTTACTGTAAGAAGAAGAGCTCTGATTTCTGTCTGTGAAGGAAACCAAGATGGCATGAATGTTTGAAGAATCTGAAGTGAATGATTTAAGAGAACAGGTGTTGGGGAAATCGCCATGAAGAGCAAGAACTGCACTTTGACAAGGAGGGGATTATCTGAGCAATCTGACACTTTATTTCAAGTGAAACACATTAAAAGTGGCCAAGTTACTCTAAAGTATGCAAGTTACAGCTCTATGTAGGAGGAGTTCTGCCTCATTTTCAGCCTTTGGCAGTAGCCACTGGTCTTAGAGCACCAAGGTGGCAAACCCAGTAGCACCACAGGAGCAGAAGGTCCTCAGGAGCATCCAAGCGTCAGAGGAGCACGTGTCCAGCTGCACACATTCTAAGACTGTTTTTAGGATAGATTTAAGCTACTTATCCCACTACTGCTGCAAGAGCCCTTCCACAGCAGCTCTGTGACCATTATACTCCAGGATGAAGCAGCTTTTTTGGTATCCTAACTGTTAATTTCCTTGCAAATATCAACAAGTCGAGCAATTAACATGTAACAAAGGACCATAATTACAGAAACCAAACTGAAGCAGTCATGTTGCCCCAGCTCTCTACATCTTGCAGCAATGCCACTTTTAATGTGGTTAATTGGAAGCTTGAAGGCAAAAAAGCCCTCAAACAGTGCAAGCAAGAAAAGCAGGAGTCATGACATCACTTCTGGTGCACTTCAGAGATAAACAAGGGGAGGAATTATCCAATTTATGCTGCCTCATTAACTTACAGCAGCCACCATAAGAGTCAATGATGCTCCCTGTAACTGTCAGTGGTTACAGTAAAACATTTATCTGTCCATTTGGCAGGAGGGGGTGCAGATGTATTTTTAAAGTGTTGCACATTAAAACATGAGGTTCAGTTTTTGGTCACATCACTGAGATCAAGGTACTAGTGACTGAATCTGCAGCATGAACTGAAACCAAACCGGGAAGGACTCTCCAAAAAACTTCTGCAGTCTGAAGAGCTGAAGCTTTTAATCACCAAAAAAAACCCTCCACTTTTCCTAAATTCAAAATCTAGTGGCAGAACAGAATTTAAATTAAGCAGAGAAATGCAATAATCTCATGGAAGTATTCACCTTTAATTGGTTCAACATTTAGTGAAAATACCTTTATTCCTCAGCAATCTCTCACCTGAAATTCCACCAATGTTGCAGAAGGGAGAAGCATCTTTAAGTTCACCTCAGCATGAGGGGCAAGAACTGGGACACAGGCCAAAGATGCTCCTGAGATCCCTCCCCAGATGGAGGGCAGCCCTCAGCACAGCACAGAGCTCCAAAGCTGTGCTACCAAAGGTGGTACCAAGAAAAACACACTGTGTATTTAAGGAGGGAGCTCTGCAAGGGCTGTTGCCTCTCCTACCACAAAACCAGGAAGTTTTTGTACTGGATCTTTCTGCCAGGCAGGAATTCCAGTGCCTGTTTCCAACCCTGAACAAACAGAGGTTATGAAGTGTTCCCGTTAGGCTGCTGGCACCCTCATCTGGTTTGCCTGCAACCAAAGCTCTGAAGGAAATGGTTAGTTAGGCAATGTTGTCTTTGTGTTACTATAAATCACTGGCTTCTGGATCAAAATGATGGGGCTTGATTACAGAACCCTTCTCCTAACAACAGTGCTGGTCCATCGAGGTCACGTTCAAGCTGCCAAAGCTGCCCCTGAAGGAGAATGAAATCCTGCTGTCAGTTTGTGCAATACTCACTTTTTATTCCAACCACTGTAATGGATGAAGTATTTCACTTGCTTGTCCTTTATGGCAACCTTTACACACTGCAACGGAGAAGAAAGTTCAGTCAGTGCCCGTGAGAACAGATCTGGAGGAGCTTTGCTTTGTTGGCTTTCAGCATGCAGAGGTTTCCATGCAAGCAGCTGAACCACCAGCAGCTCTTTCATGGCAGAAAGGAAGTTCTCCACCAAGTTACTGCCTCTTTACAGATGTGGAAGGGCTTGGCCCACAAGCAACCCTGCTCAGCTATCCAAGAGAAGGACCAGAAACCCCTGAGGATGACCAGAGGAATAAAGGAGCCCCCTGCTTAGCCACAAGCCATTCTCTGGAGGTGGTTCACATGCAGGCTCCTACCTCCCTTCAGCTGGCCGAAGTAGAGGAGTCTTCAAAGGTAAAATAAATATGGATCTCTGCAGCCACAGAGAGCATTATGTTCAGGAGAAAGAGTTGAATAAGGGCTTTTTCTGGGTTAGGAGTGTACACATGAGGTAAATAAGTGATTTCCACCAAAAGGCTGGCCCATGAATGGAGTAACTTCCCCATACACTGATAAAGGTGAGACCATTACAAGAGGGAACATGTACATGACAAGACTGCTCCAGCCACTCCACACCATCACTGAGATGTGTCCCTCAAGCTTTTCTACCTTAGTTTAGCCCAGCTCTACCCCCAGCCCAGCTCAGAGGGGTACATCTGGGTGAGTGGAACAACCCAGAAAATCCTCATCCAGAAAGTGATGGAATCTTCTCTGAGCTGCAGAACTGCACCACTTTAACAGGGAAAGAACGAGGATGTTGTCAAAAGGGTGTTGAAGATTCACCCTCTTTGGCTTTAGCTTTAAGGATCCTTTTAAAGGATTTTTTTCCATTTAAGTGAAAAATAACTCTCGCAAGTCCTAACTGCTATTTTCTTGCCATGTTAATTGAGTCACCTCCTAAGTATTTGAGAGGGCAGAGCCTTCTGCTATGGAACTTTTTCTCAAGACCTCTGTGGTGACCCCAGTGTGGTGTACCCTCTTCAATTAAACACACTGTTAACAGAGTTACATCCTATTTCAGTCCCAATTTCTATGAGGCCAGGCTGAGAGTTGGGGTTGTTCAGCCTGGAGAAGAGAAGGCTCCAGGGAGACCTTCTGGTGGCCTTGCAGGACTTCAAGGGGCCTGCAAGAAAGCTGGGGAAGGACTTTTGACAAGGGCTTGTAGTGATACATCAGTACCAACCACACGTACCTTGGCTTCATAAAGGAGAGGTCCATGAAAACAAAGCACACGTTCACCTGCAAGAAAGGTGCAGAGAAACATCTCAGACCACCACCAATGTGCCATTTCTGTAAAACAGATCATCAGAGACAACCCAGAACAAACCCAGTGGCAACCCAGAAAGGAGTTCAGAGACAGGATGAGGGGTAATGGTTTTAGGCTAGGAAAGGGGAGATTTAGGTTGGATATTAGAAAAAAGTTCTTTAATCTGAGGGTGAGAGATCAGTGGAAGGGGCTGCCCAGAGAGGGGGTGGAGGCCCCATCCCTGGAGACATTCAAGGTGAGGCTTGCTGGGGCTCTGAGCAGCCTGCCCTAGGTAGAGATGTCCCTGCTGGTGCAGGGAGGTTGGACCAGATGACCTCTGGAGGTCCCTTCCAGCCTAAAACACTCTATGATTCTATGTCCAAGCCTCCTCAGAGTTCTGCAGAACAACAGCTGGAGACTTCACCAACCAACTGGCCCCAGAACTGCCATTCCTGCCCCTGCTTCCAGCCACTGCCCATTCACCTCCCACCCTTCACACCCTGGGGCAAGCCTTGAATTCACAGCCTTGGATTCCAGAAGCAGACACCAAGACACGTTGGCTCCCCTGCTGCCACTCCAGCCTCAGTAAGCAGGTAAAACCCTTCCTGTAGAGGAGTCCTTAGTCTCCATGACACTGCATTTTGGTTTGGAGCAGAAAATCAGCTCTTCTAAGTGATGCCACCTCTGCCTCTGAAGCTTCTGACAAAGGCATTTATTGTAAAGCTTTATTAGTGCTGCTTTTCCTGCAGGAAAGGCACCACCTGGTATTTCTAGTTCAATGAATCAGGAAGAGAGAGACCCCAACAGTGTTTCCCCCTCTGACTTGTGGGACAGGAGAATGCCAGGTTCCTGCAAGAGAAATTGTTCACTTGGGGGGCTGTAAGTAGTAAGAGATTGTTCTTCAGTCTTTCCATTGAGGGGGGAACAAACAGGTCTTATTGTTGTGGGACTTTAAACACGCTTAACACAGGATGTGTGAGGACAGATGTTTCCTCCTCAGAAGCTGCGGGACCTCACTTTTTCAGAGACAAGATGCAGAACAGAGGGTCCAGCACACATCTAGTCCTTGCCCATCTCCAGGACACAGAGGAGAGCACCCTGAACCCTGGATCCTCCTTGTGAGCAGCTCAGGAATGACAGGGTGGGGCAGGACCAGCTCATGGGCTCGCCGTTTAAAGCTTTCCTCCACTGTAATTTTTACTCTGCTCTTCCAAACTGCTGTCTGGATATCCAAGTGATGAATGCACTCAGGGGCACATTGCACCAGCACCTTTGACTCTGAGTCCTGTTCAGCTCTGGCTTGATCTGCCTCTTTACCCCCCAGACACACCATGGCCTTGATGGAGCTTTTCACCAGCTTGGCTCCAAACAGACACTTGTTCCGGTTTAACTGCTGGACTTGACCTTAAAGGTCTTTCCCAACTGAAAGGATTCTATGATTCTACTGGAAAACACATTCCAATTATTGTGCAAGGTCTTTCTAGGCGAGATGTCCAGTGACTAAGAATGACAGCACTTATTTTTAGAAAGGACAGCAGGAATCTCAGTTCTGTGGAAGGGTTTTTTCCCCATTTCCATGATAACCCAACAGGCTCTTGCTCCCTCCCGGGGGGCTGCAGACACACACGAGGCCCCTCTGAACCTGCAGCCATGAAACACCCACACCTGCTCCTCACCCCAAAGCCAGTGCTGGAGGAAGAGCAGCTAAAAACCCAGTGAACATTCTCTGCTACCAGCCCTGCCCACCTCCACACCCTCAAACCTCAGCTCAGCTCCAAGTCCTAGCTGGACATTTAGGTTCTCCTGGCTCTTAGAGGTTTCCACAATAAGTTCAGCCTCCTCTTCACCCTTTGCTTTGGGAATAATCCAATATAGATAACTTCTAAGCCTGTCTACCACCTTTCAACATGCATTTAGCTTTAATCCACAATTAAAATTTCCTTTCCCATGCTGGGAAGGGCCATAATAAAGCGTTTCAGTTTGAGGCCTGCAGGAAGCTTTGTTCACAGCACTCTTCCCCTTTTTAATGTTACAGTTGAGACCACAAACACATTGACGGTGTGGAAAAAGCCTAAAAATTTTACCTTTATCCAGCTTAGGTTGTTCACATTCCTACAGCTGTGAACACAACTTCAGCCTGGAATGCTACCTCAGCTTTATTTCTGCAGTTCCTTTGACTTCACATTATTACAATGCAAATCATACATAAAAATCTTGATTATTTCTGCAGGTTTATAACACCACCAGTATTAACACGTGGCACTGAACGCTGGTGCAAGGCTGGGCACATTCCAACACAAGCAGCCATGAAGCACAAACAATAACAGTGTTGTTTAATGGCCAACTTCCAACCATTCTTGGGCAAACACTGCTTTTAAAATAAATCACCAGCGGGTGCAAAGTCCTGCTTGGGAACCAGAGAGAGGGACAGGTGGAGAGGAAAAGGTGAAGTGAGTTTTCATTTACCATTATTTAGCATTTTCAGTTCTCTATACTAGTGTCAACCTGTGATGCACATAATGATCAACCACAACATTCCCTAAAAAATCAAAATGTCTGCAAGACAAGTCTCATAAAAAGCATAATCCAACCCTAATTCACCTAAAAAAATCTGGTGCTTTGTGGTAAATATGGATTCCACCCTAACTTCCAGCTGTGGTCCAAGAACCCTCCTGCATGAGGATCCCAAACTGAGCTCCCTTTCAAGGGGAGGTAAATAACCACCACGTTTCAAACTCAAGAAAACACAGATCCTGACAGATTTAGGACATTTCAGTAGCTTTAATGCCAAAGGATGTCCACGCCTGCAGGAAAATGAAGCATATTTAGAATAGCTGGACATAGGAAAGCCCCATGTCTGACTAGTGGGAAAAATGAGGAAGAAAAGACAATAAAAACCCTGACAGATTTAGATTTCTATATTTTTAATACCAATGAATGTCCACACCTGCAAGAAAATTAAGTATATTTAGAATGACAGTGGAAGGCCCCACATCTTACTGGCAGGAAAGATGAACAGAAAGAGAGACAAAGACTGCAGGAATTCATCTTTTCCCCATATTCCCACATTGTTAGGGCTGAGCAGGGAAAGCTACAGCCCAAATCCCGCAGGGACACAAGCACTGGAGGCCAGAGCCGGCTGCAGGCCTGTCCAAAACCCTGCCTCAGAGGCACCGCCAGCCCGAGCCCTCTAATTACCCCCTCTAATTAGGGAGGAGAGGCCCGGCCGAGGGCTGAGGCCGCCACCAGCAAGGGCCGGGGGAGCAGGAGCCCCCTCCCCGGCCTCTGCAGGGCCCTCTCCCCACACTGAGACTCTTCACAAACAACAACGACATTTTTCTCCCTCTCTTTAAACCGTTTCCTTTGTTTCTTTCTGACCCACCCACCACCGTGAACCAGCAGCGGGCTGAGATCCCCAGAGGGGCCAGGAGGCAGCGGGACTCCCCCCCACCGGGGCCAGGCCTCCAGAGCCGCCCGGGCCCGGCCTCCCCACCCCCGGTAGGTTCCTCACCCACCCC
>VYZX01032810.1:335448-383591 GCA_013401335.1 Brachypteracias leptosomus | reverse complement strand
GTCTCAAAACCGGGATTTGGGGGCTTTTTTGTTGGGTTTTTTTGTCTCTTCCCGGCAGCCGGGAACGTGCTCATGGAAACCGGGAGCAGCCCCGGCCGGAGCAGAGCTCCGGAGCCGCACGGTTCCCCCTCCCCTTCTCCATCGCTCCCCACCCTACCCCTCTCCCAGGGAGAATCTCACCCCTGACCCCCCCACGGCCGTGGGGTTCTTTCCCTTCCCTTCTCCACACCATGCAGCGGACACCAGTTACCAGACCCAACTGGTATTGGGGTACCAGACCCCACTGGGCTGCACTGGAAGTTGAGCATCCAGCTGAAGGTGTTGGAGAGGACTAGGGGTGAACCCCGAAGGTAACCACTGGACCCCTCTCTTCCCAGAGCTTCCTCCTCCAGACTCCAGCAGTGACATCGTCCACCCCATCAAGGTTGACGAGAGCGGAGCGTTCCTGTCCTACGACTTGTCCCACCGAGCCCTTCACCGGAGGTCTCCCTCCTCCAGGAGCAAGTCCCTCGCCTTCTACGAGCTGCATTACAAAGGGCAACCCCTGAAATTCAACCTGAGCCTCAACAACCACCTCCTGGCACCCGGGTTCGTCAGCGAGAGGCGCTTCAGGGGCATCGCCGGTGCCAAGATCCAGTCCCACACCTACAACTCCTGCCACATGCTCGGGGAGGTCCGGGGCCGGGCACCGGGCGGGGGGCTGGCAGCTCTCAGCACCTGTGATGGTCTGGTGAGTACCCACAGCTGGAATCCATCAGGAACTAGGAGAAAATGTGTGGAATCATAGAATGGGTTAGGTTGGAAGGAACCTTCCGAGATCATCCAGTTCCAACCCCCCTCCCACTAGACCAGGCTGCCTAGGACCTCATCCAACCTGGCCTTCAACACCTCCAGGGATGGAGCTTCTCTGAGCAACCTGTGCCAGGGTCTCGCCACCCTCTGAGTGAAGCATTTCCTTCTAAAAAATCCCTTTTTTCTCCTGCTCCCAACAGCAGCAGAGTCAGGATCTCATTGCGTAGGTTTGATGGGGTCATGGATGAGCTGACTGTAGATTTCCCACGGCTTCCAGAGCTTTGGGAAATCTCTGGGACTGTGTTTACTGGTGTCCAAACTCCCAAAGAGAGCAATTCTCATCTTGCCTCCACCTTCTGGTGTGTAAATGTAGGGTTATGAGAAACGCATCTGAAAAGATGGTTGGAAGTCTGGAGGTGTTTATGGTAGAACATGTTTTTTGAACACCTCCACTGCTGGTGTTTTTGAAGGCATTGATGACCTGTAAGAGGGGAAGTTCTGAGGAGAAAGGCTTGGAGGTGATGGTTGATGGAAAGTTCAACATGAGCCAACAATGTGTGAGTGCAGCCCAGAAAGCCCCAACTCACAGAATCCTTCTGGTTGGAAGAGACCTTTAAGGTCATGATGGGCTCTCTTTAGCTTTTTGCTTTCTTAATGCTCACTCCGTGCTGGCTTGTTCTCTTTTATCTGGGAGTTCAGAGCTCAAAACACCCATAAAACCTGTTTCCTCCTGGAAAATTTTGCAGACCCTCTCCCATTCCCAGGTTCTCCAGTGTGAGCCTGTGCTAGGTGCAGGTGGCTTCTCGGTGACAACTTTGTCTCTCCCTGCCAGAAAGGTGTGTTTCAGCTCCTGAACGAGGACTATTTCATCGAGCCCGTGTCCACCAGCTCTCAGGAGGATGGGGTGGCCCAGCCCCACAGGATATACAAGCGCCAGGCACCTGAGCATGGAGCAGAGCAAGGCAGGAGGTCACCAGCTCCACGGGAGACCTGTGGTGTTGAAGGTATTGAGTCCTTTCTCTTGAGCTTTGCAATGAGCTGGTAGCAGGTGGGTGCCATGATTTGTGTGAAGCACGTTGTAGAAAGACCAAGGGAGCAGGTCCAAGCTGCACTTGTTAGTCTTAAACCCTGGCATTTGGCTCCCAGCATCCATCATTGGTTGGGACAAGAGGAAAGAGCCTCAAGTTGTCCCCGGGGTGGTTGAGGTTGGAGCTGAGGAACAATTTGTTGGTGGTCAGGGCTGGGAAGGGCTGTGCCAGGCTGGGCAGGGCAGGGGTGGAGTCCCCATCCCTGGAGGGGTTTCCAAGGGGTGGAGATGTGGTGCTGAGGGCCAGGGGTTAGTGGTGCCCTGGCAGGGATGGGTTAAAGGTTGGACTTCATGATCTTGAAGGTCTTTTCCAACCCAAACAATTCCATGATGATAATCACAATAACTCCTCCTGGCCTTTGAATGAATGAATTTCACGGGGTGTAACACACGTGGATCTGCTCCAGCCTGGGCTCTCAGGGTGGGTGTGATGTCTACGCCCTGGGAAAGAGACCAGAAGTCTGTAGGACATCAATTACTACAAGCCTTTCATTCTGGACCCATGTGCTGCTGGTTTTCTGTGCAGAACCCCCCCCCAGTCAGATGGTGTGAGGCTGGTGGGTGTTACTGGGCTTGTGTCAATAGGTTGTGTGCACAGCTGGGCAAGCATTGAGAGGGGTCACGGAGGGAAAACCCCCCTTGGCACCCCAGGAGCACCCACACCCCTCCTCTCTGCAGCACCTTCACGTGAGCTTGGTGAGGGACACAATGGAAACGGCTCCAAGGATGTGATTAAACTGTCACGGCCGTGTTAGCAATTCATCAAATTATCCAGATAGTTGGGATTTTTCAGGCTGGGGGATAAAATGCTCTTTTCACAGCTACTGGGCAGTGCAGTCCATGACATGTAGAGGTCCATTGTTAGCCAAGTGAGGCTGAGCCCTCAGAAACTGGTGGTAAAAGCAGTTCCCACTGCGTGGGCTGGGGTTTGTAAAGCCTCTGCCCAGCTTGGGGCCGACCCTGACCTTGATCTTGGAGCAGCCTCACAGGAAAAGTCTCTCCATGAGAATTCCCAGTTGCTGGGGAGCGTGAGGAGCATCCCGGGCTCTCCTCCTCCTCCCGGCTCTCCTCAGCCCAACGACTGTTCCCCTTGTTTGGCCCTGGGGAGGGGCAGTGTCCAGCCTCCTTCTCCAAGGAGATCTCTGTGAGGTTCTGCAGCGTCTCAGGCACTGATGATCTTGGGGGTTGGGTCAGAGTTGGGTCAGGGAGTTTATCGTGTTGGGGAGCTGCCTCTCCCTGCAGAACACAGATTTTTTGATGATAGTCAGAGATGTTGAGCCACCAGGGTTGCTTCTCAGTGGCACGTCTTGAGCATCTCTGCAGGGATGCCCATAAAGTCCATACATAAGCTCTGGGAAGCTCCATGTTCCTCATGGAGTATTGCAGACCCTGTCCCAGTCAAAGAAATGGCTTCAAAGGCTTTATTTATTTTTATTTTCTATCATGCAACCATCTGAGGTCAGAGTCCTCACCCCCCAGTGGTTTCTTGGAATATGCAGCACAGCAAAATAGACGTAGGTTATGGGGCTGAGTGTGGAGCCCCCTTCTCAACACCAGAGGGTTCTTTGAATTAAAAACAGATTTTGATGATATTTTACCAAAGTTTCAGACATTTTACAAATAAAAATAAAAGTCTTTTTCCTTCCTTTGGTCCCTCAGAGTCTCAGGAAAGCCTGGAGAGGTCTGAGAAGAGGAGGGAGAGGTGGGAACAGAAGCAGCAGAGGAAGAGGAGGATAAAGCAACGCTCCATCAGCAAGGAGAAGTGGGTGGAGACGCTGGTGGTGGCAGACACCAAGATGATAGAATATCATGGGAGTGAGAACATTGAGAAGTACGTGCTGACTGTGATGAACATGGTGAGTCCTGCTCCTCTCCACAGCCACCAAGTCCCTGGGGACCCAGCTCTGAGACGTAGAGACCAGTGGGCTTGCCAGGACTCAGCCCTGGTGGGACCTCAGCAAGCCTCTCACCAGACAGGCTGCTCCCACTCACATGTTGGCTTCTCTGCATTGCTTAGTCCTCAAGAACGGGTCAGGGTCAGCCAGACTGAGGTCCAAATTTCCCTGCAGGCAGGAGCAGCTCAGCCTGCAGTGGTTTCTCCTTCCCCATGGGACTCAAGGGCTTTTCCCTCCTTCTTCCCACCATGAGGATGGAAAATGTGGCTTCCCAGGGAGGTACCCCAAGGGCAGAGATGCTCCAAGGAAGGGAGGTGGGTGCTGCCCATGGTTGTGCTCTCCCCAGGAGGTGTGGAGGCAGCTTGGGCATGGAAACACAGCTTTGGTTGATGGCCAGAAGAGGGGCTGGGCTTGGGCAGAGGACCTCATGTAACACCCCTGGGTTTCTGGGGGTTGGTGAAGGCACCCAGAGAGCTCAGGCTGCCTTTGAGATGTTAAACACATCTCCCAGGAGTGAAAGCAGAGGAGTTCCCCCAGGCCCTTCTGGTTGAGTTTCAATGTGCTGCACAGATTATATCAATTTTAAATGGATTTAAACACTTCAGTCCAGGCCTTGTCCTTTGGGGAACTCCCCGAGATGTTGTCAACAACCTTCAGTAGCTTCCCCTGGAGCTCCTGTTCCCCAGCAGCAGCATCACAGGGCGAGGTCCTTTTTTTTTTTGGAGGCTTTATTTCTTTGGCATCTGTGTGTTGCAGGTGGCGGGGCTGTTCCACCACGCCAGCATTGGGAACCCCATCAACATTGCAATCGTGAGACTCATCCTGCTGGAGGAGGAGGAGGTAAAGAGAAAACCACACTAGAAAGAAAACACTGAAAAGAAAACACAGTGACTCAGCCTGGCAGCCAGGCTGGATGCACGTGGAGGTGGCCTTGGAAGCCCACGAGATCTCTCTTGTGCTGTCTTCATGGCCTGGATGAGGCTGTGTGAGATGGATGCATCCATGTCTTGCTTCCTTGTCTTCTACATGGGCTGTAGCCCCATGAAATAAGGGGGACAACATGGTCATGGGGAGAGCATGGTCAGGGGGACGGTATGGTCATGGGGACAATGTGGTCATGGGGACAGTGTGGTCAGAGGAGCTGCAGAGTCTCATTTTTATAGTAATTTTGGAACCCCAGCATTGCCACCATCAGCAGAGGGCTGCAGGTCACTGGTTCTTGTGGTCCCAGCTTCACTGGTGGCTCCTGGGAGCCTGGAGCTGCTCAGATGGGCTCCCCAGCCGTGTCCTTCCCCATCAGCCAGGCTGGGATATTTCCCTGCAGTGCTTTTTAACCCCCATTACTGGATGATTTAATGTTTAGGTTGAAATGCAGATGAAAAGCAAGCAGGAAAGGGCTGCACCCACCCCCCCCTGCCCACAGCCCATAAATATGGAGCAATTCCATCTGGATGGCCACAAAAATGATCTGAGGGCTGGAACCCCTCTGCTGGGAGGCCAGGCTTGGAGAGGAGAAGGCTCCAGGGAGACCTTATTGCAGCCTTGCAGGACTTCAGGGGGGCTTGAGCTTGAAAGGTCCCTTCCCACCCAAACCAGGCTGTGATTCCATGGCTCTGATGTGTCTGAGATCAGACCCCTCCCCACAGCACCCTAACAACCCAGCAGCAAGATGACAGCAGACTGTTCATTCTGTTGGCAGGAGGATCTGAAGATCTCCCACCACGCAGACAACACCTTGAGGAGCTTTTGCAAATGGCAGAAGAGCATCAACATCAAAGGAGACTCCCACCCCCTGCACCACGACGTGGCCGTCCTGCTCACCAGGTATGGTGCCCATGGGCTGGGTTTATGCTGTAGGTGCTGCACAGGCAGCTGCAGATGAGGAACATCTCAGTGGGAGCTGTTTAAATCTCCCTCTCCATGCCTGAGCTCAGCCTGGACACCTACATGTGAGATATATAATGTGAAACCTGGAGATAACCTGGTCCTAATGGCTGGAGCTGGTCTCCAATCCCAGGTTCCAACCTAGAGGCAGCTCCCAGTTGAGGTTTCCCAACCAGGTTTTCCCCGTGGCCCTGTTGCCAAGCCCCAGAGTGGCTGGATCCTCCCAGCAGATGTACACAGGGATTAACTCCCCTTTTTCCCTTGGAGGCTAATGCTGGGGTTGGCAGAGGAACCTCTGAGGAGGCCCCTGACCTCCCATGAAGCTCTCAGGAATCCGTGCCCCTGGCCAAGTTTATATACCTTGCAGCCAGGACGGGGTTTGATGGTTCCAGGCTGTGTGGACTTGGCTGTTGGCAGCGTCCTGATGGTTTCTGTGATGATTCACAACCCACAACGGTTTTTATCTGCTCTGTGAACTTTGCTTTGTAGCAGAAACAAGGCCCTTGAGGCCACCTCCTTCAACGGGGTGGTTCTTCCTGGGTGGCTGGAGCTCCTCTGCCCTGGCCCACAGCACCCCTGGGATGTGCTCCCACAAGCAACGGAGTAATTGCTTAATTAGTCCCAGCATCAGCTTTATTTATCCGATGGGATAAACGCAGCCGGGCTGGCTCACAGCCCCCATTAATCAGGCTTAATAATAAGCTGGGGAAACTGGGAGAGGAAAGGGGGAAGGAGAGGCCATAAATCTCCCCGTTGAGGCAAGATGTTGGATGTCTCCATCCTCACTCCTGTTTGGCCAGCGTCCCTGTGTCTCTCCTGGGCTGGGACACGTCCCGTGGTCCTCCCCGCGTCTCGCGTTGGGTCCTTCTGCTTTCCAACCCCCTCTTTGTGTCTGTGTGTCCCCCACCCAAGGAAGGACATCTGTGCAGCCATGAACAGACCCTGCGAGACCCTGGGGCTGTCCCACGTGGCGGGGATGTGCCAGCCACACCGGAGCTGCAACATCAACGAGGACACGGGGCTGCCCTTGGCCTTCACCGTGGCCCATGAGCTCGGACACAGGTACCTCCACCTTCCTCCTCCTCCCCAAGCTCTGTCCTGTTGCTTAGTCATGGGTGGGAGTTGGGAGAAGGTTGATGAGTGGTTCCTCACTGGTGAAAACCTTCCTCTGCACCCATGAGAACTTACCCTGGGAATTTCAGAGTTTAGGTTTTGGTTGCCCCAGGACCAATGAAAATCACCTAATCCTGGGCAACCTGGGCAAATTGTATTTGTGTATTGTCCTCTGCTGCTGAGGCTGAAGGGTCTGGGATGCCCACTAGGGAGTTTTAAAATAGTCTGTGTATAGAATCAGCCACAGGATTTTGCTTGCCCTAATGTCAGTTAAATTTTGACAAGACATTAGGAAAAAGCTCTTTGCTGTGAGGGTGGTGGGACACTGAAACAGGTTGCCCAGAGAGGCAGTGAAGGTCCCATTGCTGGAGACATTCCATGATGGGGCTCTGAGCAACCTGCTCTAGGTGCAGATGTCCCTGCTCAGTGCAGAGAGGTTGGATGAGGTGACCTTTAAAGGTCCCTTTCAACCCACACTATTCTATGATTCCAAGATCACTTGGACGTTATAATTCATAAGATTCTAAGATCACTTACTATTCATAGCTGATATAAAAGAAAGGTTGGACCAGATGATCCTTGAGAATCTCTTGAGGTCCCTTCCAACCTGGTGTTCTACAATTCTATGATACCTTCATAAAAAACACACACCCAGTAAGTTTAATCTTGTTTGATAGCCTCATTACTATTTTCTTGGCTGAGTTTTCAGCCAGAAAGCTGAAATAGAATCTGGGACAAAGTCCAGGGGCCCTGGTGTCACTAAGATGTCCCCTGTGGGCAGCCTCGTGTGGAGATGTGGTGCTGAGGGACGTGGGGAGCAGAGGCTGTGGGGTTGCAGTGGTGTGTGGCTCACCTCTCCTTTGTGGGGCTGTGCTCTTACACAGTTTTGGGATTCAGCATGATGGAAGCAGCAATGACTGTGAGCCAGTTGGGAAAAGACCTTTCATCATGTCTCCACAGCTCCTGTATGACACGTCCCCACTCACCTGGTCCCGCTGCAGCCGCGAGTACATCACACGATTCCTCGAGTAAGTCCCATCCTCTTCTTCTGGGGTGGCTTGAGTTGGGCTTTGGGTGGTGGGTTGGGATTCGGGTGGTGATTTGGGCTCTGCAGCCAGGGACTGACCCAGCTGAAGTCATCCCCAGGACACCTGGAGATGCTTTTATCCCACTCTGTTGGTTGCCTCCATCCTTGCTATGAAGCGTGAGGGTTTGAAGGCAAAACCAGCAGGAGCATTTGGGAGGTGCAGGGGGGTTGTGGCTTGACCAAATCCATCTGGAGGAGTTTTCCTCCATGCTCTGGGGCTGGTTTCTCCAGTGCTGTGCACGGAGCAGATGAAGTTTCCTCGTAGGCAGGAGGCATCACGTGAGGAAACACGAGCGAGCCAAATTCTTCCCTGAGTTTGTTTATTTTTAGCACCCCGTGGCTGATTTTTCAGCCTGTTGTTAAGTTCCTAGGAAGGCAGCCCAGGGTTTCTGTTTGTCAGCCAGGGGCTTGCACTGCAGAAACGTTTGCCTTCCTTGCTAGAGGAGGTTAGAGAAGTGAGAGCATCGCAGGAGACGGTGATGGGGAGAGCTGGGTGAGGGACCAGCAGCTCCATGGGGAGGAGAAGCTGCCCCAGCTGAGCTCCTGTGTCTAAATCCCAGCTTGGCCCCCGCTCAGGGCCATTTGTTGTTGATTATGGCTCTTGGTGGAGTGGAGCTTTCTGGTGTCCACAGCATTCTTGGCCCTCTGCTCTCAGCCTTCACTGTTGGATTAAGAATTTCCTGCGTGCAGTGACCTTGGGCTGCTCCAAGCTGGGGAAGAAGCAGAGCAGCTGGATGCTTCTCCACGTGGGTCGTGGTCTCTTTGCTCCCCCCAGAAGGGGCAGCTCTTCCTTCAGAGGGGAGCAGCATCTTCCCCCAGCCCTGACATCCCCAAGGCTGGTACAGGCCCCTTGCCAGCACAGCCATGAGTGTGTTGGAAGATGATGTTGGCAGGAGAACAGGGAGGAACGAGCCAGAGAATGAGACCCTGCTGACCTGGGGTTGCTGGATGTGCTTGGAAAAAAAACCTCATGTTAAAAAAAACCCCAAAACAGCATCTGAGAGTGCTGCTTTTAAAAAATTGTTTTACAAAGATTAATATTTTACTAGCACTGCTGAACATTTAAGCATCTGGAGGTGATTCCCTTCACTGATAGCAGAACAGCCCTGGTGCTGCAGGTCCAGCCCTGGGTGACCCTCTTGGCCAAGGTCTGCTCAGATACCCAGGGGTGAAGGCAGAGGTCACCTCCCTGCTGTGGGGTGGTGTCCCCCAAGGAACAAGCACCCCTCATTCAGGCTAATGAGGGAGGCTGGTGGTGATGCTCCTGTGGTGGAGGGACCACCCTGGACCTGGGCATCTCATCAGCCCTGGGTTACCCAGTGCTTCCCACACGAGCCCTTTGTAATGTTCCTTGATTTTCCCCTCTAACCCCTGGAGAAGGCAGAAGATGCTCTAAGGCTCTTTGCTCTCCAGCCCTCAGCATGAGGTGAGCTCAGCCCAGCTGGTGGCAAACCCTTGGAGAGGGCTCTGGCACCTCATGGATGCTCTTCCTGCACCACAAGCACGAGATGCTGTGGAGCAGCCTCCCCTCATCTCAGCAGCATCCTCAGCACAGCTGCAGCTTCTCTCCTCTCCCCATCAGTCTTTTCTCTAGAAAAGTTCTTCAGCCTCTTTGCACAGAGATCTTCCTCCCTCCTCCCAGCCCATCCCCACGTTCCCAGAGCCTGGGGGAGCCCTGCCTGCCTCACTGCCCCCCCCCAGCTCTGCCAGACCCCCTCTTTCTGCAGCTGATCCCTCCCAAGCTCCAATCCCCGCCTTTGTTTTCATTGAATTCCACCCTGGCTTTCTTGGACTCTTTCCTCCAGTTCTCCAAGAGCTTTTGGAATTTTAATCCTGCTCTCCAACATACGTGCAGATCCTCCCAGGCTGCTCACATGTGGGGGTTTAATCATCAGGCCATCCACTCCATCCTCCAGCAGACCCCTCTGTGTTTCCACCACCGAGTGGGGGTTTATTGCACAGCCCTGCAGAGCTGGAGGGGAACTCGTGCCAGTTTCTGCTGTCTGGGGAATGTGCTTTGGCCACTTGACGAGACCAGTAGGACGAGTGTGAAATGTCTAATGAAGAAATAGAGTTTGAACTGGAAAGCTGACAGCAAATCTGAATCACCCCCAAACTGGGATGTGAGCCTCTCCTGTAAGCTGGGGAGAGGCAGAACATGCATCAAGCAGATTGGAGGGGTGAGGATGGTTTTGGGGTGACATGTGGGGTTCCATGTGCTGGGACCTGAGTAGACAGTTGATGACAAGTCCAGAGGAGCACCAGGATCACGCAGGAGCCCAGAGCTTAAGCCTGGACTTTCCCCAGTAACCATATCCTTCTTTCCATTGTGAAAGAAAATGGGGAGGGTCTGTCTCTACATCAGGGGGTGTAGTGATGGAACAAGGGGTGATGGGTTTAAATTTAAAAAGGGAGATTTAGACTAGAGAGAAGGAGAAATTGTTGGTGCTGAGGGTGGTGAGGGCCTGTGCCAGGTTGCCCAGGGAGATGGTGGCTGCCCCATCCCTGGAACCATTGCAGGGGAGGTTGGACCTTCAGCAACCTGCTCTAGTTGCAGATGTCCCTGCTCCCTGCAGGGGGTTGGTCTAGGTGAGCTTGAAAGGTCCTTTCCAATCCAAACCATTCTATGATTCTATATTTTAAGGGACTGTCTCCAGCCAAGGGAGCTTGTTTCCAATGTCACCTCACTGGGGCGGGATGGGAAAGGCAGGAGGAGGTGCTGGTCCCACCAGGCATCACCCCATGGCACCACCAGCACCCCAGAGCAGGAGCTTTCCTCTGCTGCTGCCCCACGTTGCTGTGTCTCTGGTTTGAGCTCAGAAGGACTCTTGTTTCACGTTAATTCAGAGCCATTCCCAAGCTGGAGTAACCCAATCTGCTGAGAAACCCACACGGGGGCTTTGCCTGGCTGCAAACAAGGTTGTTTAAATCAACACTGAAAGCTGAGCTGGTGACAATTCCTGGTGTGTTGGGGCAGTCCCGTAGCAGAAGCTCAGGGAGGGGAGGGGAGCAGGGCAGGACCATCCCTGGTGGCTCCCACAGCCTGGCTCCCTGCCACCAGGGCTTGCTTTTAATATCTCTTCTCTAAAAACATCCCATCCAGCACAATCTGAGCAGTGTTTGTAGCAACAGAGCTGGGGGTGAGGGTGATTTGCTGCTGAACTTCTCCGTTCCTGCTCACAGGGCATTGACACACAGGCCGTGGTGTCCATGGGGACCTCTCTGGGGTCAACATGATGCATGGATGTGGGGACAGCGTCTGCTGCTTGGCAGGGAAATGTTTGTTTGGTGAAACCCTTTGCCAAGCTGGGTCCCCACTAGTGAGCTGTTCACCAAGTGAGAAGCCAGGGGATTATTCCCAGGGAAAAAAATGACATTTCTGGGTTTCCATCAGGGGAACGAGGGCATCTCAGGGGGGAAAGGGAATGTGCAAGGCAGCAGCATGGAGAAACCACTGCTGCCCTTGCCCCTTTGCCTTCAGGGGCTGGTAGTGATAGGAGGAGGGGCAATGGATTTAAACTAGAGAAGGGAAGATTTAGGTTGGACACTAGGAAGAAGCTCTTTACTATGAGGGTGGTTAATCACTGGAACAGGTGAAGGCCCCATCCCTGGAGACATTTGAGGCCAGGCTTGATGGGGCTCAGAGCAACCTGACCTAGTAAGAGATGTCCCTGCAGGGGGGTTGGACTAGATGACCTTGGAAGGTCCCTTCCCACCCAAACCATTCTATGATTTTCCATCAACGGCCGTGCCCAGAGGCCATGGGGTGATGACCCCAAAAAGCTGGTGCCCACATGTGCCCATCCCCATGCTGGAGCAGCTCCAGGGCTGGTTGAAGAGCCAGGGTCACACCAGCTGGACACACTAATTGCTTCTCCTGGTGGTGGGACGTTAAC
Organism: Brachypteracias leptosomus; assembly: GCA_013401335.1. Taxonomy (NCBI): domain Eukaryota; kingdom Metazoa; phylum Chordata; class Aves; order Coraciiformes; family Brachypteraciidae; genus Brachypteracias; species Brachypteracias leptosomus. Next base: position 371,837 of record VYZX01032810.1, on the reverse strand, counting down.
GAGCTGTTTGGTTCCTCCATCAGCAGCTGCTGGAGCGTTGTGCGGATGTGCCGGGCTGGTGGTGACGCCACTTTGACCCCTCTCTTTCAGCCGGGGCTGGGGGCTGTGCCTGGATGACCCCCCTGCCCGGGAGGTGCTGGACTACCCCTTGGTGCCCCCGGGGGTCCTCTACGACGTGAGCCACCAGTGCCGGCTGCAGTACGGCCCCTACTCCACCTTCTGTGATGACATGGACGTAAGCATGGACATCACCCCCCACCCTGGGGCTCTGAGGGGCTCTCTGGGGGTGGGGGGCTTTGCATGGGGGATCCTCTCCCTCCAAGTTTAGTTTGTGATCATGGGTTGGCCAATGCAGTAACCGTGACCTGCACAACCCTGTGTCCTACAGAGCGTCTGCAACACGCTGTGGTGCACGGTGGGCAACACGTGTCACTCCAAGCTGGACGCGGCTGTTGATGGCACAACGTGTGGGGAGAACAAGGTAACGAGGAGCAGACCCTCCCCTGGCTGCAGAGCCTCCTTGTCCTGCACGTGAGGGGTTTTGGGGACAGGGATGAGCTCATCTCCCTGCCCTTGCTCTGCCCAAACACCCACCCCTGATGGGGAGGGAGGGACCTCAGTGAAGCTGAAGATGCCTTCAAGAGGTGACACCTGCAGTTAATGCCCGTGGCAGGAGAGCGTGAGGCTTGTTCTGCTTGGTGGATGCCACACCAGGAATGGGGCATGGAGAGGACCAGCCCTTCTCAGCCCGTTCCACTCAGAGCCATCACGCTTTGCTCCTCCAGAACAGGGTTTTCTGCCCAACTCCATAGAATATGGAGTTATACAAATATCTGTAGACATCTCTCGTTAGCTTCAGTGTCCCCTCCTGAAGCCCTGGCCTGGGGATGACCCTGGGCTCAGCCACCGCTCCCTGTGGTACCTCCTGTCACACCTTTGTGGGCATCAGTCCAAAGGTTGGACTTGATGATCCTAGAGGTCCTTTCCAACCTAAATGATCCCGTGTGCTGGCTCTTCCCTCTGGGCTGAGTTTGGGCTACAAATCCCCTTGCCCAGGGGTCTCGGTGGAGGTTTGGGGGTGTTGCCTTGGGCAAATCCTCAAAGAGCCCAACATCTCTTGAGTTTCCCATCGCTTAGAGGTGCACCAAGCTCTGGTAGACCTCTATGTGAGCAAGACGTGGATTTCCCCAGGGCAATAGAGTTCAGAGCTGCCCATGGCCAGCCTCTCTGACTCAATACCAGCTCTGCTGAGCCCTAACTAAGCCTTGTTGTCTCTTCTTCCCCCCCACCCCTCTGCAGTGGTGCTTCAACGGGGAGTGTGTGCCCGTGGGGTTCCGTCCCGAGGCCATCGACGGCGGCTGGAGCTCCTGGAGCTCGTGGGCTTCATGTTCCCGGAGCTGTGGAGCAGGAGTGCAGAGTGCAGAGAGACAGTGCAGCACCCCCACGTAAGCCAGAACTTGCTCACCCCGAGCTCACCTGGACCCCATGTAGGAGAGGAACCTTCCTGATCACACCCAGCCAGCCCAGACCTGCCCATCGTGCAGCAGAATTGGGACATTTTGCAGTTATGGGGCTGGACAATGTGGTCGTGAAGCACTCGGGGATTCACTTCATGGGGTTCTCCAGCTGGCTGGGCAGGGAGAGCCTCTGGAGGGGCAGAGGTTGCTCTGTCTCCTTCCATGGAGAAGCTGCTCCCAAGCAGAGAGTGGTTGAGATATCACAGTCAGAATCCCAGCTTGGAAGGGACCTCAAGGATCATCTGGTCCAACCCTTCTTAGGAAAAACAGGGTATAAACAAGATGACCCAGCTCTTGTCCAGCTGAACCTTAAAAATGTCCAGTGATGGGGACTTCACCACTGCCATGGGGAGAGTTTTGATGCTGAGGGTGGCGAGACCCTGGCCCAGGTTGCCCAGGGAAGCTGTGGATGCTCCATCACCAGCTTGGATGAGTCTTTGAGCAATTTGGTCTCGTAGAAGACATCCCTGGCAGGGGGGTTGGACTAGATGGTTTTTAATGTCTCCTCAGACCCAAACCCTTCTGTAATTCTGATTTTTCCCTCTCCCCTCCCTTGGCCAGGCCCAAGTACGGGGGCAGGTACTGCCTGGGGGAGCGGAAGAGGTTCCGGATCTGCAACGTCAAGCCCTGTCCCCTGGACAAGCCCTCCTTCCGCCAGGTCCAGTGCAGCCAGTTCAACCCCATGCCCTACAAAGGGAAGCTCTACAAGTGGACACCAGTGCCCAACAACAGTGAGTGGAGGGCAGGACCCAAACAGGGTCCTGCTGGTGGCTCTTGGTGTCTGCCAGGTTGGCCTTGCAGCGTGTCGGTGCCGTGTTGTAAATGGTGGCTGGGCTTGCAGGGTTGATTTGTGTTCTCGGAGATGGTTGGTGGCCTCCAGCTGCTCGGGTTTAGTTTCTGCCTGTTGGGTTCCCCAGTTAACCCCTGTGAGCTCCACTGCCGGCCCCAGGACGAGTACTTCGCAGAGAAGCTGCGGGACGCGGTCATCGATGGGACACCCTGCTATGAGATGGACACCAGCAGAGACATGTGCATCAACGGCATCTGCAAGGTGGGTCCTGTGCCCTCAGCACCACAGCTCCATGGCCTGGAAACCCCTCCAGGGATGGGGACTCCACCACTGCCCTGCCCAGCCTGGCACAGCCCTTCACAGCCCTGACCACCAACAAATTGTTCCTCAGCTCCAACCTCAACCTCCCCTGGGGCAACTTGAGGCCAGTTCCTCTTGTCCTGTCCTGTGTCCCTTGTTCCCACCTGGCTCCACCCTCCTCTCAGGGAGTTGTGCAGAGCCAGAAGGTCTCCCCTGAGCCTCCTTTGCTCCAGGCTCAACCCCCCCAGCTCCCTCAGCTGCTCCTCACCACACTCCTGCTCTAGACCCTTCCCCAGCTCCGTTGCCCTTCTCTGGCCACGCTCCAGATGCTCCCTGAAGGGTTTGTTGGAGAAGTGGGCTTTTGGAAAAAAGGGGTTGGGACAGCACAAGGAGTAGCAGGCAAGATGGAAAATAATCAAGCAACGAGTTTCCTTCTGACCTCTTATATAAAAACCCTTCTGGAAACTCCCCTCTCCCTGGCCGAGCTGTTGGCAGCCCCAGCAAGGACCTGACAGCAACTGGAGCCTTTGGGAAGGTCCCGTTTCCTCCTGTCATAGGCTGGGAGTGACTTCAAAGGCTGAAGGGAGAGTGCAGGGTCATGATTTTTCCTTGGCACCTCCAACAGGATGTGATCCAGCAAAGGTCCCTTCCAACCCAAAGCATTCCATGATTCCCTGATCTTGGCTGAGGCTCTTCTGGTGTCAAGTCTCGGGGAGGCTCTTGCTCAGTGCAGGTCGAAGGATTTGGCTTAGAGAATTTCAGCAGAATATTAGAATCATAGAATCATTTAGGTTGGAAAATACCTCTGGGATCATCAAGTCCAACCTTTGTCCAACATCTCCCTGACCCTCAGACCATGTCCCCAAGCTCCACATCTACTCATTTATTGAACCCCTCCAGGGATGGTGCCTCCAGCACCTCCTGGGCAGCCTGGTCCTTTTTAACCATTAAAAGGGCTTTGGGGAGGTGTTTTGAACAGGAGTGGGTGAGCCAAGGACCAGGGGGCTTTCCCAGCTTGGCTCAGCACAGTGTGTGCTCCCAGGTTCTGCTGCCTGCAGATTTGGGTGGGAAAAGGTGAAAATGAGATGAGGGTCGTGAACAGGACAGCAGGACCACGAGGGTGTGTGAGAGAACCTCACATNGACGGGGCTGCCTTGCAGAACGTGGGCTGCGACTACGAGATCGACTCGAACGCGGTGGAGGATCGGTGCGGGGTCTGCCACGGGGATGGCTCCACCTGCCACACGGTGAAGAAGACCTTCGAGGACAGCGAGGGGCTGGGTAAGGACTCAGCTCCATCCCCCAAGCACCAGCTGCCTGGTCCACTCAGAATTGATGGGTTCCAGGGTGGGTTTTAATCATGTCCTGTTGGTCATGACCATTGGGATGGGATATGACCCAAGCAGCAGCATGGGGAGACATTGAATTATAGAATCAGTAAGGTTGGAAAAGGCCTCCGAGATCATCAAGTCCAACCATCAACCCAACACCACCATGACCACCAAACCATGTCCCCAAGTGCCATGTCTACAGGTTTGTTGAACCCCCCAGGGATGGTGACTCCATCAATGTCCTGGTTGGGCTAGATGAACTTTAAAGGTCCTTCCCACCCAACCCATTCCATGATTCTATGTTGAAGGAATGCTAAAGGCTTTGCCAGTGCCCATGTGGGCAGTGTCCTGCTCTGCCATGGGCTCTCCTGGCTGGGCTCAGTGCAAGGTGGGGTTTGGTGCTGCACAAAGGGGTAAGGATTGGCACAATGGTGGCACCCAATGGACACCAGCACCCCCAGTGCTCATGGTTCCTCGGCTCCCTTCCCAGGTTATGTGGATATCGGGATTATCCCGGTGGGAGCCCGGGAGATCCGCATTGAGGAGGTAGCAGAAGCTGGGAATTTCCTGGCCCTGCGGAGCGAGGACCCCGAGAAGTATTTCCTGAACGGGGGCTGGACCATCCAGTGGAACGGGGACTACAGGGTGGCAGGAACCACCTTCACCTACAGGAGGACGGGCAACTGGGAGAACCTCACCTCACCGGGACCCACCGTGGAGCCCGTGTGGATCCAGGTACCATCTGGGGTCTGATGGTGGTTGGGGGGTGTGGTGGGGAGGGCTGGGGGGACAAAGATAATGGGTCTCTTGCTATATGGGGCTGAGCTGCCGTGGTCCTTCTCAGAACTTTGCTGCCGTCTGAGGGATGGGGCCACGTTTCTTGGGAGCCAACCGGAGGAGCAGCCAACCACACACTGCTGGCCCAAGGAGCGTTTTTCCTGCCCACACCCCTTCCAGCCCTTGCTTCCACCCCTCTGCAGCATTCCTCAAAATATTTACACAGCAGGGAGAGCATGAGGAGAAAGAGCTCATTTCCTGAGGCCTTTCCCATATCTTATCAAGAGCAGGACCAGAGCCCGTGGTGCTTCTGGCAGGGCTAGTGGAGGAGGTGGGAACCATGGGGGACATGTGTGGTGGCAGAAGGTGACCCACCAGCACCATGGTGAGGAGCTCAACCCATGGGGTCCTGCTCCATGATCCAAACCTGGGTGATGCCACCCGGTGCTTCCTTGCAAAAACTCTGGAGAGAGAGAAGGTAAAAATCCAAAAGGAACATTTGAAATCCTGTGAAACAATCAGAAATATCAAGTTTTACTCTTTTTATTTGTTTGGAGGAAGTGCCATAAAGCTGCTTCCCTCCCCAGAATAAGTCACTCTTGTTTATCAGGCTCCTGAGGCTTTGAGAAGGTTGAGTCCATCAGGGGGTGATGCTGCCTGGTGTCAGCTCCTGGGGTACCTGGGGCTGCTCTGCCTGCCTGGGAGGCTACAATTAACCACAGAGTCAAAAAAAACCCTTTAAAAACTCGCATGGGTTGCCCAGGGCTCTCAGCAACCTGCTCTGGTTGCAGATGTTGGATGAGATGACCTTGAAAGGTCCCTTCCCATGGTGTGAAGTGTGAGGCAGAGGCAGTGACCACCATGGAGACACATGCACAGACCCCCAGGACCCCCCAGCCCTCTCAGTCGTGGCTCAATCTGATGGAGTCTCTCCAGGCAGAGTCTCCCCCTGGATCTTGGCCACGCTGAGCAGCCAAAGTCTTCTCCTTTTCCATTCCCCTGAGCAGAGGCTGGTGGTGACACGTGAGCAGATCCTGGCCCCGTCCACCCCAGGCGCTGCCGTTGATGGGAACTCTGGTGTGCTCAGCACCCACAAACCCTTCCCTGGGATTCACAACCTCATTAAAACCTTCAGACAAGGTGGTTTCAATATTCATTACAAGGTTTTGGAAAGACGCCCTCGCTCCAGCCAAAGCTCCAAGAACAACAAAGCTTTGGCCATAATGGGAGCACTTAGGCTAAGAAAAACAAGGTTAAACTCCGGCCTCTGCCGGGCTCTGGGGCAGGAGGAGCTTTGGGCAGGGCTTGTGTCAACTGCAGGAGCAGCTTCGTGCGTGGTGAGAGCAGCAGGGACCTGCTGCAAGGGGGGAGAAGTTAATGGAGTTCCTTCAGGGCTGTGTCACCACCAGCCACTGCTGGTGTTTGCCATGATTTGTTCTTCATCACAGAGGAGTGGGTGCACCCCCAGCCGTGGTGCATAGGGTCATAGAATCACCTTGGTTGGAAGAGACCTTTCAGATCATGGAGTCCAACCATTCCCCATCCCTGCCAGGGCACCACTAACCCCTGGCCCTCAGCACCACATCTCCACCCCTTGGAAACCCCTCCAGGGATGGGGACTCCACCACTGCCCTGCCCAGCCTGGCACAGCCCTTCACAGCCCTGACCAACAACAAATTGTTCCTCAGCTCCAACCTCAACCTCCCCTGGCACAACTTGAGGCCGGTTCCTCTTGTCCTGTCCCTTGTTCCTTGGTAGAAGAGCCCGACCCCACCTGGCTCCAACCTCCTGTCAGGGAGTTGTGCAGAGCCAGAAGGTCTCCCCTGAGCCTCCTTTTTTCCAGGCTCAACCCCCCCAGCTCCCTCAGCTGCTCCTCACCACACTCCTGCTCTAGACCCTTCACCTCTGAGGCAATGACCACCCCTGGCCCCCTCCTTGACCCGCGTTGTGTCCCCACAGCTGCTGTTCCAGGAGACCAACCCCGGTGTGAGGTACCAATACACCATCCAGCGCCCGCCCGACAGCGAGAACGAGATCGACCAGACCGAGTTCCTCTGGCGCTTCGGCTCCTGGACCTCCTGCACTGCCACGTGTGGCACCGGTGAGCCCAGGGACCCCGGGGCTTGGCTGGAGGAGCAGAGCAAGGAGAACATCCCCAGGCTGCAGGGAAGCCTTGGAGATTCCTGGGGATTTGGTTTCCCGGGGACAAACAAAGGCCCATCTGCTGAGGTCACTGCTCTCCTGCTCTTTATCAGAGCTCTGCTGGGTGTCCTGTTACCTCCGAGGGAACGTCGGGGTGGTGGAGACAAAGGAGCTTTAGAGAAACCCAGGGGGTGTTGAAGGGTCAGTCTCCTGCCTGGCTGGGGCTCTCCAGGGGGGATCATTGCCAGGGTTTTAGGAAAGCCCTTGGGAAGGTGCTCAGCGTGGGCAGAGCTCCGGGGTCCCTGTGGGTTGGACACTTGTTTCCCTCTTCTTATCCCACCGTGGTGGCACCAGCCAGGCCCCCAGGACAGCTTTTGGTGGGGATGGTGGAGGGGATGGTCCAGGCACACTGCTGGGACCAGCGAGAGCTTCCTTGAGTGCAGCTGCCACTAAAATAACTGGGGGTGTTGAGCCTGGAGAAGAGGAGGCTTGGAAGAGACCTTCTCACTCTCTACAACTACCAGAAAGGAGGTTGGGGCAGGTGGGGTCGGGCTCTTCTCCCAAGGAACAAGTGATAGGGACGAGTGGAAACAGCCACAAGTTGTGCTGAGGGAAGTTTAGATTGGGTGTTAGGAAGAATTTCTTTATTGGAAGGGGTTGCCCAGGGTGCTGGTGGAGTCACCATCCCTGGAGGGCTTTAAAAGACATGTGGACATAGCACTGAGGGATATGGTTTAGTTGAGGACTTTAAGGCACTTGCTTTTGTTTAGAATCAGCTCTCCTTTGAGTGCTTGGCTTCCAGAACCATGTCCAGCCATGGCTGGAGGATTGCTGAGCCCCTCTCCCTGGGCTGGGTGATGATTTGAGCTGAAACATGGACCTGGGAGATCTCAAGGAGAACCTCTTCTTCAGGGGCCAGCTCCAGGGCCCCAGCCCCACCAGCCCCTTAACTCCTGAGTGCTTGAGCCAGGGCACATCTCAGCAGCTTCAGCAGGGTCGTGTCCATCCCAGGCAAGGGCAGCAGTTAATATTTACAGCTCTCCAGAGTCAGGGGTCAAGTATGTGTTGCAAGGAGGAGGACAGAAGCAAGCACCAAGGCAGCGTGTCGGGGGTGAGGTCATCCTGGAAACATCATCCCATGAGCACTGCAGGCCAGGGACAGGAGGCTGCAAGGGGTGGTTTATCCAGGAGCTGCAGCAGAAGGCTGCCAAGAAAGAGCTGTGCTGCTGCCAGTTGGCTCCTGGGTGTGTGTGTGTGTACACACTGTGCTGGTTGGATGCAGCTCTGGATGGTGGTCCCTCCATGGGCTGTAGCATCTCCACCATTCACTGTCCTGCCCACCATGTGCTCCTCTGCCTGCCTTTGGCAGCCCCAGACCTCACGGTGTGTCCTGCACCATGGCTGCAGAGGCTTTTTGCAAGATGAGAGGTGGGGAAAGGCTTTTCCTCCTGGCCAAGAGGTCCCTCCAGCAGCAGGGTGGTTTCTGTGGAGCTTCCACCAGCTGCATCACCATTAAACCCCAGTCTGCAGCTTGTGGAAGGACATTTTCCTCCATCTCTTTGCTAACCATAAAAGCTGTAGGGTGGTGAAGGTTTAACTCTGGAGGTTTCTGCTCAGCAGCTCACCCAGATTGTTGTAGGGATCTGAGAGGGTGGAGATGATCCTGCTTTTCTCACACCTTGTCCCTGTGAGCTGCTTGGTACAGAGACAAAGCACCAGGAGGGCCAGTGGAGATGTCCCATGGAGTTTGGGAGGTGTTTGTCAGAGTCCGGGCTCTGCTGATGGTTCTGGGCATGGTTGTCCTCACCTTCTGTGGAAATTCTTCCCATTCCTTAAGTATTCCCAGATATTCCTGGAAGCACAGGTATAATCCAGCAGGTTTTGTCTAAGGGAGGACAAGATTGGCCAACTCTTTCTGGGATCTGCTTTTAGCTTTCTGCATGAGCAGCCCTGGACTTGGTCTCAGGACTTGAGCTGGACAGACAGAAACAGTGTCCCAGCAGCCCCAGGGAGGGGCTTTGGCTGTGGTCTGCTGCTTGTCATGGCCAGGAGCCCATGTCCTGGCTGGACAAGTGTTGCTTCCCTCCATCCCTTCATCCATCCCATCCCATCCCTCCTTTGCAGCCACATATCCAGGCTCATTTTCCAGCCCAGTTGAGCTCCGTAGATCTCATCATAGACATGTTGAGTTGAAGCCAGGTGTCCAGCTTGGCTTTTCTCACCCGGGTACACTGGGAGCACTGGTGCCACTGGCAGCACATGCAAAGACACCTCCATGAGAGCATCAGCAGAAGTTGAGAAGTTGACTCCCAGTCTCAATGTCAGCGGGTTTTGGTGGCTCAGGGTTACCTCAGGACCTCCTCTCCTCTGCTGGCAGAGGGTGCTGGGTGGCCTGGGGCTGATTTTCTGCTCTCCCTGCCCAGGGGTGCAGCGGCAGGTGGTGCACTGTGTGGAGAAGCTGGCTGGCATCGTGGAGGAGAGGTTCTGTGACGCCCTCACCCGCCCCGACGACCAGCAGAGGACATGCAACGAGGAGCCCTGCCCAGCCAGGTCCTCTGCTTTCCCCTCACCCCTTCCCAGCAAAGCCTTCACCTCCAGACTGGGTGACCAGGGTCGGGGGCATCTCAGGCACTGCCTGGGTCACACCAGGGGCTGTGCAGCCATTGGCAGCCCTGGGGTTGCAGTTCTTGCTTGTGAACGGGTCCCAGACCCCGTGTTGGTCCATGGGAGTGAACCCCAGTGGTTGCCCACCCACCACAGCACGTTGCTGGTCTGCAGACCACAACCCACATGGGGAGAGACCATCCTGGTAGGACCAGGAGCTCCTCTCTCCTCTGGAAATAACCATCCAGGCACAACACAGGGACTCATCCATCCCTGGACATGACAGAGCCTGGCCCAGGCTGCCCAGAGAAGTTGTGGAGAGATTCCAAAGGGGCCTGGACATGATCCTGGGCTCCCTGCTCTGGGGGAGCTGCTGGAGCAGGGGGGTTGCACCAGCTCATCTCCAGAAGTCCCTTCCAACCCCATCATGCTGAGATTCTGGGATGCTGTGATCCCAGACCTTGGGCTGAAACACAATCTATGGTTGGGATCCTGATTCCCCCATGGTCCTGGTCCCTATCGCTTGTCACATGTGATTGAAGCACCTCATGGACATCTCCTGGCCCCAAACACCTCTTGGTTGGTGGTGTCTGAAACCCACCACCCCAAAGTGCTCAGCGTGGTGGGGCATGGACAGCCCCTGGCTCGAGGTCACTTGCTCTGGTTGAGATGTTTCCCCTCTGCTGTCTCCCCAGGTGGTGGGTGGGTGAGTGGCAGAAGTGCTCGGCCACCTGTGGCCAGGGGGGGCTGATGAAGAGGACGGTGCTCTGCATCCAGAGCGTGGGGCTGGACGAGCAGAGGGCCCTGCAGCAGGCTGACTGCCAGCACCTCCCCAGGCCAGACGCCACCGCACCCTGTCACCGAGAGGTCCCCTGCCCCTCCCAGTGGGCTGTGGGCAACTGGTCCGAGGTAAGAAGGGGGGTCAGGGGGGTCCCAGTGTCTTGGAAAGCTGGGGTGGAGCTGGGGACAAAGTCTCCTCAGACATCTACAGCCTGGCCCAGAGTGGGTGGGTGTGCTCCTGCTGGCAGGGAATGATATGGATGGGAACTCTGGCTTGGAGCAGCTCTAGAGCAGGGCAGGGATTGTCCTCCTGGACTGGGCACCCTCAAATCCTGGGGTCAGGTTTGGGCCCCTCACTCCCAGAAGGACCTTGAGGGGCTGGAGCGTGTCCGGAGAAGGGCAACGAAGCTGAGGTGGAGCATGACCTGGCACTGGGGTGGAGCTGCCCCGTCTCTGCTCCAGGGATGAACAGAGACAACCCTCCCAGTGATCCTCCAAGGAAGGAAAGGAGACATCACCAATTTTCCAGTATTTTTCTTTAAAAGAGAAGGAGAGACCAAAAAACCCCCGTGGATAGAATGCTGTGGTCTGTGGACACCCCGTGGAGCCTTCACAGACTCCTGTGGGTCAGCTTCACCACAGGTGGAGGGTGTTCACCAGAAAATTGCAGCTCCTGATTGAAGCAGCAATTCCAAAAGCATCCAGAGAAATGAGGGGGGAGAAAGGGGAGCACCCAGGAGCTGAGCTGGTTGCTAAGGAACTAATGGAATGAAAATGGGAGCAGAAAATGTGGAGGCTGAATGGGAGCTGTGCAGAAATATTTTTCTAGGGGCCCACAAAAGCCACAATTGAAGGGCTGAGGAGGGGTGGCTGCAGGGGTTGGGAGGGAAGGTCAGGAGCTGCCAACCAGCCCAGGCCATCCCAGTGTCCTGGGTGGTGACAGAGCTGAGAGCCCAGGGAAAATGGGCAAGAGGTTTTGGCACGTCTGTAATTTTTCTGTCCTCCTTCCACTTAAAATGAGAGCCCCTCTCCTTCTCCATTCCCACCACATCAGTTAGGGAGAGAAATTTTTGGGCTGTGGAAGCTTCCCCGGAGTGTGATGGTTCTCTCCAGAGTTAATAACAGGGGGTTGTTGCTTTTTTTGTCCTTGCAGCCCCTTGGGCAGGGCAGTGGTGGAGTCCCCAGCCCTGGAGATGTGGTGCTGAGGGCCAGGGGTTAGTGGTGGGCTGGGCAGTGTTGGGTTTATGGTTGGACTTGATGATCTGAAAGATCTTTTCCAAACAAAATGACTGAACCCTCCTGCAGGCTCTGGGTGTTCTCTGGGGCTCCTACAACCATTATCTGTTTCTTATCTATGTCCCGGAGGTGTTCCTGATAACCCAGCCCTGTCAAACACATCCCTTCCTTCCCCCTGCAAGAGCTTCCATGCCTGGAATTTCTCTCCTGGATGGAGCTGGAGGCATTTGCTGTGGATTTCTTCCCAATTTCCAATCTAAATCTCCCCTCTTCCAGCTTGAACCCATCACCCCTTGTCCTATCACTACAAGCCCTCATAAAAAGTCCCTTCCCAGCTTTCTTGAAAGCCTCTTAACCTCTTAATTCCCACGTGCTGGTGGCTCTGCATCAAACCCTCACCTCAGCCCATCCATCTTCATGCAGGCAGCAGGACCCCCAGCAGAACCCCCCAGGATTTGGTTGGTTTGCCTTGGTGACCATTTGCTCTCCTTGGCTCCCTTGTTTAAGGCCCTTTGATGTCTGTGACTAATCTCTGGCCATGTCACCACCAGCTGCAGCAGCCCCTGGTGTGCAGCCCACATGAGATGTCAGCAGCACTGTGATTTACTCACCCAGCAGAAAGTGTCTGTCCTCGTTCCAGCCTGTGGGTTTCTTGGTTCTGAGCAGTCTCAAAGAGGCCATTATGGTGGAGGAGGGACCCAACAAAGCTCCTCATTGACCTTTGCTTTTTCCCCTACCAGGACAACACCCATGTTATTATCCCCTGCTTCAAAAATTCTCTTCTAGAAGAAGAGATGCAATTCATGGTGGAAGGTCATAGGCAAGACCTATTAGATCATCTTGCCCAATGCCCTTCACAATGTCCTTCTCCTGGGAAAGTTGTTTCTGGCTGGAGAGCAGGTCAAGGGTCACCCCAAGCAGAGCAGGCTGCAATAGCACAGAGTCAGGGACTGGGTTGGGGTGGGAGGGACCTCAAAGATCATCCAGTTCCAACCCCTGCCATGGGACACCTCCCACTAGACCTGGTTGCTCCAAGCCCCATCCAACCTGGCCTTGAGCACCTCCAGGGATGGAGCATCCACAGCCCCCCTGGGCATCCTCTTCCAGTGTCTTGCCTCCCTCAGGGTAAAGAATTTCCTCTTAATTGCCAATCTAAATCTCCCCTCTTCCAGCTTGAACCCATCACCCCCTGTCCTGTCACCCCAGGCCCTTGTAAAAAGTCATTCCCCAGCCTTCTTGCAGGACCTCTTCAGATACTGGTGGGCCACAAGAAGGTCTCCCTGGAGCCCTGCTCTGGGATGGGCTCTAACAGGGACATTGGTAATAACTCTGCTTACTGGTGTGACTGGTACCTCCTGCTCCTGATTCATGGTACAGGATGGTACTGCCACAGAGGATGTCTCAGGACCTAGGGGGGTGGTGGGAACATGGCAGAGCAACCTGGAGCCTTTGTGCCCAAAGCATCACAGAACATGGGGAGGTTGAGCACCCACTTTGGTACCCTGGAGGGGCAGGGGCACAGCTACCACCCCTCCTCTGCTCCTCCTGCCATCACCCACACTCCTGTCCCTGATGTCTGTGTCTCTCTTCCCTCCCCAGTGCTCCAGGACGTGTGGAAATGGGACTCAGAGCCGCCCCGTCCACTGCACCAACAGCACTGGAGCCCCCTGTGACCCTGCAGAGAGACCCAGCTCAGAAGCTCTGTGCTCCTTGCCAGCGTGCCAGGAGAGGCTGGACAGTGCCAACGTGGAGTGGTCTGGCAGCGGGTCCTCCAGCAGGGAGATCTTCAATGACATCCATTACATCCCCAGCAACCACATTGGTAAGGTGAACCCCTTCACCTCAGACATCCCAGAGTCCAACGATGTCAACATCATCACCGAGGACTTCTCAGCCAGGAAGGGCAATGTCTTTGTGGATGACTTTTACTATGATTATAATTTTATCAACTTCCACGAGGATCTGTCTTATTATCCCTTCACGGAGAAGGAGACCAAGGGTGAGGAGCATAAGCCAGAGCTGGGCACCAACGACGTGGAGGGGTCCCACGAGATGCCCGCTGTGGTCCTGCTCACTGCCAAGCCAGGAGGAGGACCAAGCAAGGACCATCTGGTGACCAGCAAAACAGACATTTCTACTCCTGTGCCTGGTGAAGGAGAGATGGAGCCCGGGGGCTTAGCTGTGAGTGACCTCCTGAGCATCACCCCAGAGGTTGCAGGGACAGCCACACCTCAATCCACCACCCCTGACCTCATGGGTGAGGAGGAGGAGGCAGCGTTTGTGCCCCGCTCTGAGGACCAACCACCCACCCCCAGCACCACGAGTCCTGGCTCTGCCAACAGCCACAACCACCCACCCCTGGGTGAACCCCATGGAGCTGTGCCAACAAGGACCCATCCTGGGCAGGGTGCTCCAGCTCCCTGGGCTCCTTACCCTGCTGAACCCCCCCCACCACTGCCTACTGGTGGAGGCAGCACTGGCATGGCCACCTCCAACAGCCCTGGAGAGCTGGGCAGCAGTGAGGGACACACCGAGGGACCAGGTGATGCTGGTGGTGAGGAGCACCATGGGGGCAGATCTGCAGGGAGAGGCCATGAAGACTCCAGGGAGATGGGACTTGTCATCACCAGTGATGCTAACGGGGATGTCCCCAAGGGCAAGGAGCAGGACGGGTGGGCAGAAGTGCCCCAGGGGATGGAGGACACACATGCAGTGCTGGAGGACAACAGCCAAGCCCATGGGACAGAGAGGGCAGATCTTTCCTTCCCCACCCCACAGGGACCAGGCTGGGAGCTGGGAAGGAGTGATGGCAGCACCCACCCTGCTCTGAGCCCCCATCCCCTGGGTGCTGATGGAGACCCCATGGGGCACCAGCCAGAGCTCCGCACCCCCACATTCCTGCCCTCACCCCCCTTGGTGACCCCTACAGCCCTTCCAGCAGCAGTGTCCTTGTCCCCTGCCACGCCTGGGCCACCCACCCAGCTCTCCTCCAGTGGGCTGCCCCAGCAAGGAGCCCTGGTGCCAGCCATGCCCACAGCCCTGCCTCACGGAGGAGCACCCTCTGAGTCTCCTCCAGCATGGTGGACCATGGGGGTGTCCCACCACCCAGAGCCAGCATCACCTCATGCACAGGAGACCTCCCCTGGGGCTCTGCTCAGCAGCACCATGCCCGGGGAGCACTCCCTGTGGGCATCCTCAGGGACATTTGCTCTGGGTGATGGGGAGCACCAGCTACCCCAGCCCAGCCCCCTGCCACCCTGGGAGGAGGAAGAGAGAGAAGAGGAGGAGACTTTGCTTCCACCATCGGCCACCGCGGCGGCCACTGAGATGCCCAGCTGGGAGGTTGGGAACTGGAGTGAGGTAGGTGTTGAGTCTGGGAGACCTTCTGGGTCTGCACAACTTGAAAGGAGGTTGGAGCCAGGTGGGGTCGGGCTCTTGTTCCTTGGGAGAAGGGACAGGACAAGAGGAAAGGGCCTCAAGGTGCCCCAGGGGAGGTTGAGGTTGGAGCTGAGGAACAATTTGTTGGTGGTCAGGGCTGTGAAGGGCTGGGCAGGGCAGTGGTGGAGTCCCCAGCCCTGGAGGGGTTTCCAAGGGGGGGAGATGTGGTGCTGAGGGCCAGGGGTTCGTGGTGCCCTGGCAGGGATGGGGAATGGTTGGACTCCATGATCTTCAGGGTCTCTTCCAACCAAACCAATTCTATGAGTCTATGAAATGGGTTATGGAGGAGGGTTTCCTCCTTCATCCAAACTGAGGTCTCCCTGTTGTGGGACTCAAGGGAACCTCTGGGGAGATCTGGATCCCCTCTCTCCACATCATCCCCCAGCCCTTTCTCCACACCCCCAGTTTTACTGGCTCCCCTCCAACACCCATGGAGGAGGTGATGAGCTGAGTGACGGGTCACTGGGCTCCATCCTTGGCCAGAGCCAGCCATGGGGCTTGAGGGGACATCCTGGGTGGGCGAGGAGAGGAGCAGGACCATGCCTGGTGTGTTGCAGTGCTCGGCCACGTGTGGTGTGGGGGCCATCTGGAGGAGCGTGCGCTGCAGCTCCGGCAGTGACCACGGCTGCGCCGCCGCCAACAAGCCCGTCCCTGCCCGCAGATGTTCCCTCAGACCATGTTCCTCCTGGCGTGTGGGGAACTGGAGTAAGGTAAGCGGGCAGGGGGGTGGTGGGGAGGGTCTCCAGAGCCCATGGGAGGCAGGTGGATGGGGTGGTGCCTGCTCTCGGGGTGCTCATGCCCCATGGCTCACAAGATTTGGGCTTGCCAGAGTTCAAACCACCTCATCCCACAAGGATCTTTCCTGCTCTTGGGCTGTTTTGGGTGCTACAGGGTAAGGAGGACATTGAGGAAGCTGGTGAGGGGTCTGGAGAACATGTTGTATGAAGAGCAGCTGAAGGAATTGGGATTCTTTAGCTTGGAGAAGAGGAGGCTGAGAGGAGACCTCATTGCTCTAGAGTCTGCACTGGCAGGGGGTGTTCATGGTGGGGTTGGGGGAATCCAGGAGGTTCCATGGTGGGGAACAACCCTCCATGCTCTGGGTGGCCACTTGGGATCATCAGTTGGCTCATGCATAAAGAGTTGTTGCTGTTACCAGTGATGGCTTTAGAGGAACAGGTTCAGAGCTGCAGGGACTTCTCTCTAGCTTGGACTAGAGGTAGAGGTGAAGAGAGGTTGACTTATCAACTCAATCCAACCCAGGGCAGAGCATATCTGGGGTCACCTCCCATTGCTGGAGGGATTCCCCCAGCCTGATGCTCCTGTTGTTTCCCAGTGCTCCAGGAGCTGTGGTGGTGGGACGAAGGTTCGGGACGTTCATTGCATCGACACCAGAGACCAGAGGCTCCTTCGGCCCTTCCACTGCCAGGCTGTCCTCTACAAGCCACCCACGGAGCTCCCCTGCCAGAGCACCCCCTGCCTGGACTGGTACACGTCCTCCTGGAGAGAGGTAGGGGGTGCTGGGCTGGGGGGACACTGCTTGACCCCCGAGCATCGCCATGGGGCTGTGATGGGATGTTCCACACCCAGTTGTCTTTCCTCTCTCTCCCTGGAAGCACCTTCAGCCAGCACTTGGTGTTTGCTTGCTGGGCAAGAACAGGACTGGATGATCCTTGAGGTTGCAGATGTCCCTGCTCCCTGGAGGGGGGTTGGATGAGATGACCTTGGAAGGTCCCTTCCCACCCAAACCAGTCCATGATTCCCTGGTTGCCGGCAGGGGGGCAGTGGGCTCAGCCAAGCAGGTTCTTGCAGTGGTTCTGCTGGATCCTCTGCCTCTGGTTCTGAGCACCAAGGAGCAAACCATCCACTGAGATCAGGGGCAGCTGCAGAGCAGGTTCTCCTCCCCCAGGAGGTTTTGTGGGTGCTCCCATGTTTGCAGGGTGGGTTCCCAGCGTGTTTCCTCCAGACCCCTGTGCCTGGAGGTTCTCAGCTGCTCTGCTGGAGCTTCTCCTCCCATCTCTTGTGTCCCTGCAGTGCTCGGAGGCGTGTGGTGGTGGAGAGCAGGAGCGGCTGGTGACCTGCCCGGAGCTGGGACGCTGCGAGGAGACCTCACGGCCCAACACCACCCGACCCTGCAACACCCACCCCTGCACCACCTGGGTGGTGGGCTCCTGGGGAGAGGTGAGTGGGCGTGGGTGGGAGTGGGGGGCTCCTCTTGATGGGGCTTTTGCATGAGATGCAAGAAACCAGCAGGAGCAGGGAGGTGATTGTGCCCCTGGACTTGGCACTTGTGAGGTTGAACCTTGAGCACTGGGTCCAGTTTTGGGCTCCACAGCATAAGAAGCACATTTAGGGGCTGCAGAAGGTTTACGAGGCTGGTGAAGGGTCTGGAGAACATGAGGAGCACCTGAGGGAACTGGGGTTGTTTAGCTTGGAGAAGAGGAGGCTGAGAGGAGACCTCATTGCTCTCTACAAATACCTCAAAGGAGGTTGGGGTGAGGCTGGGGTTGGGCTCTTCTCCCAAGGAACTCATGACAGGACAAGAGGGGATGGCCTCAAGTTGCACCAGGGGAGGTTTAGATTGGACATTAGGAAGAAGTTCTTTGCTGCAAGAGTGGTCAGGGACTGGCCCAGGCTGCCCAGGGAGGGGCTGGAGTCACCATCCCTGGAGGGGTCTAACAAACGAGGAGATGTGGAGCTTGGGGACATGGTCTGGGGGTCAGGGAGATGTTGGACTTGCTGATCCTGGAGGGCCTTTCCAATCTAGATGATTCTATGAAACTAGGGGGAAGCTCAACCCTCAAAACCCAACTAGGGGCTGCTGCAATAAAACCTCCCAAGGCCTGGTGATGCTGTGGGTCAGGGGTGGTTCTGTGGGGCATGGGGATGGGTCCCCTCCAGGGCTGACAGGACTGTCCCCCTCCCACAGTGCACGGCTCCCTGTGGTGGGGGCATCCAGCGGCGCCAGGTCAAGTGCATCAACACCAAGACGGGGCTGGCCGAGGAGGACAGCAGCCTCTGTGACCACGAGCCCTGGCCTGAGAGCACCCAGAAGTGCAACCCCCAGGACTGCGAGAGCTCCGAGGGGGGTGAGTGACCATCCTGGAAGTTGAATGTTTCATCTCTATCTCCTCGAGAGCTTGTGTGTGCCAGGCTCCAACACCCTCACCCCAAACAACTTTCTCCTCCTGGGTTCTACTTGGTGCCCGGTGCCCCTTGGCCTGTCCCTGGGCCCCCCTGACAAGAGTCTGGCCCCAGCCTCTTGCCCCCACCCTTTAGCTCTTGCTCAGCATTGATCAGATCCCCTCTGCGGTTTCTCAGTCAGCCAGGACTGACACAGCAACACCCAGTTAGAAGCTCAGGTGTGTTGGGTCCTGCAGCAACGTGATGAGGCTCAGCACGGTGTCCCTTGGTGTGCTGGGCAGGCTTCAGTGGCCCCGTGTTGGTGGGCATTGGGTGGACATGCTCTTCACCAGCCTGGTGATCTGCTTGGTCTCTTCACCACCACACCATGAAATGAAGTCCAGGCCGTGTAAGAACATGACCCATTTCTGGGTGTGGTGACTGGTGACGTTTCTTCCAGCCAAGTTTAGATTCATTGATTATTTTTCTTCTTTCACTTCTCGGTGCCCCCGGCCAGTGTGGGGAGGAAGGAAGAACCAGTCACCCCACTAAAAAGCCATTAGTCTGTGGGAAGATGAAGGGGCTGTTTTGCACAGGGATTGTGTAAGAGGAGCTTGGCTAATCTGTGATGAGGTGGGAATGTTACAACCACCCATAAATGTCCAGAGCAGTCGACAGTCAAGGGGCCACGTGTGGGTTTTACTGGCAGAGGGAGGAGCAGCTGGAGAGTGCCCAGTGGAAAAAGACCTGGGGGGGTTGGTCAACAGCCAACTGAAGATGAGCCAGAGCGTGCCCAGGTGGCCAAGAAGGTCTCTTCCAACCAAGATGATTCTATCATTCTATGAGTGTGAGCTGGGATGTGCTCACTGGGGGCAGCAGTGTCAACCATTGAAGGGACCACCAGCACCTACTTGAGTGACCACCAGAAATCCAGGGGCTGCAAGGGTTAAATGCTTTTGAAAGGCAAAGCAATGAGGGGATTAGATGTCATTGATATTAGCTTGTTAATCATTAATCAACCTTATCTTTTTAATGAGTGCAAGAAAACGCTTTTTGGCTGCCCAGAAAGAAACCTTAGACCCTCAGGAGTTTTATTGAACAAAGAGAGGCTCAGAGATGGAGCTGGGTGGGCAGGAGGACAGCAAGTGGCTGGTGCCCAGGGTGCAGGGCACAACCCACTGTTGTCCTTTGTATGGGTCCTGTACCCATGTTCCTCCAACACCTGCTCTGGAGTTGGCAGAAGCAGTGGCTTCGGTTAACTGGGATTTGGAGATGATGACTGTGGCCATCAGGATGTTCTTAGCCATTAACTGGGATTTGGAGATGGTCACCACTGGTCATCAGGATGCTCTTAGCCATTAACTGGGATTTGGAGATGGTCACCACTGGTCATCAGGATGCTCTTATCCATTAACTGGGATTTGGAGATGGTGACAGTGGCCATCAGGATGCTTTTAGCCATTAACTGGGATTTGGAAATGATGACCACTGCCCATTGGGATGCTCTTATCCATTAACTGGGATTTGGAGATGGTGACACTGGCCATAAGGATGCTTTTAGCCATTAACTGGGATTTGGAGATGGTGACACTGGCCATAAGGATGCTTTTAGCCATTAACTGGGATTTGGAGATGATGACTGGCCATCGGGATGCTCTTAGCCATTAACTGTCTCCATTTTGACGTTGTCCCCCCATCCTTTCCAAGCCTGCTGGGCAGCCCAACCTTTTGGAAATCATTAGTCAGGCTTGCTCAAGAAATGATGTGTGCTTCTGGCTATTTTTATCCCGTGATGACGGGAGCCCTGGAGCCAAGGTTGTACCAGAATAACCTCTTAGATGTGTAGGAAGCCCACAAATCAACGTGGAACCCCTGGATCCCCAGGACACCAACTCTCTGGCTCCAGCCCAGGGCAGGAAACGCCTCTTGGAAATAAAACATTTCCTGCCAGACCACGGAGAGGAACCAAACTTTGGGGGCAGGAACTCACAGATGTGTAAATCCACGGGCAGAAGGTCCCAGAAAAGGCATCAATGTGGATTCCAGACTTTTCTGGGATTTCAAGGATCTTTTTTACACAGCTCAATGGGGGCTGGAGTGATTGATGGTTCCCTTAGAAGCCCAAGGAGACTCCATCTCCTGTAGCACCAAGTTCACCAATACAGCAAAAATCTGGATGTCTCTTTGTGAGCACAAACATGTGGATAACCCCAGCAGAGTTGAAATGTTAAACCCATTACCAGGAGGATTTTTGCCCGAGATGGAAGGAATCAGGCATAAACAAACTTGGCTCCCTCCAGTTAAAGGCGGCCGGAATTAATTAGGAGCAGAGCCCTGTTCTGCCGCCGGGTTGTAAATTAATTGGTGATTGCACAGAGGTTATTTTTAACTGTGCCTGTTGTTTTGCAGCTGGATCCAGCTGTGAGTGCAGGAGATAAGGTTGGACATGTCCTTAGGTGGCTCCTGGGGAAGGTCAGAGCCCGCCGGGCACCCAGAGGTCTCGGCGTGATGCCCCAGCAAGGCTGGTGATGTTTCTCTTACTCCATGACGAGGAACTCAAACAGGCATAGAATCATTTAGGATGGAAGAGACCTCCAGGATCATCAAGTCCAACCTATCTCCAACATCTCCCTGACCCCCAGACCATGTCTGGAAGCCCCACATCTACTGGTTTGTTGAACCCCTCCAGGGATGGTGACTCCAGCACCTCCCTGGGCAGCCTGGGCCAGTGCCTGGCCATGATTCCAGTGCAGGAATCTGCACAAGGGTTGAGAGCATTGCTCTTGAGCACGGTAGGAGCAGCCAAGAAAGTTCTGTGGCTCCTCACCAGTGTCTGAGAGGACATTGTCCTCCTGACAGCAGGGCCTGGGTGAGGAGGACGTTAGGATTGGACATTAGGAAGAAGTTCTTCGCTGCAAGAGTGGTCAGGGACTGGCCCAGGCTGCCCAGGGAGGTGCTGGAGTCACCATCCCTGGAGGGGTTCAACAAACCAGTAGATGTGGAGCTTTGGGAAATGGTCTGGGGGTCAGGGAGATGTTGGACAAAGGTTGGGCTTGATGATCCTGGAGGTCTTTTCCAGCCTAAATGATTCTATGACATGACTGTCCTCCTGATGGCAGGGCCTGAATGAGGAGGACGTGGCATAGTGTGGGTGATGGGAGCAGGATCAGGGCTGCTGGGATCTAAGAGCAGCTTCTGGCTCAGGAAAACCTGTTGCTGTCTGATTTCCACCCATGCTCAGCTCCAAGCCCGGGCAGTTCTCACATCCACACCAGCCACTCCTCTTACCAGATCATTTCTGGTAACTCGGAAAGCTGGAAAAAAACCCTCATAACGTGTTTATTTCTGAGTTTAAGTCTCATGCTTTGGTTTATGACCATGTTGGAAAGGAGCTGAGCAGCAGGTCCCACCTCAGAGCTCAGAGAATCCAGCACTGGTTTATCCAGCAGGCCAGAAGGTTTGGAAAAAACCAAATTATTTTGCTTTATATCAAAGGAGGATAGTGGTGGGTGAGGAGAGCCACCAACAGTCACTGTCACCATGGCTTTTGGCCAGACCCATCAGTGATGGGTTGAAAGAACCAAGCTGCCCCAGGGGAGGTTGAGGTTGGAGCTGAGGAACAATTTGTTGTTGGTCAGGGCTGTGAAGGGCTGTGCCAGGCTGGGCAGGGCAGTGGTGGAGTCCCCATCCCTGGAGGGGTTTCCAAGGAGCTGAGGGACATGGTGGTCTAGGCACTGTCAGGTTTATGGTTGGATTTGATGATCTGAAAGGTCTCAAACAATTCTATGATTAATAATTTCCCTCGTGCCCCTTTTTCTGGATCTGATACTGGCTGGATCTGCAAGCACCAAGTCTGGTGGGGCTGTGAGAGGGGGGATGCCTTGGGGGGAACCCCCCCTGGTTCACACCAGGACCATGCTGGGTCAGATCCCAGCCACCCAGTGTCCTCTTCAGCTGCTGCCATTGCAGCTCCAGGCTCATTATCCAAGGTCTGGTTGTATTTCTAGTTGCCTGAAGATTAATTGGCAATTAAATGCTCTATTCCCCCTTGCTTTGAGCGGGGAAATGAAATTATCCCTGGTTCTGTGTGTGCTGGAGCTTGTCCGCCAGGGACACACGTGAGAAATAATTGCAGCAAATCCCCATTTTCTCTGTCATCTGAGCCCGTGGCTCTGGAGCCAAGTGCAGGCTGGGGAGGTGCTGCTGCACGAGTCCTTACAACCCTGTGTCTGCTGCTAATTAACAGCAGATGTCCCTGGGAAGGATTCCACAGTTTCATTAAATGTAGGAGAAATGAGTGTTGCACATTTCAGACCTTCTTGTGGCCTTCCAGGATCTGAAGGGGGCTACAAGAAAGCTGGGGAGGGACTTTTTAGGATGTAGGACTGGGGGGAATGGCTCAAAACTAGAGATGAGACGTTAGGAAGAGGTTCTTGCCCAGGAGGGTGGGGAGACACTGGCCCAGGTTGCCCAGAGAGGTGCTGGAAGCCCCATCCCTGGACATTTTTCAGGCCAGGCTGGCTGGAGCTGTGAGCAACTGCTGTAGTGGGAGGTGTCCCTGCCCAGGGCAGGTTTTGTGCTTTTTCTCCCAGTTTTCCAAGCTGGGACTTGTGCAGGCAGAGGGTGATGAGATGTGTGGCCTCCCCTGGTTCCCTGGGGAGGGCACCAGGGACCCCCGAGCAGGAGCCTGGGATAATACTTGTTAAATTCAGGCTGGCTCTGGGAGCATCCCAAAGGCCAGAGGTCAGCAGCTGAATTCTCTGCTTTTGCCAGCTCAGCTCGAGGCTCAACCTTTCCTTGTTTTCACAAAACCTGTCCCAGGAAGTTTATTTTTCCCCAGCATAAAAGTAAATGCTTAGGTCTGTATGGCAGAAGCTTAAATGAAATTTAAAGTGACTTCCACGCCGACTTAAAAAAACAACCCAAAAAAAAATAAAAGTGGGGGTTTTCAGCTCCCAATGTGCTGACTGAGCCTGGATTTAAAATCCCTGCTTTAAGCTGTTTCTTTAAACTCAAATCTGGCACAGGCTCGAAGGCTGGAGCATATGTTCAGATGAAGTGTGAGGATTATAGAAAAAAGATTGCTAATGGGAAAAAAATACCAGTGCAAGGATTAAATGGAAATGGGGCCAATTCTGTGGGGACCCTCTGTGAAGAGCTGACAAATTAAGTGCTTATTGCAGCTTCCCGTGCCCAGGACCGAATTCCAGGGAGGAATCACGAGCTCAGCCAAGATTCCCAGACCTGAGCTTGACCTCCACGCATCCACACTGAGCTGCAGCATCAGACCAGAGCGTGGCCCAGGCTGGGATGAGCTCTCAGCAGCTCCCAGGGACTTTGGAACCCTGGGGTCCTGCTGCAGGGGCTGGTGCTGGGTCAGCAGTGGTGCCTCCAGCCAAGGGTGGTGGCTCTTCCCCACCCTTCACTCAGCCCATCCCAGCTGGTGTTCCACAGTTAGGCTCAGATAACGTGGTGTGGGAAGAGAAATATCTCCTGGCAGGAGACCAAGGGGCTGGTTTATGCCTGTAGAGCAGGTACGGGGCTTTCCAACCAGCACCTGGAGGGTGGAGCTGCTGGAAAAGGCTCAAGGCATCACTAGTGCTCCTGGAAAGCGACCTTCTAGCGAGAGGCTGCAGCTCTTTCAAGGGAAGGCAGGAGGCAGCTTGGTTGTGATCCATAAATAGCTTTCTAGGAAGCTGGTTGTGATAAGCCAAGGGCTCGTGACCCCAAAGGAGCCCAGCAGGGCCCCCTGGGCTAAAAATACTGAGGTGCTGGGGAGGGGTCACAGCATCACACTGACCCCTGACACCCCAGTGATGTTCCCATCCACCCGTGGGGTGTTTCCAGCTGGGTTCTGAGGCATGGGGAGATTTTCCTGCTGTGACAGGGATGATGAACCTCTGCCCATGATGTTGCTGTGTCCTCCAAACCTGCTGCTCAATATTGCTTCCAGAGCTCAAAATGCCACCACTTGGTAAATCCCAGGGGAAGCAGAGGTTGGGTGGGTGCCCAGCAGAAATATGTCCTGAGAAAGAGAAGGGGTGATGGTTTTAAACTAAAAGAGGGAGATTTAGATTAGGGTGAAGGAAGAAATTGTTGGTGCTGAGGGTGGTGAGAGCCACCAGAGAGGTGGTGGCTGCCCCATCCCTGGAACCATTGCAGGGGAGGTTGGGCTCTGAGCCACCTGCTCTAGTTGAACATGTCCCTGCAACTGGACCAGATGAGCTTCAAAGGTCCCTTCCCACCCAAACCATCCCATGATTCTATGCATGTGGTGGGAAGTGTGAGGGTGTTTCAGGATGATGGGATGTTCCACACCCCCCAGGGGTGAGGTCTCTTTGGGGCAGCACTGTTGTGAACCCCATCACTGGAGCAAACCCTCCAAGGGGTCACTCCCAGGGCGGGTGTTTGTGATTTCCAGACTGTTTGCAGAGAGGAAACAGTTTCTGCAAACATTCTGCTCAGCCCATGAGTGACTCAGCTGGGCTGGCCAGGCTGTGGCCATGGCCACCAAGGCTGTGGCTGCAGCTGGCCCCAGAGCTGCCCCCACAGCAGCAGTTCCCAAAACAAAGCCCATCCGATGTTGTTTGAGGGCTGCCAGACACCTGCAGGAAGTCAACCAGATGATGCAGGATCTCAAAATAATCTAAACACAATGAGGAGATAAATGAATTGTCCCCTCCCTGCCACCTGAAGGGCTGGGGACGGGGAGGGGAGGTGATCGTGGGGAGGTTTGTCTCCTCTCCCAGGGTCCAGCACGGACCCTCCTCCCCACTCCCACATTTCTCTACGCTGGGAAGATGCTGCAGAGCTGAGCTCTGAGCAGCCTGACCCTGCTTATTGTAGGGGATTGGACTAGATGACCTTGGGAGGTCCCTCCCAACCCATTCTATGATTCCATCTGCAGACAGCAGCAGAGGTGTTTCTGCTGGCAATTAGAGATAACGAGGATGTGCAGCACCCAGGTGAGGGGGGGCTCTGCATCTGCTGAGGTCTCTCTTTGTCTCTGCCGTGGAGATGTGGTGCTGAGGAACAGGGGTTAGTGGTGCCCTGGCAGGGATGGGGGATAATTGGACTCCATGAGCTTAAAGGTCTCTTCCAACCTGATTGATTCTGTGATTCTCTGTCAGTTTTCTCATCCAAGGGCTGGTGCCACCAGCACTAACTCCATCCTTGTCCTCTCCCCTCCAGGCTTCGTCTGTGAGCGCGACCGCCTGACCTTCAGCTTCTGCCAGACCCTGCGGGTGCTGGGGAGGTGCCACCTGCCCACGGTCCATCTCCAGTGCTGCCGCAGCTGCCGCCAGCACGGGCAGCACCCGGTGCCCGGCCGGGACCGCGGGGACCAGCGGGCGTCCCGGAGGTGACAGGAGCATCATCCCTGGGGGGGCGAGAGGCACCAGGACCCTTGGCGGCTCCCGGAGCGACGTGGTGGAGGTAGAAGGAGCTGGGTCCCAGCCAGGACCTGGGGCTCTGCCTCGTGCCGTGGTGGTGCCACCCCCGAGCAGCACGGTGCTCGTTCCAAACACTTGATGTCTTTGATTTGTGTTACGTATAACGGTGCTCAAACCATCGCTCTGAGAACACGAGGTCTGGGTGATCCCACTGGTCCCATGGGGGATACTGGGGTAGCTGGGACCCCCCCAGTGGGGCAACGCTTTGGGGAAGGGAAACCACACACGGTAATAATTTTGGGGAGACCTCTCAGAAGTGCTTATGGTGCTATCATTTGACCTTTTCAGCCTCTTGATGTTGTTGGCAGGCCAGCACTCAACTCCTGACTTTTGTTATTATTATTATTATTATTATTATTTTTCTATAGATGAAGCGAGCATCCAGCGTCCCACCCGTGGGGTGAGGGGGTGATTTTTCCTTAGGGGACTTGAAGCTGGCGACCAATTCCTGTAATTTTCATTAAAATGTTTACGCACTGAGGCTAAACAGCTGCAATGTGAGGGATGGAGATGGGGCAGGGGATAAATATCAGCTTTATCCTGGGCTGGTGGTGGGTGTGAAGGCTCCGTGCCCTCATCCCTCTGCTGAGGCCATTGCCCGTGTGGTTCACCGGGATGGTTCAGGGACACCAGGGCATGGGAGAAGTCACACATTGGGTTTGGAGTTGACCAAGGTGTTTGTGGTGGAGAGGGAAGGCTGCTCAGACCTGGTGATGAGCAGCACGGCCCCTTCACTGCATCCCTCAGCATCCTCACCCCGGGATGGCTGGGGACAGTTGTGGTGTAGCAGTTTAATGGTTGGTTATGGTGTATTTTCTGTGTTCTCACAAGGTAAAAACCCTTTTTCCTGCTTATATAGTCCCCCCTCTGTTAAGGTTAGAGGATTTTTTTAACTAGAATATCCAGTATTGTACGAGGAGCAGCACAGCCCTTACTGCCTGGTCTGGGACTGTCGTGTCTTATCCCTCCCTGGCTTGGGGAGGATTTGCTGTGAGGTTGGTGCCTGGAGGAGGCTGAGGAGCATTTAGGTGGGAATTCCTTGAGCTTGGCATTGCTGCTTCTTCACCCTCACTGCTGGGAGCAGCTCCCAGCCCCAGGACGGGGAATTCCTGTGTGTGAATTGTATGTAAAACACAAGCCATGACTTCACCATTTGTGTTTTGTTCCTTTCCAACGTGGTGTAAATTATTCTGTTTCAAGAGCCTGTGGTCACTCCTGTTTTCTTTCTCATACGTCCTGGTTTTGCTGGGGACAGACACTACAATAGAAGCCCATGTCCTTCTGGGCTGGGAGGGGATCCTGCCCCTCTGCTCCCCCCCAGGGAGACCCCCCTGCAGTGCTGGGGCAGCTCTGGAGTCCTCAGCACAGCAGAGACATGGAGCTGGGGGAGCGGGGCCAGAGGAGGCCCCAGCAGTGGTGGGAGGGCTGGAACCCTCTGCTGGGAGAGGGGGGCTGAGAGAAGAGAAGACTCCAGGGAGACCTTCTGGTGGCCTTGCAGGACTTCAAGGGGGTTTATCAGAAAGATGGAGACAGACTTTTGATCAGAGCCTGTTGGGACAGGACAAGGGGGGTGATTTGAAACTAAAAGAGGGAGATTTAGGCTGGATAAAATGTGTTGGTGCAAGGAGGTTATTCAGAGAGAGCTGCAGCAGCACACGAAGGAAAGAGGGAGGGTGATTATGAATCCAGAGCTGTTTGACACAGAAAGATGCTCTTCCCTGGGGTATCCAAGGAGGCTTGGCCAGGAAAAGGAAGTTTATCCTTTTTTCTCAGTTAATTAGAGCAGAGTATGAAGGAGAACAGCAAGAATCCATCACGGAGCTCCCCAAGCTCCACGGCCGGTGTCCTTCAACCAGCAGAGCAGGAGGAACCAGCACCACCAGTGATGCTCTGGTCACGCCAAGAAGATGTTTGTGTGACTGGAGACCCCCCAGAGGCTCGGTGGGAGCCAGGCACAGACAGAGCAAAGCCTCAGTGAGGCCTTTCATGAGAGGTACAGGATGGGGGGACCGGGACACGGTCGCTTTGTCATTCTAAGACCCTTTTGGTTCATTACTTCAGAAAGGCCCCATTGGAGCTGGGGCTGCTGCCCTCCCACGCTTCATTGGGCACACAGCAAAGGGGGGATTCCCACCCATTGTCCCCCGAGGGGATGGAGGGGAGGGGGTGAAGTCGCTCCGACCTTTGCCCGCTGGGTTTTACTTGGCCTGTTTGGAAAACGTTTGGCTTCAAAGGCTACAGGGAATTGTGTTCCTGCAGCCTGGTCACCTCCCAGCATCAGCTGGGTGTCTGCACCGGGTTAGCTGGAGCCAGGAGCTGGTGTTTAAGGCAGGAATGGGGATTTATACGAATCTAGGCAGGGTTAATTATGACAGCAGCTGATACTGGAGCTCAGCTCCTCCTCCAGTTGAGCTGCTCTGCAAATTTGGTGCTATTGAAGAGTTTCTTTGGGTGTGTGGCGTGGACTGTGCCTTTGTGGGCAGCTCGGGGTGGTGGAGACCTGCTGGCCCTGTCTCTGCACAGACACCCCTATAGATAGATATATACACTCACATATAGGTGGCTGCTCAGCAGACCCTTTGCTGTCAGCACTGCTAGGACTGGGAGCTGGGGAAGTGATGTGTGATCAGTCACAGACTGGGTTGGGTTGGAAGGGACCTGGTGCCCAGGCTGCTGGGGATGTTGGGCTGAGTTGCTTTAGTAAATAAATGCAGCTGTGGTTGGTCTGAGCCTCCTTCACCTGCTCTTCTCCCTGTGCCACCAGCCCCCCCACACCCACCCCCACTTTAAGTAGTTTTTTCCTTTATTTTCCACAGAGGAAATGGAACAAACAATATGTTTGTAGAAAAGGTTTCCAGAGAAGTTTCCTGACGTCTGTTGTAGTCACCAGCTGGTCATGACAGAGCAGGGGAAGGATTGCTCAGAGGGTTCCCTGGCCCAGCAGGTGGTAACTCCACAGAAGGTGGGTTTGGAACAAGAGAAAACCCTCCTGGTGAGCAGGCTTCATAGATAGAACCAGAGAGTGGTTGGGTTGGAAGGGATCTCAAAGATCATCTCGTTCCAACCCCCCTGCCATGGGACACCTCCCACTAGACCAGGTGGCTCCAAGCCCATCCAACCTGGCCTTCAACCCCTCCAGGGATGGAGCATCCACAACCCTCCTGGGCAACCTGTGCCAGGGTCTTCATCCTCATTAAATTGCTGATGAAGGTAATTTAAAGAATAATTTGATCAGCCCCAAAGGGCAGGTTTCCAGCTGCTCAGGGGGGGTTGGTGGCTGGAGGCTGTTGGAGCAGCTGGGGTGCAGGGGGGCAGCTCAGCCCCAACCAGGGGGCAAGAGCAGCCAGAAGCTTTTGGCTTCAGGTTAGAAATGAGCCCTTGTGGCTCTCCTGGTCACCTCCAGACATTTGCAGAGCTGGAGACAGGAAGGAACTGAGAGCTCGTTAAGGAGAGCAGACACTTTCTGGGGGAGGTTGTTTGTGTCTCTTGTTAACAACAACACTTCAGCACTTCCATGGCCCAAGAGGCAGTTGGGTCACCCTGTCAGAGCACCTGCAGGCTCTCAAACCTCACCCAAGTGCTTCTGTCCGGACCAGATGATCTCAGCTGGAGTATTTTCATCCCCAAAGAGCCAGAAGGGTCATCGGGCCCTTCATCAGCTGCAGGGACCGGTGAGGGATGTGGGGATGTGGTCCCACCAGCGAGCCGGGGAGGCAGCAAAGTCCAGGTGGAGCAGGACTAGCTCAGGACATCCATCCACACCTCTTCTGCTGAGGAGGAGATGGGTTTGTTTTCTCTTGTTCTTAAAACTTCCAGCCCTTGTGCTACACCACAAGGTCCCACCAGCTGAGGGTGCCCACAGGAGGACCCCAGCCCAGGATACCCAGGGTAGGGATGCTCCTCAGATGACAGTTCCTGGTTGAGGTATCACTCTGTGGCTTGCTGGTGCCCTCTGCAGTTGTTCCTCTTTATTGTGAATGCAAAACATTAATAATACAAAAGGGCAGTTGTATTACTTGGTGACAGGGAGGGCAGGTGATGTTTGCTTGTCTGCCCAGGGGTGGAGGAACATCCCATGTTATTACCAGGGGTAATAGTTTTAAACTAAAAGAGGAGAGATTTAGATGAGCTGTAAGGAAGAAATGTTTTACTCTGAGGGTGGTGGAGAGGCTGGAAGAGGTTGCCCAGAGAAGCTCTGGATGCCCCATCACGGGAAATGCTCTAGGCCAGGTTGGTGGGGCTTCGAATGACCTAATCCAGTGGAAGTTGTCCCTGGCCAGGGGGTGGGAACTGGATGATCTTTAAATCCCTTCAACCCAACCCAGCCTGGGACTCTCTGAGCTTTTCTCAACGCTCCCCCTCGTGGGAGAAAACTTCCAAAACATCCCTCCAGGAACCAGGAATAGCTAAAAAATCCTTTGCTTTTGAAAAGGAAAAAAAAACCCAGAGAGATTGCTTCTACTTAATAGAAAAAATTCATTTTAGATTTAATTTTCAAATGGAAATAGAGACCCTCCTAGATGAAGTCTGACTCTGACTTTGGCACTGAGAGCCAGGAGCTCTTGGCCCCGCTGGGCCATGTGTCACCTCACTGGTTTAGAAAGGGGGAACTCCCCCTGTGTGCACCAGACCCAGCTGGAGACCATCCAACCACTTGGTGCCCCCAGGAGAGATTTCTCTGGCTTAGTATTAAAACGGCTACAAATCCCTGAGATCCCCACAGATGTTTGCACGGAATTCCAAGGATTTCTCACTGCTTAACCAAACACAAGCCCACTGCAGAGATCACTGTTTCCTGGAGGAACAGCCTCCAACACCCTCACCCCAAACAACTTTCTCCTCCTGCTCAGCTGGAACCTCCTGGGTTCCAGTTGGTGCCCGGTGCCCCTTGTCCTGTCCCTGGGCACCACTGGCAAGAGTCTGGCCCCAGCCTCTTGACTCTTGTCCTTTATATTTTGATAGGCATTGATCAGATCCGACACTGATGAGATACCCCAACAGTCTGTCAGTGCCATGGGCCATGAGATGGTGGCAGGAGCCTCTCTGCCCTTCACAACCACCACCAGGACCTTCCCGCAGCTGTGTGAAGATCACTTGCACTGGGAGGAGGAGAGCTGGGTGAGAAACCTCTGCCCAGTTCTTCAGGGAAAGGTAAATCCATGGGAAAAGCCACAGTGGCAATGGAAAGGAACCCTCTCCAGGGGGAGAACATGGAACAGCTGGAAACATTAGATTAGAAACAGGGGGAACCAGAGGGATAAAGGGTTGTGGGATCCTCTCACCTTCCACACTAAGAAAAAGCAGGATCAAAGTGGCAAGATCTTGTCCATAGGAAAACTTCACCCTCCGGGTAATTATAAAGCAAAGCCTCCAGAATCAGAAATTACTCACAAGGGGAAAAGTGCAAATATTTAGTGGGAAGCGCCCCAGTAAAAATCTACCTTGTTCTAGCCCAGTCCCAAATTCTTTTTCTGAATTATTTCAGCTTTAATGTGCTTGTCAACAACAAAGAACTTGAATGAGGCTGTGGAATTTGATTGAATGAAATGTTTCCTTCTGTAATAGAAATCTAAATGTAAACTTAAAGGAAAAAAAGACCATTTCTGAGCTGGGGAAACAGCATTTCAGTACAAGAATTAGTTTTATTTTTACAGCACAGTGATTGAAACAATGTAGAAATTTAACTTGCAAAAGGGAATTTATATCACAATGTCCATCAGAAGGAAATGCAGATGTGTTGTTTTGGTTTTAATCATAAAATAGTTCTCTGGACACCAGAAATTACAACCTCTTAACACTATACACTTCACTTCAGACTAATTCATCATAATTTAAAGCTATCTTATAAACGATCTCTTTTAAAAAACACGTGGAAGGTAAAAAGAACTCAAGTATTAAACTCAAGGCCTTAATTATTATTATTTTCTTCTCTTTTTTAAACAAAGATATTTTAAGAAAGGTATCAAAATGGGAGCTG
This sequence comes from Brachypteracias leptosomus, assembly GCA_013401335.1. Classification (NCBI taxonomy): domain Eukaryota; kingdom Metazoa; phylum Chordata; class Aves; order Coraciiformes; family Brachypteraciidae; genus Brachypteracias; species Brachypteracias leptosomus. The sequence continues at coordinate 340,374 of VYZX01032810.1, read as the reverse complement.
TGTGGGTGTCAGAGCTGCTAGTCAGGCTCTGTCACACACTGCTCCACGATCTCACGCAGGTTCGGGTTCTCCATCGCAGCTGCCACTCTCTCTTTGTCATTGATCTGCTTGTTGACTGCAAAACACCACAAGGAAAGTCCAGTCAGAAGCAGTTTCCAGTGGAACTTCACAGATACTGCACCAGGAATGTGAAGGTTTTCCAAGCCCAGTGAGTGGCCAACTCAGAACTGGGCAGATGTGCAGGGACAGGACACGGGGTGGGTTTTCTCTTTTGTTTAAAAAACCAACCCCACACCAGGCATATGCTCACAGCACCAACACAGCTTCTGGAACAGCCTCCACTAGTGTCTCATCTTAAAGTTTTAACAGTGTGGGGTATTTTTAAAAGGACAGTCAGGCAGAGGGAGGAAAGAACTTCTCCAAAGCACATAAACACCCAAACTGATAAGCTCTACTTACTGTCCTCCTCGGTGGAATGTGTACCTTCAGATATGTAGATTTCCAGCTAGAGGAGAGAGCACTCATGTTAGCTGGGTACTTGGATATATTCATTGCTGGAAGAACAAACACTCTACAGGCCACACACAATGCAAGGAACTTCTGAAAACACCCAGGGACTAGGAAAGGGGATTGATGTCAGGAGCTGATCCCAGACTTCACTGCAACGCAACCCCAAGACAATCTCCTTCCCCACTGCAGAGGCCCCAAGAGCCTTTCTGCAAAATTGTGGAGGCATCCAACCATCATTCATCCCTTTGGAGGCATCCATCCATTCATCTGGAGACAGTCACTCATTTACTCATTACTCACTCATTCATTCACTCACTCCACTCATTCACTTATTCATTCACTCACTCATTCATTCATTCACTCACTCACTCATTCATTCACTCACTCACTCATTCACTCATTCATTCACTCACTCACTCACTCATTCACATCAGCTGCTCTTGTGGAGGGGTAACCACAGTCAGGCTGCTGGAAGCAGAGGGGAACTGGCACCATTTCCTCAAGGAGCTCTCTCAGTTCAGGAACAACCAGGTCCCTTCAGGTGCTCCCACTGTCCTGTAACCTTCTCTACCCTCCACAGGCAAGGGATGAGCTTTAAACCAGCCCATCCTTAATGGCAGCTTGTGATTTACTCCTCCCTGCAGCACATAGAATCATAGAATTGTCAGGGGTGGAAGGAGCTTAAAGATTATCTAGTTCCAACCCCCCCTGCTCTTTTAGAACCTGGCATCCAGACATCCAGACTAGAGCAAGTTCCAGGAGAGGTACTTTACCTTATGTCTAAAAGGCAAACATCTCTGAAGCTTTATTCTTAAGCAAAGGCCTGTTTAAACAAAAGAGAGATTTTTCTGGTAAAAGTCAAAGTTTGAGGTGCATTCAGATTTAACAACCAAAACCCACCAGTCCAACTGACAACCTTCTTCCCTTTGCACCCTGAGCAGCACGAGTCCCAGAGGAGATCAGTAATTTGTGGGTTGACCCTTTGGATGTAACTTCTCAGTTAGGCTCATACCTGCCTCACAAGCTTAGAAGGTCTCTGGGCTCTAAACACCTCCTAGAAACACTAAATACAGACAAATTCCTCCATTTCCAGCTTTCTCCTGTATTTTTATGGAGCCCCCCAGCTGCACCTGTCCTGAGAACAACCCTGGGTTTGTTTTCCAACAGTTGTTAAAAAAATCCAACATAAATGTCTTGAAGAACAGGAGGCTGCAATGACTGGGGGGCAACTCAAGTTCAGAACTTTGGTATTTAATGTATAGATGGGGCTGAAGAGGTTTGTAGATCACCTCTGGGAGGGAGAACCAAGCCTGGGGACACCACCATCACCAGCAGCCCACTGCAGTTTCCTTTTTTTTTGTATTCTTAGATTGCACACGGGGCTTTTTGTGCATAGAATCATCTAGTTTGGAAAGGACCTCTAGGATCATCAAGTCCAACATCTCCTTGACCTCTAGACGTGGGAACAGAGAAGAGCCCATAAGGTAAGGGCAAGATAAGGGAGACAATCATGACGTTTGAACCTTTTTTTTTTTATTTAATAGCTGACAAACTTTCAATTTAACTTTACTACAATAAACTGGAGAATACAAAGAAGGAATTCTGTACCAGTGGAGTTCTGGGAGCTTCTCACTGAAGGGTTTCCCTAACTTGGCAAAGCCAGCTGGATGTCCCCAGGGGTCTCCTGGTTTGGGTCTGTTTGCTTTGCTAGCAAAGATGAAGCCCCTGGTGCAGCTGCTGGCAAAGCAACACTGAATTTTAACTTCAAATGAATGTTAGGTAAAGAAGTAGCACCTTACCAATGAGAGTAGCCAACGAGCAATGAGGTACTGTGGGTGTAAACCTGATGACAACCAGATACTCCTCTTCTGCTATCTCCTGCACCTCCACACAGCTTTCTGTCACCACATCCAGTTCTTCCAGAGTGTTGGGCTTCTCCGGGTCCCGGATAGTTCGGATTATATCTACAGCAGGGGACAAGGCACCAGCAATGAGGCAGCTTCCCTGGATTTATTGAAGGTATTTTTATTAGAGCCATTTTCCCAGCATTGTTTATTCTGATCCCTTTCAGAGCTGTAAATATCAGAGCTACGTTATCTCCTGGCTTGCTGCAGGGGAGGCACTTGTTCACTGCACACATTGTTTTCCACATTCCAGTTCTAAACTTGCTGTTATTTTTACTACCCCACCACAACAAGCAGAAGTCAAGGCCTGCCCATGAACAGACAGGTCATTACCCTCAGAACCACGGCTCAGGCAGGACCAGCCCCCCCAGAGACACACTCAGATGTAGTATTTCAGGGAGGTCTGTTTGCCTTTGGAGGTTTTCAACGTTTAACTTATTAACCAGACCAGCCAGATTCTCTTTTTTCTCTCCACTTCCCAGCCTGGGCCTCACAGAGAAGTTTGAAGCCACTTTAAGGGCCACCAGTAAAAAAACAGCACATTGATCCATATTAACCTGTATCTGGGGTCACCTCCTTAGCCTGTAAAGTGTGGGGATCAATTGGCTTTAATCTACCTTGATAGGCCTTTTAATCTACCTTGATATTCCTTTTAATCTACCTTGACATTCTGACGTTTGAACCTTTAAAAGTATATTTAAATTATATATACTTAAAACAATGCTTATTTTTATCAAAGGCATTGCCTGTATAGAAGCAACGTGTCCTGGCTCAGCTTTGGGAGGTTTCATCACACAAGGAAACAGAACTATTTTTATTTCTGCTTTGCCACAGAGAAAAAGGTTTTAAACTAATACTCCAAAGTGACAATATCTGATCAAAGGACACCAGAGAAGAGCACCCAAAGGAGCAGCACGTTCTGGTCCAAATAAGGCAACTAAAGGGACCCAGGGTAGGATTAAAGAACAGGTAGTTACTCTTAGCCAGCTGTAGTGATTTTCTTTCCAGTGTGACCCCACCAACAGCTCTATTGGTGTCACTGAAGCAAACGTGCCACCAGCAAATTCCTTCAGTCTATCTCGAGGTGCAGATGGACCCACCCAGCCACCCCCAGCTGCAGAGCTGCTTCCAGGGGGTTCCTGGTGGAGCTGATAGTGCAGGTCCCTGGAAGGCCACGACACTTTCAATGTCTCTGGCTGCTTGTTCTCTGCTCCCAAAGAGCTGGGGACTGTCCCCTCAATCCCAGGAAGGGTCATGATGGGAACAAGCAAATCAACTGTCTGGCTTTATTAGAGTGCTGCCCAGCACACAGATCAATGGCCTGATTTGTCAGAGCAATCAAAAAGCATTTTCACCCTTTTCCCATCGTTCTGGCTTTCGTGTCACTTTTCTTGAAGTCTGAGCCAGCTCCTGAAGTTCAGCTGAACAAGAAATTACAAAAGTATCTCCCCAGATGCATTTCCCTGTCATTTCTGATATATTTCTTCCTCTATTTTTAAATTTTATCCTCTTTCTATATGAAAAGGCCCAAGAAGAAATCAGCTACTTCCCCAAGCAGTGAGGAGCAGTGAGGCTGAGTTAGTTCAGGGTCTTTTACATCTAAATTTTACAGAGATGCTTTGGTTCTGCAAAGATGACACACAGGCAAAACCCTGTGGGTGAGCTCAAATCAATGAAGGTTCAAAGCCTAAGTTATTAGAACTACTGGTGTTTAAAGTGCCTGTATTTAAACATCACTTGGGTTTTAAAATAGAGTGTGTCTGACATTGTCTCCTCTGCTATTTTATTCTTTTCAGGTAAATCTGTGCACAGTGCTGCATAAAATCCTCGCCTTGCTCCTAAGTGTCTACAAAATAACAGTGCCTTGGAGCCTGGCAGTGCTTTTGGAATCCTCCAGATCACACAGGCAGCACTTCCAGAGGTGAAATCTCTCCACATTTCACAAACCCCTCAGCTATTCAGTAACAGGATCCTCCACTACACTGGATGAACTGCCCAACCTTTCTGGAAGGACCTGCTTCTCCAGGTGTGTCCAGCTCTCTTCTAAGGTGATGAAACACTGAGGTAACTGCCCCCAGGACAGAGGCTGACGTGCCCAGCCCAGCCCCTTTCCCTCCCCTCGGGAGCTGGGAAGCAGAGTTCTCCCAGCACACTCCTTGCTCAGGATCTCAACAGTGCCCATGGCACACGCCTCATCCCAAGGTCACAGCATCCACCCCAGCTCCAGACACAGCCCGGGCCTGGTGGTGTGGCTGGAGAACACCAGCAGGGCACCCAAGACAGGCCCTCGCCCTTCCCTTAACACCTCCTGGGCTCTCCAGCACCCCAAGGGGGACCCCTCCCCGCCCCACACCCCTGGCACTGACTCCAATTCTCAAGCAAGCCACATATTCTCCCTTCCCACCCCACACCGAGAGCAGCCACCCTCCCTCCAGCCCCCGGGGACCCCGCAGGGGTTCTCCAACACAGCCACCCCCAGAACCCGGCTCTGGCCCCCCCAGGGCCGGGGCCG
>VYZX01032810.1:263307-335331 GCA_013401335.1 Brachypteracias leptosomus | reverse complement strand
CACCTCCCACCCCCCATCCCCTCACAGGCCCCTCACGACCCTCTCCCATCCCACGACCCCTCACCCCAGGCCCGTCCCTGAGGGACGACCCTTGAACCCCTAACCCTCACCAAACCCCACGACAGTCACCGTAAACCTCGAGCGCCTTGTCCTGCTCCATGGCGGGCCTGCGGGGGGCATGGCAGCCCCTACGCCAGCCGGAGAACCACCGCACCCTGCCCAGCACCTGCGACAGCAGCCCCAGCACCACCGACATCCTCCCGCTCCGCCATGGGAGAGCGCGAAACGGACCCTGGCGGCCACCGTCCGGCAGGCGCCAGCGGGAAGCGCCGAGGGGGCGGGGCTAAGCCGAAGTGGCGGAGTCAAGATTGGAGAGGCCGCGTCCGGGGGCGGAGCTACCAGGTACACAGCCAATCAGGAGGCGGGGCTAGCAACCATAGGCTCCGCCCTCTATGCGGGATCAGCCAATAGTCTACGACTGGGGCGGAGTCACACGGGGAAAGTGGGCGGGGCCAATGTTGATAGTGTCGTGTGCAAGTCACGCCCAGTAGGCGGGGGTCTACTTGGTGGCGTCACGGGCCAGGCTCCATATAACCCGCCCGGGGGGCGTTGCCCCCGTTCCCTCAGCGCTGCTGGTCTTTCAGCGCTCCCCGACGTTGTTGACCCACCCCCTCCCCACCTCGGGCAGCCCCGGCTCGGCCCTGCAAGGAGGTTGGAGCCAAGTGGGGTCGGGCTCTTCTCCCAAGGAACAGGCGACAGGACAAGAGGAAAGAGCCTCAAGTTGGCCCAGGGGAGGTTGAGGTTGGACCCGAGGAACAATCTCTTGCTGCGCAGGGCTGTGAAGGGCTGTGCCAGGCTGGGCAGGGCAGTAGTGGAGTCCCCATCCCTGGAGGGGTTTCCAAGGCGTGGAGATGTGGTGCTGAGGGCCAGGGGTTACTGGTGCCCTGGCAGGGACGGGTGGACTCCATGATATTCAAGGAGACCGCCGCTCCCAGGATGCATTGCGGCGTGCCGCAGGGCCTGCTGGGAGTTGTAGTCGCCACACGCCATTGGCCAGCGCCGTCAGCTGACCGGAAGGAGCGGCTGCCCCGTCCAAGATGGCGGCGGGCGGCACCTAGGCCGGGGGTAGCGGCCCCTCCTGAGGCTCATGGCGGGGGCGAAGCGGGAGCTGCGCGTTCTGTTGGCGGCCCTGCCGGGGCAGGCGCAGTGCTCCCTGCGGGACACGGCCCGGGTCCGCCTGAGCAGGAGCCAGGACGCTCTGGGCAGCCTCCTGCTCTCTGGGGGGATCCACCTGCAGTCCCTGGTGCCGGGCGGAGGCGGCCGGGCCCGGGGCAGCGTCCTCCCGGGAGCCTGGGCTGAGTAAGTGGCAGGGGGCGAGGAGGGGAAGGGGAGGCCGGGAGGGGTTCCCCGGCCTCGCTGTGTTTTGGTGATAGTCGCCGGGGGCTGAGGGAGCTCCCCAGGAAGGGAGCAGCCCTGGGGGCTGTAGGAGAACGAGGGGGGGGCCTTCAAACCCTGCCTTGAAATGGGATGCACACCACTTAAAACCCCGTTGCTGGAAGGGATGTTTATTTATAGCTACTTATGTGTTTAATTGTGGGTGTGCTGTTTGCAGTAGATCAAAGGAAAAAGAAAAAAAAGAAGAAAATTTTTCTGTTTTTAACAAGTTGCTGCTTAAATAGTGCCCTGAGTGCTCCACTTCCTTGTGTGCTGGTCAGGGGCAAGCTTTGTATGTGACATTCAGCAATCACAAGATGTTTTTAAGTCTGCTTAAGTAGCTGAGTCAAACCCATAGTCACGTTGCAGTTCTCAGTCTGCAGCATTGAGCAGCACCAGTTCTGGTCCTCCCTATTTTCCTGCTGCCCCATCCTGAGTGGCCTTCTGGTCATCTTCTCTCAGCCTGCTCCCCTTTCCAGATGAGAGACAGACACCTGAAGGATTCCTCAGCCCAGTGAGGGAAAAACCTGCAAAAATGGGCAATATGCTCTGCTCCTGCCTGGCAGGGCTGCTCTTCCTCCTCCTCCTCCAAGGTCTGCAGCAGAGCATCACTCACATGGCATATGTCATGGGTGACCAAAGGGAACACACAAGGATAGAGAAATGTTATATTCTCAAGAAAAAGGGACTCCTCAAGTGCTGTTTTGTGGTGCAGTCTCTGCCAGGGGTGAAATGTGTTCTCATACTGGGAGGGGAGGGGGCAGAATCTTTACTGCACAAGGTTCAGGTGACCCTGCCCCTCATTATCCCACTCCAGAGCTGTTCAGTGTGTGAAATGTGGAAAGAATTAAGGTCAATAAACATCCTCCTGTTGTGTCTTCAGCTTCCTGTGGGAGAACACAGAAGATGATGATCAGCAAGCAGACAAGACAAAGATCCTGGCTCTCAGTAAAAGCCATGAGTTGTTTGTTTATGAGTTCACTCTGGAAGATGGAAAATCCCCCCCAGTTCCCCTGCACACTTGTGAGGAAGAGACACTTAAAAAGCTCCTTGAAGCTAAAAAAATCAGTGAGTAAATCTCCACCTGTGTTCCATGTTTCAGATGATAATAAAGTGAATTCTTCTTCAGCTGGTGGAACAAGCAAGCAGTGGGGCTGGACATGAGTGTCAGATACTTTCACACCCACTTCAAGCAATTAGTAGTAGTGTTAATGAACCTGGGAAAGAGTAGAGATGTTCCTGTATCCAGAGGGGATGTGGTTAGAGGGAAGGGAAAGGGGTTTGGGTGGCACAGAGTTAAAGATTAATGAATCATTAATGCAAACCTGGTATTTCAAAATTCCCCTTTAGTACTGGACATAATGGGCAGACAACAGAGGCAGAGCTCATTAACCCTGCCAGGACTAATTACCTGGTTAACCTTGTGCCCTGTGCTTAGCAAATGTGTCCAGTGAGTGCCCAGCCTGCAGCACCCACACCTCTGGAGTTCTACATGTTCCTAAACAGCCTCCTCACTGAAGTGTTTTTATTTCCCAAGTTGATGGTTTTTCCTTTCGGTGCTGACTGAAATACTATTTTGGGGTGATTTTTGGTGCCCTTCATAGTATTGTCCACTTTAAAATCCTGTGCTGTTGTAGTAAACTACTAAAATCAGTGCTTCTGACCCAGGGAGTGAGATGGAAAACAAAAGAATCCCTCCCCAATCCCCACTTTAATTAAGCTGGTAGCAGAGGCAATCAAGTGAAGTCATTTTCTTGCCACCTCTTTACAAATCAAAATTCCCAGATTGCTGTAATCTTAAAATATCTTTAAATTTACAGGTCTGTCTGCAATTTTCTCTGTGAGGATACTGTCTTTTGGAAACAACAAGTGCATCCTACTGCTCAATAAATTATACATCCTGCATCTTGCCTTCCCTGGGGGAGACTCACCCCCAGAGTGCTGTGACTGCCTCACCCTGGATTTGCCTACACAAGTTCTGGAGAGAGTGACAGACACCCAGTTCTGCAGGGGGCTGCTGTTCCTGTTGGACAGCTTGGGCTGGATCTGTATCCTTCTCAGCAGTGTAAACCACCTCAAAAATCAGTTTTCTGTCAGGGTGAACCAGAAATGTCATGAAAACCATCCAAGCACCCATTTTGGAAATGTTTTCAGTAAAGACTGTGGTGAAAAATGCCACAGTCAGGTATCAAATGAGCCACTGGAGATACATGTCAGACTGGAGGGGTGGGTTTCAGCACTTTTGATCTGTGGGTCTGTGTGCAACAGGCTTAAGTCTTCTCTTAATTAGATCCTCTAGCAATTACCTGCAGGGAGTGGAAGGCAGACAGAGCTGGGCTTCCCTGAGCAGGAGCTCAGGCCTTGGAGGCTGCTCCTCAAGCTGCTCCACTTGAGCATGGTCTTAGTCAGTTTTTCCAGATGTGTGTTAAAAAATACAATTAAGTCAGGTCACTTTTCCCCTTAATTATGTAACCACCAACATATCTTTGTCCCAGTTCAATTTTAAGTATAAATGACCTTTTTTAGGTGGGACAAGCACCAATCATGGTTCCTTCCTGATCCCAGCTGAGCTCAGAACACTTGTAGAACAACATCTACATGTTTTCTTGGCCCCAAAGTTCATCGTCATCCCCCCCCTGTGTCATTTCTTGTTGGACCATCTGGTGTTTCCTTGACACTGCTTGAAGATGTGTTTGACTCCTTTGATGGGGCACATCTGGCCAAGGTCCATGTCACAGTGTGCCAGGGGCAGGGCCAGGGTCCAGCCCTCACTGCTCTCAAGGTGTCCCATGATCTCAGCGTTGCTGTGGTCACCACCTCTGCCAGCTCTGCCATCTCTGTGGACCTGAATGTGTACTTCAGGTGGGTTCCCAGCAGAATCCCAAAACCAGAGTTTTATAATTAAAAGGCACATTAAAAAGTGCCTAAACTTGGTCCTGTAGCAGTTGAGATGCTGATAATTGAGGTGGTTTTGAGTCCTGTCTCTGTGGCAGGGTGGAAAATTCAGATTTGTTTAAAGACTGGTGATAATTATTTCCTCCAATTTATGCTCTGTCACTTTTAACAAATAGAGTTTTATTGGACTTTGTATTTTTTCTAGGAAGATCAGGGCACGTGCTGTCAATTAGTGCCCTTGGCAGCACCTTGTGGAAATACCACAGGATTGTTTAATTATTCTAATACAGTTTTACTGATTTTGCTTGATAAATGAGGAGCAGGTTGTAATTTAGAGGTGGTGCCCACCTCAGAGGAACCAGCTTCAGGTTTGGGTGGCTCCTGGCTACACCTCTGTGAGTTCTGTTGATGAGAGGAAACTGCTTCACTGACAGCTCCTGAGGGGTGGGATAGGAAGGGGAAAAAACCCTTAAATAATCTGAGGGAGGTGAAATTGAGCATTTCTTTCTTTACAGGTGCTTCCCTGGGCATTTGCTGTGTAAGAGAGACTCAGAAGATGTTGTGGTGAAGCCTCCTGAAGGGCTGGATGAGGATGACCTGGCTAGTTCTGACTACAGCATGGAGCTGCTGGCCCAGCCCTTCCGCACAGACAGGTCAGGAGTGGGAATCCTTCCTAAACCAGGCTGGGGTTTGCCTCCTTTAGATCATTGGTTTATAATCTGCTGATTATTTTTTTTGTAGTTTTCTAATTGCTGAATTATTTAATTGTCCTTTTGACAAGTCAAATCAGCTCCTTCTTTAAATCTTTTGTTAGGGTGTTGTGAGGAAATGGGCCCAGACACCTTGATTGGTGTCATCAAACAGCCTCCAAATAGTAATTAGGGCTTTTTTGTTTTGTTTTGAAGCAGCATTGACAGATTTTTATATTCCAGGTATTTATAGTTTGTTAGTATTTAGCCCAGATGAGTGATGTGGGCTTCAAAACACTTTGTGTAAAACATCTTAACTGTGTTGTGACCCTTATTATTAGAGGTATTAATACTAATAAAATACCTTGATGATAACCTGATGTAATAAATACTCAATTCTGGAGTTGATTTCATTTACTTTTTTTAATTGATGGGGGTAGGTAGGAAAAGAAAGTTTTCTTGTGAAAATACTGAGCTTCATGGAGGGTGTGAGTGAGTACAGCTGTGGTCAGTCAGCTCAGCTGAAGTCAAACAGAAACAGGACGTGGCAGGGTTGAAATGCAAGGTGCCAGGTGGAGTCTATAAGCTTAAAATGCAGGTTATTTAACTGAGGAAACTTTAAATGGATTTAACTGTGTTCTTGGAGTACTAGCTGGTGTTGTAGGTCACTTCTTTCTTCACCCAGGTCCTGGAAGGCTCACTTGGCCTCGCTGTGTGACACCATAAGGAGAAGAAGACCAGGTTCTTCACACGTGGTGGACGACTTGGATTTACCTTGGTACCAGTTCTTTACCCACCTGGAAGACCATGATCCTGACATCTATTTAAGCTCTGAGAAGATGGTGGCTTTTGTCCCCAGGGCTGCCAGGTGGGGCCCTCCCAAACCCAGCCAGGGGCCAGAGCTCAGCAGAGCAGGACAGCAGTGGAAGCAGATCCCCAGAGAAGCACCAGAAGAGGTGGTGGGACTGGAATGCAAGCTGGTGACTGGGGTTAGAGCCCTGTTTGTGGTGTGCACAGATGCCAAGGGCTTGACTCTGGCTCTCTGGGATTTTGAGTCCCAAGATGTGACCTACTATGACTTTGGCAAAAGCAGTGTTTACGTGGAGAGCAGTGGGGAGGTGCCCTTGTGTCTGCTCCTGACAGGTGAGAGGGGTCTGTATGATTGTTCTGATGTAGCCATCTGTTAAAAGCTTTATTTTATTTATTTTGCAGCTGGCCTGGCTGCTCTTGGCTAATTTCTGACACGTTCCAGCTGGAGTGAAACCCAGGTGGAGCCTCTCCAGCTTTGCACTGTTACTTTGGAAGAGAGGCAGTGGACAGAAATGTTCCTGGGCAGCACCTTGCTTGTGTATTTTTAATGGTGGTTTTGATTCTTCTCTTTAGAGCGAGATCTCTCCTTAGTCCTGTTTGGTTTGACTCAAGAGGATTTCCTGAACAGACTGATGATCTATGGCAGTGCTGGGGTTGTGGACTCTGTTTGTCACCTCAACGGGTGGGAGCGATGCTCCATTCCAATACATGCTCTGGAGGTAAAGGAATCTGTTTTATGTCTTATAAAAGTGGTGCTTTAAAGTAAATTTTAAAGTTTAGCAGCATTACTGAGGGGTTTAGACATGATTAGATCTATACCTCAGTCACCTAGGGGCAAAACATGGTGGTGGTTTAGTTATTATTATTATTATTATATTATTTGGGCCTCACAGGATAAGAAGGACACTGAGGGGCAGAGAAGGGCAGTGAAGCTGGTGAGGAATCTGGAGAACATGTATGAGGAGCACCTGAAGGAACTGGGAGTGTTTAGCTTGGAGAAGGCTGAGAGGAGACCTCACTGCTCTCCACAACTACAAGGAGGTTGTGGTGAGGCTGGGGTTGGGCTCTTCTCCCAAGGAACTCATGACAGGACAAGAGGTGATGGCCTCAAGTTGCACCAGGGGAGGTTTAGATTGGACATTAGGAAGAAGTTCTTTGCTGACAGAGTGGTCAGGGACTGGCCCAGGCTGCCCAGGGAGGTGCTGGAGTCACCATCCCTGGAGGGGTTCAAAGGATGAGTAGATGTGGGGCTTTGGGACATGGTCTGGGGGCCAGGGAGGTGTTGAACTTGATCCTGGAGGTCTTTTCCAACCTAATGATTCTATGATACAAATTTCTTCTCCTTTTTCTGCCTGTAGACTTTGTCAGCAGCTATGAAACAAAACTACCAGCAGTAAATGCCCAATACATTCATTTTGAGCACAGACATAATTGTTCTCCTGTGTGTTTGTCCAGGCAGGTTTGGAGAATCGCCAGCTGGACACAGTGGACTTGTTTTTAAAGAGCAAAGAGACTCTTTTCAGTCTGTCTGCACCCTGCCCTGGGCCTGAGCAGCCCAGTGTGTCCCAGTCCTACCTCAGGAGTAAGTCAGACACCTCAAGGCACACAGAGGTTTAAATTTAATTGCCTTTCTAATTAGGGCTGTGTTTGTTAAAGCAGATGGGGTTGCCTGTGCTCTTGTATGCTTGGATGGTGCAAATATGTTTATGTGCATGTATTGCAGCTTCTCCACTCTGGAAAATCAGGGAGAAAAGGTGCATAACGTGGGGGTTTTTTGCTGTTGTATTCCAATATTGCTGTATTTTTATATATATATATTTATAAGCATTTTGCTCTGAAGGCAAAGCATGTTACATAAATTATTTGACACATTCTAGGAGATTTCTGTAGCACACTTCTATGCCTTTGACACATTCTAGGAGATTTTTGTAGCATAATTCTATGTCTTTTAACCTAAAATTCAAATGTATATGATCAGTCATGTGGTAGAATGTAGGTGTTTTGACTTTTTTTCCCAGATTTGGAGGAGCTGAGGCCAGCTCTGAACTTGCTCTGCTCAGCAATCAGGGAGAATGACATGGAGCCCCACAGCAAACACTTTGCTGAGCAGCTGCTCAGCCTCACCTTGACTTTCCTCAGCAAGCAGCTGGAGGAAATCTTTGTGCACACAGAGGGTAAGTTTGCACGTTTTGGAATCATGTAGTAATGCAGCGTGTGGTTGTTTAGGTAAGAACAACTCATTCTTTCAATTAAAAGCCTAAATTTGGCTAGAATGGACAAATAAAGTTGTGCTAGAGTGAAGTGAATGGAAGTCATGCAGCATGTCATTGTTTAGGTAAGTGAGAACAACTCATTCTTTTAGTTAAAAGCCTGAATTTGCCCAGAATTAAACAAAGTGTGCTAGAGTGAAGTAAAGTTGTGCTAGAGTGAAGTGAATGGAAGTCATGCAGCATGTCATTGTTTAGGTAAGTGAGAACAACTCATTCTTTTAGTTAAAAGCCTGAATTTGCCCAGAATTAAACAAAGTGTGCTAGAGTGAAGTGAATGAAATACATTATTTAAGGGGAAACAGGAGAAATTAATCTGAATACAGATTAATTAATTAATACAGTGTCTGTGTCAGCCCAGATAAGTCAACTGAAACTGTCAATGGGATTTTTTTTGGGATGAAAATTGGGCAGAATGGGGCTTTCAGGCTATTACTGGGTACTAGAAGGTGGTTAAATGAGTGGAGTTTAGCCCTCAGCTGCTCATTCTTTTCTCAATTCCACCATATCATGGCACAAATATTTATGTGGCTGTGGAATGGAATAGACCAGCTTAAGCAGTGCTAAACATTACAACTGCCCTATAATTCTTTCCTAGTTAACTGATATCTTGGATGCTCTCAACAGAACCTGATGAATTCCTCCAGAAGGCTGCAGATATTTTAACTGACTACATGATCAAACTTAGAAAATTCCTGAGGAAATACCCTCGACCACAACAAAATGCAGCTCACACAGGAAGGGAGCTCCATGAAGACCTGCCTGTGTTAGAAGAGAGCCACATGTGGGAAAAAATGACAGCAGAGGTAAAAATGTAACCCATTTTTTACTCTTCTTATTAAATATATTTAAGGGAATTATTAATATGGAAATGTCTTTAAACTATTGGGGAAAAAATCAATCTGGGGATTATAAGAATAGCAAGACTGCAGATGAACCAGACCAGTTTATTCCATTTTTTTCCCCCTTTTTAGGAAGTCATTGCTGAGGCCATCCTAAGCAACAAGATGCCAGAGGCCCAGGCCTTCTTCTGGCTGCATCAGCACCCTGCTCAGAGCCTTGAGGAGTTCATCCAGACAGGGCTGACCCTGGTCTACGACCGTCTGCTGAAGGGCAACACCAGAGAGGCCTCTGAGCTTCTGAGAAACATGGTAAGAGGTGTTTAGTGAGCATGGTGAGTTCTGAACTCTTTATGACTAAGGAAATCATAGAATCACAGAATTGTTCTGGTTGGAAGAGACTTTTCAGATCATCAAGTCAGCTGCCAGGGCACCACTAACCCCTGTCCCTCAGCACCACGTCTCCACAGCTTGGAAACCCCTCCAGGGATGGGGACTCAATAAATCAATGCAAAGAAGTGAATATTAAGAGTATGGGGAGCATTTGGGTGTCTTGTGGGTGTCTTGATTCTACCACATACGTGGATTATGGTGAAAATTAACTTGTTTTCAAGAACTGCTGGGATCACTGATGCCTTCAGAATGCTGAGGGAGCTTTTTTATGAGCAGGTATTGGCTGATGTCATGATCAGCAAAGTGTAAAGGTTGTTCTGGCAAGTCAGATACTAACAGATAGACACTTTATATCCAGACTGGAGACATCATGTAATCAGAGGGTTCTTTAGTGACTGGGGAGGTGGCTGGGACAAGGTGATGTGCTTTGGGAAGAAAGCAGGTGCATTAATTCTACATACAAGGAGCATCTTCTCTTTCTTTAGGGCTTCAACGAGAAGGAGGAACTGCACAAGATCTGTTTCTACACAGCTGATAAACACGTGAGGGATCTCTTGGTGAGTGCAGCAAAAGCTTTTTCTGCCTGTGTTTATCATTGCATGGAACACACTGTCAGGATGGGCCCAAACTGGTTTTGTCCTTGCTGTGGAGTTGCTGAAAACTGTCACTGATGTGCCTGTGTTCTTTAATTAAAGTGAAAATAGTTCCAGTATCACTTTATTCTGGCTCTGGTCTAGCTCTGCTGCTTCCAAGCCCTGGCCCTCTCCTGGTTTAAGTGTGTTGACCTCAATGCTTCCCTACCCTTTACACTTGCAGGATCATTTTACAGCTTAATATCTCATAAGTAGATAAAAATTGTAATTGGAGGTAATACTTTAATTTGAATTAAAGGTGAAAGTTTTACAAGAAGAGAATTATTTTTCTGAGAAAGAGAAGAAAATGATAGACTTTGTGCATCAGGTTGAGAGCTTTTACTCGGGACCCTCCCAGGAAAATAGAGAGATTCAGTCTCTTGCCAGGTAATGTGGGTTATCAGTTTTAATTATTAACATTCATAGGATTTAAGATGTGCTGGTTTCTACATTGTGTGATTTACTGCACTAACAGATCCGGGCTCCTGTGATTTCATTAATTTCACACTGGTCTTCATTTGCAGAGTGAGGGTCAGTGGGGGAGCTGATTCCTGTTCTCATTAATGTTCTCATTACTGTTCTCATTAATGCCACGACTGCTGCCATGTTCTTTCCAGCCTAAGTCACGATGTGCTTTCATCAGAGGTCTTCTCTCATGCCATCATCACTATAAATTAAGTTTTTTAAATAACAAATGATGTTATTAGAATTATTAATCAAATGAAACCAATGCAGGTGGAATGTTTGCTCTGTTTTTGACATCAGGTATCCATAATACAGCAAAGTAACCTAGAAACATGGGTTTACAGTTAAATAATTGTACAAATGTTAACAGTAATTTTAATTTGCTGTGTCCATTTTGGAGAAATGAGGAAATCTCTTTGCTCAGTGCTCTCATGAGCACTCCCAAACTTTTAGCCACTTCCAGAACTCTCTTCAAAATGGGCTAGCAAAATATGCTGACCTTCTCATCACCATCTGTTTGGTAGATTGTGGGCTGTTGTGTGAGAGAGTGTGAGCAGATGTCCTAAAGCAGATCCTTCCTTGCAGTTGGAAGAGCTGGAGGAAGGAAGCAGAGCTCTCCAGCCATGCAGCTGTGCTGGACTCCTTGGGCTGTGGTAGACACCAGGATCCCAGTCACAGGGTCAGGGTGATGTTTAACTGGGCCCAGTGGTGGGATGAGCTGACTCAGGAAATGATTCTTCTCCCCAGAAGACCAAGCCAAGGCAAGTGTTCTGCTCCTGCATCAAAGGCAGGGGTTTCATTCACAATTGCAGTTGGGTAGCAGTGACACTGACAGAACTGAAGTTGTGTCCCTTGGGTTTTGTCAGTGAAAATGGGTGAGCAGTGTGTGCTCAGCCTGTTTTGGCAGGGATCTCTGCTCTTCCTGGAGAGAACAATTTGGAACTAGCTGAAAGGGACTTTTCTAAAGCATGGCCACTTGTAAATCATAGAACCATAGAATGGTGATAAGCTTTAGAGCTTACTACACTGTAGTTTTGCCTTCAGCTTTTCCAACGTTCAGCTCTAACAAGCTGTCACACTCTGCTCACTCCCAGCACCAATAAAAATGTTCATTAGAAGTATGCACGTGTATAAAGCCCTGTGGGTGTTTCCTGAGCAGTGTTTGTGCTGGTTTCATCAGCTTGCCTTTCTGCAATGCAGAGCTCAAGACCTGTAATCCTGAGGTTCTCTGGATGCACTTGACAGCCCAGCACGACTGGCTTCATATCTGCTCGTGGATTGAAGAGTCTGAGCCCCAGCAGCCTGCGGGTGGCCAAGGCAAGTGGCCCCCTCTGACCCCAGCCATCGTTGACCAGAACATGCTGTGTAGCAGCTACATGAGGAATGAGATCCTGACCAAGCTGGCTGGGTAGGTGTCCCTTGGGCATTCTGCTATCTTGTGTGAAGCCAAAATCCAAGAGGTTTAGAAGTACCTGTGAATAAATTCTTTGATGCGTATTAATTTTGACATTATATTTAGCACCCTTTTATTGGGACAGCACAAATCCATTCATAAATTTAATTTTCACCTTCTACTTGCACTTTCCATTATCTGAAAACAAGAACCAGAGCAAACCAGACCAAAGCAAAGCCATGACCACAGCAGAAATCCTCTGTCAGCCCTTCAGTCTTCCATAGAGATTAAATTCCTGGTGCCCATTTTAGTGCAAAGAAGGAAATTTCTAAACTCAGACCACTTCACCCTTCCCTCTGCAGTGAGCTGTAGTAACCAAGGGATTGTTTGAGCCCTACCAAATGCATTTGAGCATGTTGTGTTTGCCTCAGCAGTGAAATAATCCCCTAGAAGGAAATAATTTTGGGCTGAAAACACCCCAGAAAGGTGTTAAAGAGGGAACTCTCTGCTCAGTGCATGTCCTTTTTCTCTTTTCTGACAGAAAAGGAATTTTTGTCCCTTCTGAGCTGGAAGATTTTGAACTCCTGCTCCAAAGAGTGTCCTGCCTTGGGGGGGTGCTGCAGAGCCCTCCCCCTGTTCCCAGGGGCAGCACTGCCAGTGGGTTGGATTTCCACGCTCGGTTGGTGCTTCACTGTGTGGAGCACAACTTGCAGTATCTGTTGTACACCTACTTGGACTACTACAGGTAGGAATGCTTTTCACCCCCTCATCTCCTGCAGGTTGAAATGATCAAACACAGTTTTAATACCAGGCAGTAAAAGTCTTCCTTGACCCTCCTGTTGGCAAGAAAGGGTCACAACAGTGTCACTTACTGGAGAGCTGTGGGATGGCGTGTTCAGCTTCATGTTGTCTTCTGAAGCTTTATTCAGGTTGTTTTGTCAGTATTAATTTGTGTGTTGGTCATCAAAGGAAACAATTATGATTGTAATTAGTATAAAGATCTAAGCAGTAGAGTCTTAAACTTGTTTTTCAGCACCTCTTGCTTGAGCACAAGTCCGAGTTTATAAAGAAATTCCCCAGAATCAGAATTGTAGGGGTTGGAAGTGACCTCTGAAGATCATCTCATCCAACCCCCCTGCTAGAGCAGGATCCTAGAGCAGATCACACAGGGACACGTCCAGACAGGTTTTAAATGTCTCCAGAGATGGAGATTCCACATCCCCTCTAGGCAGGTGGTTTCCATCTACATTAGGATGAGTTGGGATTTGAAGGAGAAGACAACAGTAGGTATGGAACAGGGTGAACACTTTCCACTTGGCAATGAAAATCTCTTAGCTGTTCTTCCAGTCTAACAGTGTCTTACTTAATGAAAGTTCTTATTAAAAGAAGGTAAAAGAGAACCAGAAAAAAGCCAACAAATCTTTTTTGGATTGTTTTTGTTGTCGTTTGTATAATCAAATTTTGTTTGCATAAAATATGTACCCTCTGCATGCTTGGGAGTCAGTCCCTGCTCTGGGAAGTGTTTGGGGTTGTCAGATGTCAAACTATTCCCTTGATTTACAGAGCCCAGACACTTAATCCTCAAGGAAGGAGCTGCCAGAGCTGCTGTGTCAGCTAAAGCTGCACGTCCTGTAGGGATGGGTGATTTTTATCTGAGCCTCTATAAGAATGGTGCAATAAATCACTGTAACACCAAAGAGGGATTTTCAATGCAGTATTACATCGAGGCAGAGGATGGTTACAGAGGTTGTGTTCTCACTGTGCTGCTACTCATCTTATTTCCAGTTTAACTCCTTCCAACTGCCCCATTCTGGACAACAAGGAGCTGCATGAAGCACATCCCTGGTTTGAATTCCTCGTGCAGTGTCGGGGGGTTGCCAGTAACCCACGAGGTAGGAGCCCAGCCCTGCTCAGGGGGCTCACTGGGTATTTGGCACAGCCAGCTCTCATTCTCTGCTCTGCTGAAAGCTTTTTTTATTGACCACAGCAAATAATTTACTTGTGCTTCAGTTCCTCATGGATTATAATTCCTATTTAAACTGTACAGGAACATTTGGAGGCTGTGGGTATGTGAGAATTATTTGTGTGTGATCATCCTTGCCTCCAACTTGGTTATATTCCCAACAGGTTGAACAGAAGGAGAATTCATAAGAAAATGCACAAACTATTACAACTACAGCTTCCTCCTGTGGTGCATTTTGAGTTCTCTGCCCCTGGGATTGTGTGTTTGCTTTTTTCTGTTTGTTATCATCATTGAAAATCAGGAGAATTTGTGCCTTTAACTTGTTTTTAAAAAACATTTCATCTTTTGTAGAGTCACAGGTTAACAAATGATAAAAATAAGCCCAAGTGAAGCTTTTTACAGGATAAATTGAACCAGTGATGGGGGGCTCGATCCAGATCAAGATGTGTGGGTAAAACTGGTTGGGAGTCAGGGAAAGCTCCATAAAATTGAGACAGCTTATCTGTGTTTATAAGTAAACTGAGAAAAAATTAATGGTGAATTTACAATTAACTATTGACAACAGCAAACTAGAAAATTCAGCATTTTTCACAGTCATAGAGCAGTTTTAGTGCATGATTTGGTGATGTATGACTGGCTCTGCATGAAATTAAATCTCTCTTTCTCTCTGAAGATCCAAAGATGATCTTTCAGGCCAGCCTGGCCAATGCCCAGATCCTGATTCCCAGTAACCAGGCCAGTGTGAGCAGCATGCTGCTGGAGGGGAGGACACTCCTGGCCCTGGCTACCACAATGTATGCACCTGGGGGTATTGACCAGGTACTGTGTGCAACGAGTCATTGATAAGCTATTTTAGTTTGGGAAAGTAGTTTCAATAAGCTTTTAAAATGGTGAACCACGTGTTGGAGTATAAATACAGGAAGCTTTTTGATATGTAGCACAGGAACCTGAAACATCAGGTACTCTTGAAGAAATGTCTAATATAACTTTCCAGTTAATATATGTACAGTTATATTAATATATAATATAACTTTCCAGGGAAAAATGGTACTTTCTGTGTTGTCACTGTGTGCCAGATTCCCATGAGGCAGTTTCAATTCAAGGATTGTTTTATTATTATCTTAATGCAGTTCCTTCTTCCAAATGAAATAATTCTTCTTCCTTGCAACACAGGTTCTTCAGAATGAAGATGTGGAGAAGCCCCTGAAGAAGGTTGATCCACAGCTCTTGAAGATGGCCTTGACTCCTTACCCCAAGCTCAAAGCTGCTCTCTTTCCCCCGTGGACTTCTCATGGGATTTTGCCCCCTGACATCTCTCTCTACCACCTGGTTCAGGTACACAAAATGCTTCTCAGAGTTGCTTTGTGGCAGAACAAAAGTAAACTCAGAGAAGGTTGTTTTCAGCTGAAGCCTGGAGGGTGAGGACCATATGTTGTTTCCTTGGAATTCTTAATTTGGAGCTAAAGTTTATAGCTTCATTCTGAAGAATTCTTTTTAATTTGTGCTGGAATGTCAGAAAAGTGATATTCTTGCAGTGCTTGGTGGGCAGGTTGTTTAGGGTTACAGAAATTAAGATGTTCTTAATTCTAAATTTCGATTTCCATTAGGCAATTAAAGGGCAGTGTCTCATAGAATGTCTGCTGCTGCTGTAGCTCCCTGAAGTAGTCAATGGTCTGATCTGATGTGCCAGTCTTAAGCTGTCTCAATATATTTTATTTCTAATCTTTCAGTCATTAGTGCCCTTTGATCCCACCAAATTATTTGGCTGGCAGTCCACGAATACTCTTGCTGTATCAGGTATGTTACTTCCAAGTTTTATATGCTTTTCTCAGGATAAAAGACCTTCCTGTGGCATTATTTGGCAGATAAACTTATTAAAAAGGCATAAATAAATAGTGTAATTTGCCAAAATTTTGTTTTGAAATGAAATCCTGGGTGGGTTACCTTCCTTTGAAATGAAATCCTGGGTGGGTTACCTTCCTTCTCCCTTTGAACTCTCCACAGCAGAATAGTTTCTAGGTATATTTTGAGGTAGAAAAGCAGTATTTTCTTTTAAAAGCAAATTGAGGACCTAAGAAGTGTTTGAGAGTTGTGATTTTACACTGAGAATTGAGACTTCAGTGGGTTTTGGGTATGCTGAGGGTTGGATTAGAACAAGAGGGGAGGTATTTAGTTGTCATCTCGTGGTTTGTAGCTGAAAGCCATTTTCTATCTTTAATTAATCAGCTCCTAATTATGATGATTTTCTTCCTAGATGCATCGAGTGACTTTCCTCACTTTTCCTCCCCTGAGCTGGTGAACAAATATGCTGTAATGGAGAGACTGGATTTCCTGTACTATCTGCACCATGGGCGCCCTTCATTTGCTTTTGGTACCTTCCTGGTCCAGCAGCTGGTAAAGAGCAAATCCCCCAGACAGTTGTAAGTCTCCAAAAGGATGGGTTTGTTCTTTTGAAGTTGGGGTCTAGCCCGTGGGGTGATGTTGAGCATCCCCAGCAGCACCCAAGGGGGGCACATGGAAATTTAGGTGTCCTAGGATTGAGTAGGGTAGAAATCAAATGTCACCTAAATGGTGCTTTTTAGAGCTTTGTCCTGAATTACCTCACTAAACCCTGCACAGTGAAAGCACAGATTGAAAGATGCTCCAGTCAGGGAGGCTTTTCTTCTAGGGGCCTGAGCCTCTGGATCACTTTGTAGAAGAAAGGAAACCCCTTTTCTTGGCCATTTCCCAAGGGTGACACTTCTTTAGTTATATTAATTAGATAAATAATGTTCTGGAGGTTGAAGGAATTAATTTTTCTGGCTGAAGCTTCAAAATCATGTGTCCAAAAGGATACAGTCATATTACACATCTTGCTTGAATATATTAAATTTACTATTAAGTCTATTCACAATTAGCAGGAGTTACACCAGAACAAGTGGGGTTGGACTAGATGACCTTTGGAGGTCCCTTCCAACCTGTTCCAGAGATCAATCACTCTCCTATTAAAGAACTTTTTCCTAATATCCAACCTAAATCTACCCCTTTTTAGCTTAAAACCATCCCCCCTCATCCTGTCACTGCAAACCCTGGTGAATAGTTCAGTCCCTGCCTTCCTACGGGCCCCTTTCAGGTACTGGAAGGTCAATATAGGTCCCCCTGGAGCCTTCTCTTCTCCAGGCCCAATTCTCTCAGCCTTAGTAAACCTTGGAGGTGCTTGTTTGTGTGGGGAACATTCATGTTTGAAGATGCTGGGTGTTAACTGGTGTGTTTTGTTCCAGGGTCCAGCAGGCAGGACACGAAGCCTCTGTTCTAGCTCTCTCCTCCTTCAGCACAGCCTCGGTAGGAGCTGCCTGTGTCTGTTTCCTGGAGCTGCTGGGGCTCGACAGCCTCAGGCTCAGGGTTGATCTGAGGGTTGCAAACATGATTTTCAGTCACAGGACGAGAAGTGAAGAGTCTCAGCACAGTCACGTGAGGGAATCTTTGGGTAAGGGTGTCTTTGGTTTAAAATCAAGAGTTAGTTATTTCTTGGGAAGGGCAGCAGTGATGGGTTGAAAGATGGTTCCTAACCTCTCAGGAATGCAGTAAAAACTTCCTGTCCTTTGAAGAGCTGAGGATTTTGCTCTTCTTTTATTCACAAAATCATAGAATAAGGTGTATTTTGACTTTGATGTACCACATATGGCAGAAAAATTTAATATAACACACAACCACAATTGTAGGAGCATCTAATGGACACTGTCCAGCAGCTGCTGAAGGCTCAGCGTGGTATTTAGTAAGGTTCAGCCTAATGTTGTAATAATATTACTAGAGGATTAAACAAGGGGACTTTCCAAATCTCTTTCCTCTTTTGTACTTGAAAACTGTCTACAGCAGCAGTGAAATCAGACGTTCAAAGCTATATGGAAATTAAATTATCCTAGGATAACTTTAGAAAGTTGAATTTCTAGCTACAGGTCCAAGAATGTCCTTTTATCACAACTAGGAAGCTACTGGCATTTATTTATATTTTCCTGATCATTCTAAAAACATAAATGTTACTTAAAACTATAGGTAGAGCTTATTAGAAAAAAAAAAAAAAAGAGGTTATGTAATTTGAAAATTGAAATTCTTTATAAAAACTCACTCACTTTGGTGCCAGCCTTGGCACAGTTGGTGAAACATTTCCACAAACAGGATTTGTTCTGCTTGTTGATTCTGGTGCTTCTGAAAATATTACCCTTGCTCTAATCCCCACCAGCATCTCAGCAATAATAATTTGTTCTTTTAAACAGCTGAGAAGTTAACCAAATTGGCTGGGGGTGAAAAAGCAGCAGCAGCAGAAGTTCTCATCTCCTTAGAAGAAGCTTTTTGGGCTGCAATTGAGCATCAAGGAATAAAGAAGTGAGTGAAATGTGACTGAAAGGATTGTGCTGGCAAATTGAGGTGGAGACTGAATTTGGGTATTCTGGTGATGTTAAAGAGATCCACGTGTGTTTAGAATCATAGAATCATTTAGGTTGGAAAGGGCCTCCAGGATCAGCAAGTCCAACCCTTGTCCAACATCTCCCTGACCCCCAGACCATGTCCCAAAGCTCCACATCTACTGGTTTGTTGAACCCCTCCAGGGATGGTGACTCCAGCACCTCCCTGGGCAGCCTGGGCCAGTCCCTGACCACTCTGTCAGTAAAGAACTTCTTCCTAATGTCCAATCTCTATTTTAATTGCAGTAAACTGAACACCCAGGTGTGAATTTAGAAGATATTCTTGGTGTTCCCCATAGGAGAGGCAGTAGATGTATCTGGGAAGGAAAAGGGAGTGGACCTGCTGTTGGACCTGCTGTTCCACAGAGCTCTGGCAGCACCCTTGAGTGAGGGCTGTTGGCTTTTCTCACAGCCTCCATTGTCAGGGTAGGACAATGACCTGCCTGGGTGGGTGGGAATGTCCATGGGATGTAGTTGGAAGCTCCTACAGCAGAATGTGACCTCATCTGCAATGAAGTCATGGAGGTGCTGCTGTTGCCTTGTGCAGGCAGAGGATCTCAGGCCACATGATGAGTTTAGACATTTAACATCTGCTCTAAACATGAGTTTATTACAGCTGAAGCTCTTTCCATTCCCTGCAGGACATCCAGTGACTCTAGGAGGCAGTGGTCTCTGGTCATGCAGTTCTGCAAAGTCCATGGGATTGGGCTGAGCACCTCCTACCTGAAGGAATGTGCCAGATCCAGCGACTGGCTGCAGTTCCTCATCCAAACCCAGCTGCACAGCCACCAGCCAGATGAGGTGAGTGATCTCTGTGTCACTTTAAATGACAGTGGAGTTCATCAGGAGTGTCCCTTGTCCGTCACCTTCAGAAAAAAAATAAGCCAGGAAGGACAAAAATAGATTCTTCTGATGAGAATATCACATTTTGGAGACAGCGTGAAATTGAAGCCTCATCAGTTTCCAGGGAGGCAGAAGTTGTCTCAGGGTGATCAAAGTCCTCTGGTTATGATTGATAGCAGCCAGATTTCCCCAATTTCTGCTTCTCTGTCCCCCTGCATACGTGAAAAGCTAAGAGGAGACAAAGGAAATTGGCTCCAGAGGGAGCTGACTGTTCAGCAGATACAATAATATGCTCCCAAGAGCATGAAAGCTGACAGGAAAGGGGGAAATTAGGAGAAAAATGTCCTGTTTGAAAAATCTTATGTGATGTTATTAATCAGGAGTGGAGAAAACAATCTTCTGAGAGGAGCAATTTGAGTGTCTCTTTGAAGTGAATCAAACACAAAAGTGTTTGCCAAGAAGGGACTTGATTTTCATTTTAAATTTAGTTAAAATTACAACATACTCATCCTGTTTGTAGGTTTAATTTGTTGGGTTTTTTTTAATAATTTAGTTACTGCGTTTTTTTTATTGGAGAGTTCCCCATATGTTCAGTGCAAGTTTTAATAAAGCCACTCATCTTTCCTTCCCAAACTCACATCAATTTTTGTGTAAAGATACTTAAACTTTGGAGAATCTAAACCTTCCTTTTTTTTTTTTTGTTTGAATGTAATTTTAAATTCAGTAAAACATTACCAATATGCAGAAATTAAAAGCAGTTTGGGAAGAGTGACATGAGGAAGCTAACCAGAAAATTCCAGTAAGATCATCCTCAGCAGACCTGGGATTTTAACTTGGATCTCTCTGTTGTTGTCTGGAAAAGAAAAATATGTAATTACAGACCAACAACAGCCTGGACACTTTTACCAGCATGAGATAAGCCAAAAATTGGTGTCCTCAGAGGTGTTTTAGCTTCATGTAAAAGGATGAGCTTCAATATTTTATTAATTAGGATCATTGAGGTTGGAAAGGACCTCTAGGATCATCAGTTCACACCCACAGAGCACTTCTTCCTCTCTAGGTCTCCAAAACTGTTCTAAAAAAATCAAATTTGAAGAGTGTTTTAGTTGCCTTTAATGCTTCAGTCCTTCTCTCACTCTGTGTTGATGTTTCTGGCTCTCTTCCTAGGTCATTTCTGTCCTTCAAGATTTCTCTCCTGTTTTACAAGATCATTTGATGTTGGCATTGGAGAAGTTGCTGGTTTTGAGTCCTGAGAACAGTGTGTTGAGGAGGAAATATGCAGATAGCCTCTTCCAGATCCTCCTCCAGTGTGAGGGGAGCTCCAGCCCTTCCAGTTACCTCTTGGCTGAAGGGCTGAGGGAGCATGCTCCTGTTCTCAGTGTTCTAGCAGCTTGTTTCCAAGTGAGTATCAATGAAGTTATTCATCTTTTAGAGGAATAAGCAATAAAATGTGATGGTTGTGCTCAGTTATGTGAAATGGTGGATCTGGAGGTTGAGTTCATCAAGGTTTTTTCTCAGATTTTGTAGTAGTCATGACACATTTGGCCAAGTGCTGTGTAATGAGGTGATGTTTGTCTCCGGGTACCATAAACCCATCATGTTTTGTCATTTGGCAGGATGCAAACATTATTCACTGTCTGTGTGTCTGGATGATCACCACTGTGGATGATGCCACCAGAGCTGAGGTGACAAAGCACACCCAGAGCTCAGCAGAAAAGCTCCAATGGGATCTTCACGACCTGTCACTTATCTGGAAGGTCTTTTTGAGGAAGCAAAAAAGTAAAACACTTCTACATGGCTTCCAGCTCTTTTTGAAGGTAAAGTCCTGTCATTTTAGAGGTGTCTCAGAACCTCTTGGGGAGGAGGTGACCTATAGATTCCTTCTCTATCTTGCTCTTAGTGGCCTAGATAACCTGGGTGTAATCCACTGAAAACCCCCATCAAGTAAGAAAATATTTAAAGGGAAGTTCTTCCAGCTATGACAGATCTTCAGATCATGTATCAACCTTGCATGGAACTTAAATAAATGAGAACTTCATTGGTCTAGTCTGAGAAAGACAAATTCAACATTTATTGATAGACTTCTAGGAAAAAACCATCACCTGTTTTTGTGTCTTAAAGGATTCCCCTCTACTGTCTATACTGGAGATGTATGAACTGTGTATGAGCTGGAAAAACTACAGTGAAGCTAGAGCCAAACTGGAGCAGTTTCAGGAGAGTCTCACAAAAGTAAGCAAGTTCTTTTCCTCTAAATGTCACTGCCAAGGTCCTCCCTTGTTAGAGTGTGGTTGGCATCTAATGTCATAGAAAAATAGTGAAAAAGGGTGTGCCCAGAATGACCCAGGAGCTGGTGGGTGAAGCACCAGGGCTCAGTGGGTTCTGTTTATTGTTGGCAAGTGATTGGAAAAAAGGTTTTGACAGTTTGTGACAATTCTGTCCCAACCTCCCACTAGACCAGGTTGCTCAAGAGCCCCATCCAACCTGACCCTGAACACCTCCAGGGATGGAGCATCCACAGCTTCCCTGTGCCAGGGTCTCACCACCCTCAGAGTGAAGAGTTTCCTCCTCATTTCCAATCTAGATCTCCCCTCTTCCAGTTTGAACCCATCCCCCTTTATCCTATCACTACAGGCCCTTCTTAGAGAGGGAGGCAGATCTGGTAACACCTTCCACTTCAGTGCAGTTCCCACCAAAATGCAGAATATCTTTGCAAAAAAAACCCTTCAACACTTAAAAAACTTTATCTACACAGCTTAAAACTGAAGAAGGACCAGCAGAGTTGCCTGTGCAGTGGTTGGAGTCACAAGCCTTGTTCCTTCTGGAGCTGATGATGCAGCAGTGTGGAACAGAGTATGAGCTGGGGAAGCTCTTGCAGCTCTTTGCTGCAGCAGATCATCTTCTCCTCGATGGTAAGTACAGCTCCCTGATCAACCACCCTCATAGTAAAGAACTTTTTTTTAATATCCAACCTAAATCTCCCCTTTTCTAGCTTAAAGTGTCGATGAGGAGTGCACAGATCATCTGTAAAAGTATTTT
The DNA here is from genome assembly GCA_013401335.1 of Brachypteracias leptosomus. NCBI lineage: Eukaryota > Metazoa > Chordata > Aves > Coraciiformes > Brachypteraciidae > Brachypteracias > Brachypteracias leptosomus. The sequence goes on along the minus strand of VYZX01032810.1, from coordinate 313,230 downwards.
AGCTGTGGATCTAGAGCTGATTTTGAGCCCTGTGAGAGCTTTGGAGTGTGAGACCTGTGCTGAAACCTGTGCTGCCCTGGCAGGTTGATGCTGAAATAAGGAGCAGGGTTCCCTCAGGATTAAAATCCAGCTGTTTGTGCCCAACAGGCCCCTACGTGAGGAAACTCTGTGCACTGAGTGAGGCCCTGCAGGACTCCTCCATACCCATTGATCGCTCCATCCTGAGGAGCTCCAGCATGGAGACCTTCCAGGGGGAGTGCAGGTCAATCCTGGAGCAGCTCCAGGACAAGGGCATGTTCTCCCTGGCTCGAGAGGTGGCAGCACTGGCTGAGCTGCCCGTGGACAACGTCGTTACACAAGAGGTATGGTGACAAACTGCATGCCCTCTGGAATAAATGCTGCTAGTAACAATAACATGTATTCATGGAGGCTCATAGGAGCTGGTGGGTGCTGCCCAGAACCATCAGACAGACCTTCAGTTGCCAAGAAGCTCTTTTTCCTTGAGGAGATTGATGAGGAGATCTTGTGGCTTCACTCTGACCATCTAAACCATCTATGGTTGGACTGGATGATCTTAAAGGTCTTGTCCAACCTGAATGATTCTGTGATTGACATCATCATCCTCACCCCTTAGTACTCCTGGTGCTGGCAGGGTTGAGAATGGTCCTTCTCAGCCTTCCTCAAACAAATTTTTCTTCAAATCACTTTATTTTCAAAGCCAGTGCCCCAACAAGTTGGTGTAAGTGCTGAGCTGGGGAGGACAGTCTGTCTTGCTGGTTTTCCTTGCTGTGTAATCATTTTAGTGGTGAGAAAACCAGGTGGATTTCTGGCATATTGAGACAATCTAAATCTACTTTTTTGGCATACTGGCCGTCCAGTGTGAGATTTCTTTGAAAAGAGTCATTTAAAACCTCTGTGAATTTTGCAGGTTCTAAGAGATCTCCATCATCTAAGAGACATTGGCCAGTGGCCCCAACCCCAGACCAGGATTGAGTTCTGGAGAAGATGCAATGACAACTTCATGAGAAATTCCATCTCCAGCAAAGCTGCGGCCGAGTTTTTTTTGAGCCAGGCAAACACAGTGTTTGACTCTTCAGCTCAGGAGAAGATAAACAGCATCATGGAGAGACATTTGTTGCTTACCCTGGCTGGCCATTGGCTGGCCAAGGAAGACCCAGTGTCACTGCAGAGTTTAGAAGCCATAGAGAAGCAGATCTGGATCTGTCGCATCACCCAGGACACGTTATCCACCGATGAGGGCTCAGGCAGGTCAAGGTTGTCCTCTCAGGTGGTGAGCAGGGATCTCACCTTTGAGAACTTAGCCAAGGAGTTTTCTTTTTCAAAGCTGCCTGCTCTGAACACACCAAAGTACCTGAAACTGGAGGGCCTGGCATCCCCAGAGTCTCCCCAGACCCTGAGCAGCCACGAGGAGGCATCACTGAGGTTTCTGATCGGGTGCCTGCTGGCTGAAGGAAGCGTGCATGAGGCCAGCAGAGTGTGCCAGTATTTCCAGTTCTACCACAGGGACGTGTCACTGGTGCTGCACTGCAGAGCCCTGGCCTCAGGAGAGGCTGATCTGGACAAGTTACACACTGAGATTCAGGCTCTGCTGCTGGGCAGGGAGAAGACACCTGAGAGCAGCACCTCCCAGCAAGGCAGAGTCCCGGGAGGTGAGTGACACCAACCAGCTCATGCCATTGCTGGGGCTCCTCTGGGGTCCCCCTCTTGTGTCACAGGGTTCATTTCCCCCCACGTTTCTGCAGGAAATAAGGTCTTCATGACCTCATCTCCATGGCCCATAAATCCTCCAGTGAAAGGAGTTTGAAGCCTTGTGAGAGGCAGTTTCTTAGATAGTTTCTACATTCTCTTCACCATTGGTTTTTTTTATAGTTCACTGGTAAAGTAGCACTAAACCTGCCTGTGTTCCTGCTCTTGGAATACACTCTCTAGTAAATCCTGAGGGTGTTTCTGGAGCTGAAACAAGGAAATACTTTAATTAATAGGTTGGTAACTAGGTTGAGCAACCTGCTCTAGTGGGAGGTGTCCCTGCCATGGCAGGGGGTTGGAACTGGATGATCTTTAAAGGTCCCAACCCATTCTGTGACTCTATGAATAGATGTCTGAATTCTTTGTACATTATAAAGGGTTTCTTACTCACAGCAAGGCCAAGGCTGATAATATTTCTCTATAATGTACTCTGGGCACATTTCTGAAGCCAGAATGAGAACACTTTCAGCTGGAACATTATTTTCCAATACTAATAAATGTATAAAGTTCAATAGAAATAGAAAAGAATGAGTGAAGGTGAAACCATCACAAAGACTTCTGGACCTTTCTGCTCTCTTGTGCTTAGGAATTTCACAGCTGAGATAATGTTGGGGATATTTTGGCTCATTTGTGTTCTGTCAAGCTGTGTTTGTACCCTAAAACTTAAAAAAATTTAAAAACTCACAGATATCAAGAGTTCAGTTTTCCAAGGCTGAGAAAATGATGTATTTACTGCAGATCTCTGGAGTCTTGCTCCAGTCTGAGGCTTGTTGGTGTTACCTGTGTTTAGGAGAAAGGAATTGATGGTATTTTTGTTTCCAGCATCAAGCTCAGAAGACTGGACACACGTTACAGCTCCACCTCCAGCTGACCCAGTTGTCACCAGTCTGAAGGCTCTCACAGATGAGTGTGTCCATGGGAGAAGCTACTGCAGACAGGTCCTCTGCCTGTATGAACTGTCTAAGGTATGTCTGGTGACTCCACTGGTGGAACAGGTGGTTTGTATCAAGATGTGTGTGGAGGAGAGGACAAAGAGTGGTGAAAGTGCTCACCAGGTGCCTGGAAGAAGCTCCAGAGGGGGGAATGACCCAGCCCTTGTGTGCAGAGATGGCCAGATGCTGCTTAGACATCAAGTGTTGAAAGGAACTGGGCCCCCAGAGTCCCCAGACCCCTACCTCTGACTCCACTGAGCCAGGCTCCAGCCTGTGTCTCTTTGATGTGCCTTTTTAATAGTCTCCCCAGCACGTGTTGTTCATCCCGAGCTTTGCTGTGGCCTTTCTTGTGGGCTGCCTCCCTAATCAGCAGCAGCAGGAGATAGCAGCTCTGCCCAGGGGCTGCTCAGGGGGGTGGCTTCATCACTTCCAGGTGCTTTGGCCCAGGCAGTGTCAGGAGGAGCAGCAGATGGTTGGTTGCTGCCTCTCTGCTCTGTGACCTTCAGGGCTGCCAGCAGCCCACCTCTGCTGCCCCTCCAGAGGGTGTTGGCAGGGCAGAGCCCCTTGCTGTGGCATCTGGGCTGTACAGTTCACCAGCAGTCTAGTTTGGGAATCTAGCTTTAGTTTTTTTCTGAATAAAAACTAATAATGACACTTTCAGCACTGAAGATATTAGTGCTGTCTCCAGCACAGAGGTTCTGGGATTTTCCTCCAGGATTTTCCATGCTTTGAATATTCCAAGTGAGTGCTTTAGGTTTTGCTGCTCAGGAGCTGTGTGACCAGCTTGTTCCCAGCATTAAGATGATGTCCAGTAATTCCTGTGCTGGAATTTTTGCTGTGTGCAATATTCTAAGTGTGTCTTTCTTAGGAACTGAGCTGCTCCTACAGTGAGATGTCAGCCCAGGCCCCTGACAAGGTTCTCCAAGCAATCCTCTCATCCCACCAAGCAGAGAGGTGCAGGAGGGCTCAGGCCTTCATCAGCACCCAGGGTCTCCAGCCTGGAACTGTGGCCAAGCTGGTGGCTGAGGAGATCACACGGGAGTTGTTGGTGTCTTCAGAAGGGAAAGGTACTAAAGAGGCTTCAGTGGTGCTGGTTTGTGTGGTGGTTGTATCTGAAAAACGTCCTTGGAGCACTAATTATAGCCAGGAATGTTTGGGCAGCTCTTGTGTGAGGTTTGTAAACCTTGTATACCTTAGATAAGGTTTTATACACATGTTTAGATTTAGTTGTTTTTACATCCAGTGGTGCTGCAGTTGGTGGGTTTCTTTTTTATGGGTATAAACTGAATGGTTTTTTTAAAAAGGGGTTGTTTGGGTATTTTGGTTTTTGCAGCCCCACTTCACCTGGCTCAGAAAGACTCGGGTTTGGTTCTCTGGCCAAAAGATTTTCCCTTTATTTTTTTTTCACTATGTGGAACGAGGGATGTTCCTCAAAACAGCAGCAGTTTATCTGGGGGACTTTTCTCTTTGAGTCACTTCTTTGCCACAACATTAACAACAAAGTTCTGTGGGAAATGGGTGGAGATCCAGGAGTCTCCTCTGCTCCTGCTTCTTCCACCCTGCCCCCCTTGTGCTGGCTCACTGGGTGAGCTCGGGGGATTTGGTGCCTCTCCTTCAGCAGGGTCAACTCACCCACCCAGCAGAAAACAAATCCAGATAAAAAAGGGTTTTCTACTGGGTTGATGGGTTGAACTGGTTCATGGAAGGGTGTGAGTTGGAGCTGCTGTGAGGGGTGGGTGGGAATTGTGCTGGGTAAGGAAGAGAAAAATGCTCTTTTTTTTATTTTTTCAGCAGCAGCTGCATGCTGGGTTTGTGAAATTAGAGTGTGACTGGTCAGTGGGATTTCATTTCACCTGGCAAAAAAGTAGTGCCTGAGTCTTAAATATCAGCAGTAAGATCAAAAACGTCCTTAGAATTGTAGTTCCAAGTCCCAGGTTGGTCTGGATGAAGTTACCTTGGTTTATTTGGGGTTTTTTTTCTCATTAACATGATCTCTCCTGAACAATGATCTCTTGTGATGTGATTCTCTCTGTGGGCGCAGGGCAGAAGCAGGTTTTGAACCCTGCAGCTGAGAGCCAGACCTTCCTGCAGCTCGCCAGGCTCTGCCAGGACCACACCTTGGTGGGCATGAAGCTGCTGGAGAAGATCTCGTCGGTGCCGGGCGGGGAGCTGGGCTGCAGTGAGTCAGTAACTCCTGGGGTGACTGGTGCCCAACTGAACAGCATCACCCAGCTCAGTCCCAGCACAGGGCAGGGACACCTCCCACCAGACCAGCTTGCTCAGAGCCCCATCCAACCTGCCCTTGAACACCTCCAGGGATGGAGCATCCACAGCTTCCCTGTGCCAGGGTCTCACCACCCTCAGAGTGAAGAATTTCCTCCTAATTTCTAATCTAGATCTCCCCTCTTCCAGTTTGAACCCATCACCCCTTGCCCTATCACTACAAACCCTCAGGCAAGGTCCCTCCCCAGCTTTCTCGTAGACCCCCTTGAAGTCCTGCAAGGCCACCGGAAGGTCTCCCTGGAGCCTTCTCTTCCCCAAGCCCAACTCTCCCAGCCTGGCCTCCCAGAGGTTCCAGCCCCCCCGTCATTGCTGCTCCCCCAGGTCCATGTCCCTGCTGTGCTGAAATTCCTGATTTCTTCTGTCCTTCAGTTACAGAATTGCTGATCTTGGCCCACAACTGCTTCAGTCTGACCTGCCACATGGAAGGGATCACCAGAGTGCTCCAAGCAGCTCGGCTCCTCACAGAGGAGCACCTGGCACCTAATGAGGAGTATGGACTCATGGTATGGCCCTTGTGTGTTCATCCAGGGGCTGCCTGGAGGGTTCCATTAGACATTAGCAAAGAGCTTTGCTGTGAGCAGGGCAGGGGGAGCAGTGGTGGGTTGAAGGACAGCCCGGGGGGACAGAGTGTCCTGGTGTGTGCAGGTGATGATTTTAATGTCACAGAAGCTCTTAGAAGACTTCCCTGGGAAAACAGAGGTGGAGGTGGTGGGATGGTGAGGGGACAACAGCCCAGTGGTCAGAATGGGAACATTGAAGTCATTCAACCACTGTTGGAAGGTGGTGATTTCTCTTACTGGCTGTTGAGTGTCTTTAAGGGACTCCTAGAGTCTGAGACGTGCCCAGTATCATGGTGGCATCTCCAGAAGGTTCTTTGTTGTGTCCCCAGGTTCGTCTCCTCACTGGGATTGGCAGGTACAACGACATGACCTACATCTTTGAGCTGCTGCACGAGAAGCATTACTTCGAGGTGCTCATGAGGAAGAAACTAGACCCGGTAGGTGTAGGGGGACAAAGGGGAGGAAACCTCCAGAGAAAACTCTGGCAACATCAGTACATGATATTTACACAACCAAATCATCTGGGGATTTTCATTAGTGGGGTGTATGTTAGTAAAGTTTCACCGTAATCATTTAATTCAGGGATTTATTCTGCTTTTAGTTTAACAAGTTTGTTCCAATTAGTTCAGTGCTGCAATGAGAGCAGCATCGAAACCTCCAGCTTGGGAACAGCCCTTAGATGCTTTGGTTTTACTTCCAGTTAGTTTCATGGATTTTTTTCTTAAATCATCAATATTTGTGGCTTTCTTGTAATGTACATGTCAGTTTTGATCTTTGTCTGTAAGTAAAGAATGCCCAGGTGCTGGATTTTCTCACCTGGTGTAGTTAAACCCATGTATGATATCAGAGAATGGTTTGGGTTGGAGGAGACTTCAGAGCTCATCCATTTCCAACCTTCTTGTTCTAAAATAGCATCAGGGGAACCTCCAGGAGCGGAACAACCACATGGGGAAGATTGTTCCAGAACAGATTTGGTTGTGGGTAGCAAAATATGAATTAAAAAAACCCCAAAAAGCTCTTGGTGTTTAACCTGCTGTTCCTCCTGTGGGCAGAGTGGGACTCTGAAGACAGCCCTGCTGGACTACACCAAGCGGTGGCGGCCGGGGGACAGCGAGAAGCACAACATGATCGCCCTCTGCTTCAGCATGTGCCGCGAGATCGGGGAGAACCACGAGGCTGCTGCCCTCACCCAGCTCAAACTCATCCAGTCCTGGCCCTGGGGTGAGTGGGAATGGCCAGAAAAAGACAGGGAGGGGTGGGGTGGGTCAATGTAGCTTTGGTTGGCCAGGGAGGTGGTGGAGGCCCCATCCCTGGAGATGTTCAAGGCTTGATGGGGCTCTGAGCAACCTGCCCTAGGTAGAGATGTCCCTGCTTGTGTGGAGAGGTTCTAGATGACCTTTGGAGGTCCCTTCCAACCCAAACTATTCTGTGATTCTGTGGTGCCACCCATTAGATCTTGCCAAAAAGGACTGGTGCCACCTGTGGTTTTCTGGCTGTATCTGGTGACAACCAGTGCTGGGACCTACCCCAAATGTAGGATTTGGGTTTCTTCACAGTTCTTCAGTCACTTGACCAGGTTCCTGCAGGAGCTTTGCTCCATCACTGTTTCTGCACACTTTTTTAATACAGAATTTTTATTTTGTTGCTTCTTGAAACACCACAAGGGACACACTTGGTGCCAGGAGGTATTTTTTACTTTGTCACCTTGATGAATAATAATTATTCATTTTTTTTCCAGAGGAGTCTCTTCAGGATGTTGCAAATTTAAAGAAGCTGCTGCTGAAAGCTCTGACCCTCTTTATTGATGCAGCAGAAAGTTACTCCAAGGTAAGAGGTGGTGGCTGCCCCATCCCTGGAACCATTGTAGGGGAGGTTGGGCTCTGAGCAACCTGCTCTAGTTGCAGATGTCCCTGCTTAGTGCAGGAGGGTTGGATGAGATGACCTTGAAAGGTCCCTTCCCACCCAACCCAGTCAGTGACGCTGTGATAAATCTGCAGTGATCCGGAGGATGAAACACCAGACAATTGTAGAACCCCCCTCAGCAGCTGTCTGTGTGTCTGTCTGTGTGTCTGTCTGTGTGTGCCCAGGACTCGTGTCCCCGGCAGGCCCTGCGGTGCCGCCGCCTGACGCGGCTGCTGACGCTGCAGCTGCATTTCCTCAGCGCTGGGCAGAGCACGATGCTCATCAACCTGAGCCCCCAGGACCTGATGGACTCCATCCTGGCCCTGCCCCGCTTCTACCAGGTCAGTTTGGCCTCCTCATCTCTTCATTTTATCTGAAAATGATTGTTGTGAGCAGCAGGTACCCCAGCACTCTGCTCAGCCCCTCCCCGTGGCCACCAAGCCCCGTGCCTCTTAGCGCATGATGCTGCAGCTGATGGGACCAAGCGTGGTGAGGTCAGCACAGTCCTGGTGGGGGCTGATGGTTCCAGCAGCCTTCACTGGCTTCCTGCCATCGTGCAGCCAGGACCTCAGCTGTCCAGGGGCTCTTGCGCTGCTGGGAACCTGAGCTGGAGCCAACACCTCATCTATGTTGGCAGCCATCGTGTTGGAAATGTGGAAATATAAAGAAAAGGGCTTTTAATGAGACCAACCAACATCTTGGTGGGGGGGCTGCTCTTCTCCTGTGCTCTGGGCCCACCAGGAGCCACAGAGTCACCCCTGCAGGCCCCCAGCTCCAAACCCTTGCCACACAAACCATTTGTGACCTTACCCAGGGCATCCCAAGGGCCCCTCTTGGTTACAGGGTCAGGAGGATGATCTGCAGTGGTTTGGGACCCTTGGGTTCCTCTGCAGTGCAGCTGCTCTCCAGAACAGCACCAAGCAGAAGACCCGGAATATTTGGAGTGTTCTAAGCATGGGAATGTTTCTGTGCAGGAAGAACCTGGTTCCAGCACAGAAGTCCCAGTGTCTGTTCTCCCCCCAGGCAGCTCTGGTGGCCGAGGCCTATGAGTTTGTGCCAGATTGGGCTGAAGTTCTGTACCAAAAAGTGGTCACCAAGGGAGACTTCACTTACCTGGAGGAGTTCAAACAGCAGCGGCCGCTGAAGCCCAACGTGTTTGAGGAGATTGCCAAGAAGTGAGTAGTTCTGTGGTCACACCGGAGCTTTTTTTCAATACTGTCTTGAGTATTGGTCAGGAGCTGGCTGGAGAGGAGCCAGAGTGTGCCCAGGTGGCATCCAAGAGACTCAGATGTGCACGTTGAGCTCAACCTCTTTAGGAGCAGTTCCTGCAGGGCTCTAACAAGCCCCTCTGATGCTCCTTGTCCATGAAGCCTTCCTCTCACTTCCATATTCCATTATTTTCAGAGTTAAACAACACCCACCAACCGACGCTGCTCTGAGGAACCTGAAGAAGCTGCTCACCTACTGTGAGGACATCTACACCTACTACCAGCTGGCCTATGACCACAAGTTCTACGACGTGGTGAACACGCTGCTGAAGGACACCCAGACCAGCTGCTGCCTCAGTGACATGTTACTGACCTAGAGCCCCCCCAGGGACCAGCTCTGCCCCCTCCCCTCCCATGGTCAGTGCCAGGGCTTCAGTGGTTTTATCACTTAATTAATTCTTACAATGATGGGAAAGTTACACCAGGAAGCTGGTGGTGGTTGTAAATATTTAAAATGCTGAGAGTGTGTTAACTAAAAGTGTGTTTTGTATAATAAATGTGTTTACAAAATCCCTGCCTCACCCACCTTGGAATGGGGCACCACAGGAATGGGGTCTGGCCCCACAAGGTGGACATGGAGGGTGTGGAAGGTCCAGCACACTGGGATCAACCCCTAGCAGGAGCCACCAACCAGCATCTTGGCACGTCCCCAAGGTCAGGTGTGATACCAGACAACACTATCCCAGTAAAAATACCCACCTAGACCACAGGTAAGAGCAGCTGGAGTAAAACAACCACCTCTGCTGATTTGGGCCACCCAAAACCCTCCTCAGGTGAGTTCCAGCAATAGAAAACATTAAATTAATCATGGAAACATGAAATGAATCATGGAAGCACTAAATTAATTGTGGAAACACTAAATGAATCATGTAAGCATTAAATTAATCATGGAAGGAGCTGGATTCTGGTGGTCCCAGGGGGTATTTTGCTTCCTACCAGCATCTGGAAGAGTCTTACCTTAAGAAAGAGCCATTTTAGGTCTTGCCCCTCATCCCACACATCCTGGTTTTACAGCTCCACCACTTCAGGTGTGTTTCCTGTAAGAACTGGTCCCGAGGCAGCCCCGGTGAAGTCCTCAATAGTGATTTTTATTAAATTAGTTGCTTTATAAAACATTGCAGATGTCATAATTGTTAACGTAACAATTTGCCCAACTGGTGGCTGCTGCAGTTTGCTAAGCAAGGTTTGTTTCTTTTTTAAATGACAGAAAAGGGCTGAGTCGGGCAAGATCCACCACAACCCAGCAGAGACCAGAAGAATCTTGGTGGTTTTGTTTTTTTACACTGAAACCAGGCAATTAACTGTTAAAAGAACACCCAACCCAACAGCTGCATTAGTAGAAATTCTGATGAATGGAAACTAAACTTCATACTCAAGACACAAGTTGTTTTATTCCCCACCTAAGTGACTCTTCCCTTGTCCTGACCCACACTGAGTGTTCCAGTTCCACGAGTACTGGGGTGTCCAGAGTGGTGCATTTCCCAGCACTCTGAAGTTACTGGTTTCCCCTTAAAATACCCCAAAAAACCCCTCAAGCTCTAACTGAAGCAACTGTAACACTACACACACCACGCCCTGGCCCCATCCAGGCACCCCAGGGGGTGCAGGTAGGGCCCTGTCACCCTGGGGCTGGGGAGAATCCTTCATTCCCAATTCAGTGGCTGTTCCTATCAAAATAAAAATCAAACAGCAACAGTTCCCCTTACCAGAATTTGGGGTTTTTCAACTGCATTTGAGGTGATAGCTTTTGGGTGGCATCATTCTAAGCCCCGGCCCCCATCAAGAGTGAGCCCCCCCAGCAGATGCTGCAATTCCCATTGGAGCATTTGGCAGAATTTAAAAGGAAGAAGAAAAAAAAAAAAATAGTTGTGCTACATGTTTAAGGGATTATGGGCAACAGAAAGACAAGGGGAGGGGGATAAATGTCACATGAAGTCTTCAAAGTCTTGTACGTACTCGCCGTCGTAGCCCCCATAGTCAGCCAGGTCGTCCTTCATGGTAGCCTTCAGCCCGCCGCCCGGCACCACCCCTTTTTTCTTCTTTTTGGCTTTATTCTGCTTAAAAAGGAAGAGGTTTTGTTCCATGGAAAGCCACGGGGTTCCCAGGGATCAGAGCAAGGCCAAACACACACACACTCCCTCCTTACCTTTTCTTGTTTTTGTTTTTCACTGCATAGTACTGTCAAAGTATTTGTGATCTTTTTCAAATCATCAACTTCCACTGCAGTGGGAGGGGGAAAAAAACAGAAACAAGAAGAGTCCTCATCAATATTGTTCTTAGAATAGTGCTCTTAGGATTGTTATTTTTCTTAGGACCATTATTATTCTTAATATGGTCCTTTTCAACCATAGTGATTCTGTAATTAAATCATCTAATAGCAACATTCTCTACAACCTATAAATAAGAGTTAGGAAGAAGCAGGAGAAATGATCTGACTTAAATACAGCAAAATACAGATAAGGCAATTCTGGTCCTTGCAGTCACTAGTTCAGATGTCTTCAGGAAGTAGCCCAAGTGTTGTAGAAGGTAAAAACCATGCAAATTAAGAGTTAGTGAATTCAAAAGTCTTAATGAGGCACCTGAGCAGTGAAATTTGGTGTTTATTGTATTTTACTGCATCCCAAAGGAGCAATAAATTATTATTAACAATCAATGGTCAAGAGGTCGCAGCCCTTCTCTTCAGGAGGTCTGGGATCCACCTGCCTTCCAGGGCATGGAGAAGACCTTGGGTCAGTGTCACCTCTGCAGAGTTAGATGGTGAACTCCAGAACTATGGATTTTTGCAGTTCCCAGAATTAAATGGAGCCCATTTTAGAATAGTTCCCTTTCCACTGAGCTACTCAAGTTACTTAACTCAGTGAATACTACTACTACTAACAACAACAACAATAAATTAAAAATATAAATATAAAATACATAAAAATATTTTAAAATATAAAACAATGAATTATTATTATTATAGCAATGGCTTCAAGAAAAACATGCAAGCTTTAGCTGAGATAAAAACTGACACTTTTTCAAGTGACTGCCCTTAATGGACACACAGAACCAGTAACCCTGGTACCAACCCCCAACCTGCAATCAGGTTTGTGGGAAGGGGCCTGGACACCAGATCAGAAGTTTGTGTGGTGCAACCCCCCCAGATCCCCCTGTGAACACCCCAGGAGCAGGTTCTCCCCTGGAGGCTGAGCAGCAGCACGCTGAAGGACTTACATGAAATACATACGTCTCGGACTAGTGCTTCCAAGAAGCTGGCGTAATGTAAGGACTTCTCATACTGGGTGATCTTCTCCTTGAGGAGTTTGCCAAATTCCGTGAAGTCATCTTTGGAAGAGGGGTTCATGGCATCTATTCCACAAGTGTATTTTACACCTGCGTGCAAAGAGAGAGGTGTTAGAGAGTGGGGGTGACCTCCTGGGCGTGGAGGAACATCTCAGGAGAGGCTGAGAGCCCTGGTGAGCTGGAGAAGAGAAGCCCCAGAGGGGATCTGATCAATGCTCACCAAGAGCTAAAGGGTGGGGGCACAGACACAGCAGCACCCACGTGCTCCAGGCACTCACCAAATGTTTCTTTTGCTAACTCAAGGTCTGCCTCCTCCTGTAGTTTCTTTAGTCGTAGTTTGTCTGCTAACTGTTCTTCTGGGGTAAGTTCCTTCTGCTCCTCTGGTGCCTCTAACTGCATTGAAAAGCAAACCCAGGGAGAAGGTCAGATCTCCTGCCCCCATGAGGTGCTACAAGAAGTGGTGGCTCTTCCAGGGCCACTCCAGCCTGAGCTCAAGACACCTCAAGCACGTGCAGACCCAACCCCACCCCAGTGCAGTTAATGGTGCCACAATGTTCAAGAAATTGTCCATTCTCCAAGTCCTCAGTTTCACCACTGCATGTTCTACCATGTGTGGTGAGCAGAGGAAACTGAGACAAGCATTAAGTCAATAATGGGTTAAACTACAGAGAAACTCAAGCAAACTCCCCCAGGAGACTTAACTTTGTCCAGATCTTTACAGGTTTTCCTCAGCCTCCACACCAAAAATAAAATTCAAACGTGTAAGAAGAAATAAGGAGTTTACCCTTTTTTTAAGCTCCTCTTGCTTTTTCTTCTGTAGCTTTTCTTTTTCTTTTATTTTTTCTGCTATTTTCTTTTTATCTGAAACTTTGGGTTCTGTAAGACATTGAACACAGCACTCAAGAGGTTTGCTGAGGGTTTTTCTTTCCACAACTACAGAAGCACTGATCAAAGAGAAGGGCCCAGAGCTCAGGGGTGGACTCTGAGCAGAGTCAGAACATGCTCTGCCAGAAACAACCCTGACCCCATTTGGTGGTTTGGATCCTTCAGATACATCAAGACAAACCCAGTGTCCTCCTGAAGGAGGTAAAGGGCCACATGCTCCTTTCTTACCTTGTTTTACCTCTGTCTCCTTCACTTCCTCCTCTTCCTCCTCATCATCCCAGTTATCCTACAAAACAAATTTTAATTAAGATTCTTTTAGATATTTTCTGCTTGTGTAGGTACCAAACTGGAACCCAGGAGGTTCAAAACACTCCCCAATACTGAGGCAGCACCTTTTCCTACACCTCCAGACTCTGCCAGCAGTAATTCTGCAGCTCCTTTCCAAAGTCACCTGGGTAAGGCCTATGGGAACATATATTCTTGTCCTGATGCCACCAAACCAGCCTCTGCATGATCAACCCTCTCAAGTTGATCTGAAGGTACATGCTGAGCATCACACGACACACACCCCACAAGTTAGAGCCAAGAAATCTCACAGGAACCTAATTTTAGTACCTGTTTCAACTCAGCCTGTAAGCTCAGATGACATTTGACAGGACCTCGTTCACACAGACAGCAGATCTGCTGTCACTACCTCATTAGAGGGGAGCTGAAAAGCCACAAATGGGGAATTTTGAGGGGTTTTTTTGTAAGGAAGCTCCTCACTCCTCCCCAAGGCACAGCACAGGAGGAGACACTGGTGCAGAGCTCAGGATTTCACCACAAGGTGCTGAGCCCAGCAGGGAAACCTCCCGAGTCCAGCTCCCAGCTCACCCAGTTAATTGGCACTTGTGAGGGATCCAGCTTCCCGTCCACATTCCGAGGAGCTGACTTGAATCTGGAGCAGCAGCATTTGAGCTCAGAGCTAATTAAGAGTTTGTTACACCCACCTCTTAAATAGCTGCCTTCGTTAGGGCTGCACCACACGTGCTGCCTTGGCCCCTGCCCTCTCCTTCACAGCCCTCTCTACAACCCAGGGGTTTATGGGGTGTTTTTTTAAAAAATAAGGTATTTTGAGCCGCCAGCAGCAGGACACCCTGTCCAGGAACTCATGGGATTGAGGGAAACCCCTGTGTGTCATCAGCAGCTTCAGGAGGCTGAGCAGAAGGTCTGGGGGAAGGAGGTCCACGTGCTCCCCTTGACAGACCACGTCCCCACAGATGCAGCAGCAAGTGAGGGTGGTTTCTGCTGCCAAAGCTGAGGAGGAAGCTTCACAGGATGGTGGGACCACCTCATGCCCAACCCACCCCACTCCTGAGCTGCTGGCTGGGGTTTAAGATCTCAACTTCAACCACCAACTGCCAGGAGCCTCCTGCTCAGCCTAGGACAATGCTGCTGGAGCTGGGGACAACCCCCAGCTTGGCACTGGAGAGGACAACCTGTCCCCATCTGAGGAGTCCCTCACTCTGCAGCCTGGCAGCTCTCCCAGCTACACTTGTCTCGTTCCTTCCGAGGCTGTTTGTGTTCAAACAGCCACAGAAAACAGTGAATATACTGGGCAGGCTTCTTGGCTTGGGTTTTTTCTCCAGAGGGAAAAAATACACAATTTTTTGTATATTCTAAATATACAGCCACTTCTGTGCCTTATGAACTCCCTTGGAGGAAAAGAAAGCTGCTGTCGTCCTGCATCTGTGCCCTGATAGCAAGAAGACATATTGATTCCAAAACATACCCACTGAACCAGCTTCAACTTGAGAGTAGCTCAACACCACCAGAGTTATCTAAACAAGGCTGCAGAAAACAGCTTTATGTAGATAAAGCCTTGAGGAGAGCAGCTCTCTGACCATTTCCTACGTACCCTAATCACAGACAGGGGTGGAAGGCAGGAGGGACCCCAGGGCTGCTTCCCAGCTCCCCCCAGCAGGGGAAGGGCCCTGCCAGGGGCTGTCACCCCCAGTAGGACAAGCAGAGCCCCAGCCCTGGCTCTGCTGGGCATGGAGCTGCCCAAGAGTCAATAGCTGGAAATTCCTTGGCAGGAGGCCCTGGGCTGAGCTCGGGGTAAGGCTGGAGAGGAGTTTTGTTACTGATGAAGGGGCTAATTTTAAACCTGGGGAAGTCAGAGGCTTCCCAACTTAACAAATGCTTTAATTTTATCACCAAGATCTCCCGAAACAAGCTGCAGAAGCTGAATACATAAAGCACCCTCCAAAACGTGCAGTGCCAGCCCCGTGCTTGGCAAACACGTTGTGCTCCTGCTTCAGCCCATGTCACTTCTCCCAGGCAGGTGCTCCCCCTGCAAGCAAAGAACCTCGAGCTGGAGCAACCACCTCCCAGCTCACGTCTGCCACCTTTCCTGTGTCTACAGGAGCAACAGAGCAGCTTTCTCTGCTCTCCAGACACCCCAGCACTAAACCCTCACCCCTCACAGAGATAAATAGTTGTGTTTTTACTCTCTGCCTTTCTGAGCAGAGGTGCCTCCAAGGGAAGGACACCAGAGCCCCGGTCTCCTGGACACACTCTACCAGCTCAAGAGTTTCTCACTTTCCAAGGAGGCAGGAGAAGCCCCACAGAGACACCAAGACCCACACACACCTATAGAAATTATAAATACTCCTCTAGTTACATCCTAACCACGCTCCTGGCCATGACTCCAGCACATGGAGGAACCTTTACTCATCCTGCAGTGACACCCACGGTGACTACAGGGGGGGTGGGGGGTTAAGCAACACCCTACTCCTGCAAGCCTCACACGTGTGACCACGTCACCTCCCCAGATGGTCCCTTACAGCATCTCAGCAGCTTCATCTGAAACTAAAAGGTCTTTTTCAGCTGAGCTATTTCCATTCCTTAGTCACCAAGCACCTGGAATCCTCACTGAGCAGAGCAAACTGGGGTTTATGGGGTACCCACCACTCAGTCCCCCCAGCCAGTAGGAGAAAACCAGCTTTTGAGGAAAATCTGCTTTTCCAAGCATCAGAAATCAACATCCACACATTTTAACACCAATTCCATCGCTCTTTGAAACACAGCAAAAAATCCACTTCAAAAAGTGCCTCAAATAAACATATTTTAAGTGACCAGGGTGCTACCAAACTGAAACAGCTTCCCAACTGCGACCTGGGTGTGAAGAAGCAGGAAAAAGGGGTGGAAGAGCCACCAAACCAAAGCTCCTGGTCAAGAGCAGAAGCAGGACAGTGATGACCTCCTGAGGCCCAACCCCAAGGGTTTGGATTCTCACCCAAGGAACCCAGAACCACATGAAGACACCCATGAAAAGCTACAGAAATAAGAGGGTAAAGCACCCAAAGCCTGGTAAGCAGCTGGGAAGGTGTTTATGGGGATCAGAAGACACTTCTCCAGGCCTGAAAAGCTTCCATATGTCCCTCTATTCCTCCTCAAGATCCACCGCAGAGTGGCCGAGCCTCAGCGGGGACCGAGGGGCCCACGGCAGCGCTAAAAATCCCTCCCCACTTGGCATTTCCACCCGTCATCTGTCACCGAGCGCTGCCCTTTCGAGGAGCCAACACCCCGGGGCCCTTCCCACGCAGGCGGGGCCTGCCCGCGGCCTCCCCCGCCGAGCCCCCCGGGGAGGCCTCCACGTTCCNCGCTCCGCTCCGCTCCCCGCCCGCCCATCGCCGCCGAGTCCCAGGAGCCGCGGCCGCACCTTCACGTCGTCCTCCTCATCCTCGCCGGCCCAGCGGTCCACGGCCACCCCCGGCACCAGCCGCTTCGCCACCGGTTCCACCACCTCGAAGCTGTCGGCGTCTGTGGGGAGGGGAGAAGGGAGCAGGTGAGTGGGGGGATGAGGCGGGGAGAGGAGGGAGGGGAGGCCGCCGAGCACTCACCCCACGAATCCGCCGCCTCCGCCGCCATCTTCCCCGCCGCGGTCGCTCGCAGACAGGCACGGTGAGAGCGGAGGGGGGTAGAGCGGCCGAGCCCGGGGCATGCCGGGACGGCGGAGGAACGGCGGGGGCCGCCCCCCGGAGCTCCGCCGTCTGAGGGGCGGGGAAGTGGCGGCCGCCATGATGGGAGGCGGCGGGAAAGGGAGAGGGGAGAGGGAAGAGGGAAGGTCCTCGCAGGGCAGCTTCGGATCGTTCAGGGCTTGTGGGAGCGGTGCTGAAGCAAGGGAGGCACTTAAAAACCTCTCCCAGCCATAACTATTAAGAGTTCAACCGTTCCCCCATCCCTGCCAGGGCACCCCTAACCCCTGGCCCTCAGCACCACATCTCCAGCCTTGGAAACCCCTCCAGCCTGGCACAGCCCTTCACAGCCCTGACCAACAACAAATTGTTCCTCAGCTCCAACCTCAACCTCCCGTGGGGCAACCTGAGGCTGTCCAGAGCCAGAAGGTCTCCCCTGAGCCTCCTTTGCTCCAGGCTCACCCCCAGCCGGCTCCCTTAGCTGCTCCTCACCACACTCCTGCTCTAGACCCTTCCCCACCTTCGTTGCCTTTCTCTGGACACGCTCCAGCCCCTCTAGGTCCTTCTGGGAGTGAGGGGCCCAAAACTGACCCCAGGATTTGAGATGCAGCCCAGCACAGGTACAGTCTCTTCCCCATGGCTCTATCACAGATCCACAGCCATGGTGTGGTGGGAGCCTCCCCAGCACAGCCCGGGCTGGCAGGACGATAGCCCAGACGGGTGGGTCACAGATACCAGCAAGTTTCTTTCCTGTGGGTGAGGTTGTCCCCGAAAGGGGAATAAAGGCAGCGGTGTTTTAACTACAGCTTTTGCTGCTGGAACCAGTGTCCAGGTATATCACCCTGAAAAAAAAGAGGGAACAAGCTGGGGAAGGGTCTGGAGCACAAGTCTTCCAGCTTCATTGGACAGGGATTAGTTAAAATCACAGAATCATGGAATCGCTTTGGTTGGAAGAGACCTTTAAGATCATGGAGTCCAGCCATTAACCCAGCACTGCCAGGGCACCACTAAACCATGGCCCTAACTTCAGAAGAACACGTCTTTCCTAGAACAAGTGGAACGATCTGTGATACTATGTTAGCTAGAAAAAAATAGCACTTCAAATTTATCATCCTTTTTCTTTTTTACCTATTTACCAGGCAATATAGAATCATAGAATCATTTAAGTTAGAAAAGACCTCTAGCATCATCAAGTCCAACCTTTGTCCAACATCTCCCTGACCCCCAGACCATGTCCCCAAGCCCCACATCTACTGGTTTGTTGAACCCCTCCCGGGATGGTGNCAGACCATGTCCCCAAGCCCCACATCTACTGGTTTGTTGAACCCCTCCAGGGATGGTGACTCCAGCACCTCCCTGGGCAGCCTGGGCCAGTCCCTGACCACTCTGTCAGTGAAGAACTTCTTCCTAATGTCCCATCTAAACCTCCCTCGGCACAAATCGAGGCCATCACCTCTTATAAATATATTGTATAAATAACAATAGAGACACAACTCTGGAGCAGATGATGATGTAAATTACATCCTCACCAAGCCCACACAGTTTCAAGAGCTCCGTGTGCTGTGAGGATAATTATGAAACTGCTGGGAACATGTGAGTTATAAACATACTCTGTATTTACACAGAGCATTTAAAGTAATTTAAGCACTTGGATTCAAACAGCTGAGGGTTCCCATGGTGTAGACGAGGGACGAGGAAATGAAGGCACAGGGGAAAAAAACCCTTGCTCAGCACAGCTTCAGTCACAGGTACCTTCTAGGAAACCAAACTGCTCTCATTTTCAAGCCTAAAGGTTTCTGATTAGGAGCAACTAATACAAATTAGACAGATCAGGCCTCGTGGTCACTTTACACAAGATATCCACCAAGATACCACACACTGAAAATCAAACTCAAAGCAAGACCATCTTAAAAGACTCTCCTGTAACAATCCAGGTACAGAAACCACATCTATTTTTTTCCTCACTCAGCCTCCAGTATCCTGAGCTTCTCAAATCCCCCCCCCCTTCTTTTGCTCCAGTTTTAAAGGCTGAAAACTGATGTGGAAAATGTCCTGGTTTACAGAAAAGAGTCTTTAATGAAGGATGAGGTCAGCTAAAAATCATAGAAACAGCAGCCAGAGCATCAATATTCAATATAAATCTTTATGATTCTCTACACTAGAAATGAGTGCAGAAGAAACACACGTTTGCAGAAGGTGAGTGCTCCTCCCATGGCATTTTACAAGGTTCAGCCTGTCAGTACAGTGACATTTCTGCAAGGATTAAAAAAATAAAGCCAAGAGTGTTACATTCCACAGTGGAGACAACCAGATAGTGATGTGCTTCCCCAGATCTGTACAAGGTCCTCCCCAGCAGACCAGCCTTGCTTGCCTCTGAAGAAAGGTGGGGGTTTTAATTCTTTTTTCACTTTTTATACAAAATGATGACTGCCAGCTAAGGGAAGGATGCCCTGTGCTACCCCTCATTTACCAGCTTGTTAAGTATCAAGAGCTTAAGCTGCAAACCTGACATGATGTGGGTTTGGTGCTACCAAGTCTTTAGAGCAGAACTCTCTGGAACACGGGGATTTGCTCGGTGGAGTCACAACATTTCTGGGCAGCTTTCCCTGCCCAACAAACCAACCACCAAGCTCTACTGTCAAAGGGGGTCTCAGACTGCCCCTGGCCCCCATCACTGCTGGGTCAATGAGGTGTCCACCTGCTCCACCTTTTCCTCTTGCACTCCTTCCCAGTCCCTCTTTGGCTGCACCAACCCAACCAGCAGCACGACCACCCTCGACTCATGTCTGGGGAGATGTCCTGCTCCCCTCAGCACGGCCTCTCCAGCCCAGCCAGCTCTGGTTTAACAAAGCTCCGTCTCCTCCACGGGCCTCTGCTTGAGACCACTCATGGTTTAGGAGATTTTTAACCAGGTCTTGAAAGATTCAGGCTGATACATTTCAAAAGTAATGAAAAAAGGTTTTCCTACACAGATAGGAGGTGCCATGAATCCAAGGTGGAAAGGAAGGCAGTGATAGCAAGGTGAGCACTACTCATAGAGCAACTCAAGATAAAAACGAGATAGAACACGTATTGCCCAAATAAGTATGAAAGACATTATTTTGCTGTCAGAACCAGAACCACACAGACCTACAACAGAATCCATATGGACATGTAAAATTAACAGATGATTACCATGAGTGAGCAAAAAGACCACAACTGAAATCACCAGGAGCTTTGGAAATGGGATGTTAAGTTCTCTAAAAATCCATCAGACCTGGAATAAATGATACAGCCCCAAGATTAAACGTGTAAATTGCACAATCCTACATTCAAGACTGGAGCAGGGCCCATGGCCTAGGCTCCCCCAGCTGCCAGCATCAGGCCTGTGCACTTCCATCCATCCCACAATTCACAATTAATTGTTAATTCACAATTAACACTCACCCTCAGGACTAATGAGAGGAAAATACAACCTGGTGGATTCTAATTTTGCTTCCCGCAGAGACCCTTCGTGCCAGAAGCGTTGGGCATCTCTAGGAGCTTACACTTGAGGGTGGGCTCATTCTGTGGAGGAAGCTCAGAATGATAAATACCAGACTTGCAGCACATGAAAATATTAATATTTAATATGTTTACTAAGCAGTCTCTTGATACTCTTGCTGGGCATCGATGGGGGAGTCGATCCCTCACTGAGCTGATCATCACAACACAGACACAGCCGTAAAGTGCAACGTATGCTTTGGTTTCCTCAACTAAAGAAAGCACTTTGAGAATGGATTTAGCCACCAGAGCCACGTGGGGAAGGACATCATTCCAACAGGTGATCACCTCTCTTTACAGTCGGAGCAAAGCCGTGAGCTACTAACAAAAATCATTTTGTCTGGGTAGACTTGGTGAATTTTAAAGCAGTTCTTATGCCAGAGGAATGTGGACAAGCTCCACATCAAACAAGGATCCACTGTGCAGCCGGCTCAAAAACCTCTAATTCCAATTTACATCTTCAAGAACAACTAAAAAAAAAAAATCGTTGGCAAACCACGTAGCAATTCAAATACAAGTCGACCAATTTCCAAATCTATAAATATTTCCAGAACCATCTTATGGACATAAAAAGGGGGGAGGCTGGGGGGTGGTTACAGGGTCCACACGTCTGAGCAAAAGCTTCTATAAAGGTAATGTTATGTACATTTTATTTCAATAAAGACATAAGACAAACAGCGTAAAGATGCCCAGATGCCCTAAAGATAAATACATTTAAAAGATTCTCATTAAAATGAATCTGTAGTATTTCTTTCCTGCAAGCAAAATACCTTTCTTTAAATACAAAAAAAATCAGTATTCTGAATTGCAAATGTTTTCACTTTTTTTTTTTGTTTTTGCAGAAAATCTGCCATGGTGATTTTTTTTGTTGTTTTTGTTTTTTTTTTAATGAATAAGGATTTTCCACAAAACAGGCTTGCTCTACATGCTAAGTTCTTTAAACAGTTCAGTGACACAATGTGCTAGCTACATACACAACAGATAATATAGTAAGAAAACACTCAACCTGATGAAAAGTTAAAATCTTCATTAATACACTGGAAAAAGTCGACATAACTCATGCCTTTTAAAATCAAAAATACAAAAATTAAATGTCTTCCTAAAAAGATTTTCCTTATTTTAAGGACTCATTTGAAAATGAAGCTGCATGTAATTTGTACAATAAAATTGTACAAGTAAACAGGTAATATACATTAAAAAAATTAATTGACATACTTCTCAATTATCAGCTGTCCCACCTTTTAAATTCCCAATACTGTACTTTCTTAACGAGCATACAAAATATCAAACTTCTCTTTAGAAAAAGTGCCGTTCTGTGACATCTTCTACACAAACCCCAGTCTGAGCCCGTGGGAAATGCAGTCGAGAGGCAAAGCGTCCCCACTTCCATCCTACCTCCCCCAAAAAGCCTCCTGGGCAGGAGCTCACCCACCAGTAGAAAAATATCCACCTCTTGGCGTGGCCGTTGGAGAGCCAAGGCTGAGAGGCCATCTCCAGAGCGTAGGAACCAGGCTGGGGGGTGGGGACCAGACGATTGTGCCACCGCTGTCACACCCCCCCAGCCCAACGTCCTCCAACACTGAGCTGCTGGGCAGGACCCTTCCAATCGTGGAGGAAACAGAAGGCAGCAGAAATTGGATTGCATCGAACCTACGAGGTGAGCAAAGTTCTCCTGGCAAGGACTCAGGTGCACGGCGTGGTCTGAGGTATCTCCTTGGCCATCAGGTGGTGGTGCCGCTGCGAGGTGGTGTCTCTCCAGAGAACTTTGCCATCACAATGGTTTAAAATACTCCGAGTATTAGTCATTCTGATGTTCCTCTTCTCTAGCCAGTCTCTTCATTTTGGAAAAGAGTTTCAACTACAGTAGAATATTACAGAAAGAAAATATAAATGCGGGGCTGAGGGGAGGGAGGGGGGGGTTCTTTCTAAATGAAACTTACGTGGGCTAAACCTAGAGAGTATTTTTAAACAAATATACAGTATGCAGGCAGAGGAAGCAGGAAAACGGCCATCCAACTGTTTAATAAAAAAAAAAAACCCACTAAGAAAATTTGGCTATTTCCAGAAAAAAACCAAAAAAAAAACCCCTATGAAGCGCCTCAACTAAAAGGAATGCATAATGAAATTCTAAATCTAATACAGGTCAAAAAATGTAAAAAGGTTATAAACCTTAACAGGAAAAAAATAAAACAACTTTTACTGGCCATTCCTGTTGAAATGAGAATCTTAAAAGTAACAGAAAAGTGGCTACAAACCCACTTAGAGCACCGAACAGAGAGAAAACCAGAGTCCATTTTCAATCTCTGTTATATCATAAAATCCTGTGTTTCGACAGGTCAAACTGCTGGTGGCAGAAACAGAATTCTTTATAAACTGCAGATGTCCTGTACGTAAAAAAAAAATCTCCTTGGAGTTGCACTAGTTCTAAAGCCTTTTCTGTTGTAGCCTCCCTACGGTGTGGTACTGAGTGGATCCCATCTGCGAGAGCCACAGTCTCTCTGTAACCCTTGATTATTGTTGGGCACCAAAGATAAGAAAAGCAAGACGGGGGTACAAAAATGCAAAATTTCAACAGTAATGGCAATGTTTTGTCTTAGTCCAAAAGGGTCCTGCATTTTCTCCCCCTCCAGTAATGGGGCAAAAGGCTTTAGTCTGGGGGTAGCAAGTCATGCAAGCGAAATCTGTCTCTGATGTGAGGTCGGACGTCTTCGTTCTGCAGGGAAAAGGAGAAAAAGGGGCAGGGTTTAGGAGCAGGAACACATCCAGGAACTGGGTTTTAACAGGCTCAGTTCTCCAACACTGATATTTTAATATAACAAGCAGCCTGCCCTAGGCAGAGATGTCCCTACTTGTGTAGGGAGGTTGGACAAGATGACCTCTAGAGGTCCCTTCCAGCCTAAAACATTCTGTGATTCTATGTATGTAATTACAAGAGACTTCTGGAAATAACTATTTGCATTATATACGTTATTACTATAAAAATTATTCAACATTAGAACTATATCCATTATTACTGTAACATTATCCACAATAATTCATGAATTAGTTATTTGCATTTTAAGAATCAAGGCCACACTGGGCATTATTTCCTCTAAATGCTGAAAGATTCTCAATTTCTTTATGATCAATGTGACAAATCCCCATTTCTTGACTAAAAGCACAGTCAGAAACAAGGCCAGCCTGTCTTTTGCTATGTAAATAAGTCCTTGTGTCCCCTTTGAAATGCTGCCCGGAGTAGCCTTTGCAAAATAGACATGCCCAATTTTCAGCAGTCTCCATCTCTAAAAAAATCCCAAAATCAGTGAAAATCCTTCAGAGTGAACCAACACTTCTGGGCAGTGGGTGGGGAAGAGCCACAAAAAGGAGCCACTTACCAGCTCTACAAGTTTCTCCAGAAATGGAATCAATTTTAGGAGTTCATTGTCGTTTTTGTCCATGAACCAGCTCTCTATAGGAATTCCATTGGAAAGCTGAAGAGTAACAACAACAACATCATCATCCACACATGATTTATACTTAATTTATCTAAAAATATGACTGTGAAACAGCATTTCAGGGAAAAATGTTTCCAAGCTGGAGTTGATTAATATGTATTTTTCCTCTAAAGCGTGTATTAAAATTCACTTCCAAAATCTCTCCTTCCTTTGCCTGCATCACTACAGAAATTTCCACATCAAAGCTGAAATGGGGCTAGTTCTGAAAGTTCTGCTGAACCTAAAAGTGTGGGTATTTTGAGAGCTAAAGGGTGGGGGCAAGAGGCTGGGGCCAGACTCTTGTCAGAGGTGCCCAGGGACAGGCCAAGGGGCAGTGGGCACCCACTGGAACCCAGGAGGTTCCATGTGAGCAGGAGGAGAAAGTTGTTTGGGGTGAGGGTGTTGGAGCCTGGCCCAGGCTGCCCAGAGAGGTTGTGGAGTCTCCTGCTCTGGAGAGATTCCAAAGGGGCCTGGACCAGATCGCCTCCAGAGGGCCCTTCCAACCCCATCCTGCTGGGATTCTGGGATTGAGGAAGTTTTTTGCCATACCCAAAGTTCACTGCCAGCAGCTCCTTACCTGGTAAGCAAAGGCTTGGGGTGAATTGTCAATTATGATGGTTTTTGAGAGATCTCTCCCAAGAATGTTTAAATCCTTTATGTAATTTCCTTGCACACACACACAATGCTCACGGAAAAGTCGATGCCTGTGATTGAAGTAAAACACTAATTAATGAGACAAATGACATCACCCGCATTGCACAGGGACAAAGAAAAGTTAACTCTGCCAAACTCAACCCAGCTTTGATCTACTTCACTCTTCTTAAAGAATTGTTCTTTTTTTCCATTTGCTTTCAAGCTTTGTGCTGATAAAATGACTGGTTAAGGTGATTTTCACTGACCTTGTTTGTATTTACACAGAAAAGCTCAACTCGAACTGAACAAACATTTGTTAACAGGGTCTTGGTTTTCTCACTGTTTATGCAGATAGATTGAGAGGGGGACTCAAAACACTCAAATGATTTTGCAAGGCCCCAGGATCAGAGATTAGTTCTGCCCAGGAGCTGATTTCTTGGGGGTTATTATCCCTTTCTGTTGCTGCAGCTGCTGCAGCCCAGGCCTCCCCGTGCCTCTGCATGTCAGAACACAAGGGATCGGAACAAACGTTTCCTCTTCACGTTACCTCTGTTCACAATTAACCTATTTCAGTTATTAAGGCTTGGAAAAAAAAAGCCTCGAGGCCAAAACATTCCATCAAGTTCTTCCTTTCCAATTAGCCTACTCCCTTTTAATTTATTACAGAATAGAAGGTGGGTAGACTGAAAGGACTCAGATTAAAAAATACCTGGAATAAAACTCACAGTTCATGGAATAGCAACAATATCATAATTTAAAGAAGAACTGTAAGTGAAGAGCTGTCAAGGTTTGCCCAGTGGGATCACAACACACACTCTTTGAGGCTGCTTCTATTTTTCAGTGAAGTTTTAGAGTGCTTGATTTCACAGAGGGTTTGAGTTCCTGATGCCAGGGAGGGACAGGAGCTGGGTGTATCTGGAGGCTGAGCCACACGTGCCTGACAGGTCCCCCTTAGGCTCATGTCAGCGCCCATCGTGCCTTCCCCTGGCATGTGAATCACAACCAGACTCGTGCATCACATCAACCTTTCTGCCAATTCTTAGAGCACTATGACATCATCATCATCATCCTGCATCAGCTCTTGGGAAGCAGCACCACGTTTGCTTACAACAACTAAGCCACAATGGTCTATTTTTACCTGACCAGCTGCTTTTTGGGGTCTAGGATGTTCAGTAGCTTGTCTGCATACACCTTCTTAGAAGCCGTAAAAAGGATGATCTGGGGATTGAAGGGGAAAAGGGAATTATTTTAGATACAAGCATGTGAAGAGAGTTTAACAATGGCATGCAAAAGGTGGTGTCTGGGTGGGTTTACCTCATAAATCTGAGACATACGTTCCAGGAACTCTCGGAAGAACGGCCTTAACCGGACATAGACCTGGAGAAGAGATGGGAGTTACTGGAGACCCAAAACACCTCAGCTCTCACCTGCAAGGCTCAGTTCCACTTTGCAAAAGTGAGGTCAAAATGAGCATTATGAACAAACAGCAAATATCAACTTCCTAGAGTAATAACTTGGTTGAACCAACAAGAAATTACCTTGCAACCTAAGCAGCTATAAACAAAAGTGTAAGATGATAAAATTAGGCTTAAATTTACTGGAAAATCTGATAGAACTGGGAGTGCACTGAACTTCTAACTGCAACCATGGTCTTTTCAGCTTTATCCATTTTCTAGCAGCCACTCAGGAATAGGCTTAACTTAACCTTCAAATGACAGTGGATCTTTACAAAGGATTGAGGTACTTGAACTGAATTGTATCAAACTTATATGTGGACACAACCAAGTGACCAGAGGGGAAGTTCAAGTGAATATAAAATCTCCTATTTGCACATGCTGCAATAGATCTCCATCCTTCAAAGGAAGCACAGGTTTCCAAACCAACATTGCTGTGTGGATGCTGCCCATGATAAAGCTCCCTGGCTTTCCAGAGAGTGGTGGGTCTGAGAGACAGCCAGAGAGGAGCTCAGCAATTCACCAGCACTGTCTGTCTTGCTCCACTGCAGTTACCAAGTAAAGCATCTGAGTTGTCACTAGTGGCAGTAAGATGGAATATGTGTAACACTGTGCTCAGTCACCTACAGCCAACCTATGGAGCTCCAGAACATCCTTCAAGGACCACAAAGATCAAGGGAATCATCCTGTGATAGGTCTGTAAAGGTGCCTTTCAGCTGAAGAACTCAGTGAAAACATCTGCCATAGGACCACGGCCTGCAGGGCAGGGAAGGTGCCCTCGGTGTGGAACAGAGGTGAGATGACCTCATGTCTGGGACTTGAAACCAGCAACAGAACAAAACCTCCTTACCAAGAGAAAAAACAGATAAATTTCTTCACAAGATAAGCTGCTTATCTTATTATGTAAAGTCATATGCCAAGTGCAAAGTCTAAAGCCTACAGCTGAAGAGCTGAACGTTCATGTCTGATTTCCAGTCAGCTGAAATGACTTTCAAAGTGAAATATGGAGGTGAAATGGACACAGGACTATACTGCCAGTGTCCCTGCCTCCTCTCCTGGCCAGGAGACAGGAGGCTGCTGCAGAGACCACACACGTGCCCTTGAAAAGGAGTGTTTGAATCAGGAATCAATAACCACCATCAGCCTTTCCACCTGGAACCAGTGATCACCATCAATGTTTCCACCTGGAATTGATGACCACCATGGCTGTGGTGGCCATGAACAGCCCAGGTCACCCACTCACAAAGCCTGATGCCTGCAGGTTATACCCCAGAGAGCTGTGAAATGCCAGACACTTGCTTACCTCTCAGTAACCAAGATGATAACAAATACACATAAGGAGAATTCAGATGTTAAATAAAAAAGGTACATCATTTTCTATGCATGTTAATTACCTGGTAAATGACATCTTGAAAAAGAACTGGAAAAGTGAGTGCAGCATCTTCTAATTCATTTAGACTACAGTGCACTAATGTTTCATCCTGTTAAAAAAACAAAGAGGGTATGAAAGGGAGGAAAGGTTGTGAAGAGAGTGGTGAAAACAGAAGGAGTTTTCAGGATTTTTATGCTCATTCTAAGGTAGGTTTACTTAGTCCGGAGAATTTACTCTCCTGCAAGTTCTGTCAAGATTGAAGATGAATTCTTAGAATGAATTATACATTTCATTATTCTTGCAGGTTTTGAAAAAATTCCACTTTGAGTGGTGTGCTAGGGGCATAATTATCAGAAGATATTTGAATTTTGCAGGTTGTCCTGGGTCTGTCAGTAAGAATGGTCTGTGCCAGTTGGAATGATCTGTCCATCCATAGGGCCACTAGAGGACACACCAACTGACACCAGCCACCAGAAAACAATGTTCCTGACACCATTAACAGGGGCTGAAGCAACCTGCAAACCAGACTAAACCGAATTATTAAAGACAAATATACTCTCTAGGAATATTTTTTTAAGTGGATTTGTGCCTTCTGAGAACAAGAATGATCTAAGAATTGAAAGGCTCATTCCTGATCAAGCCTGATGCTGAGTTATCTCATTTTTCCCACACTGGGCTTTGGAAACCTCCATGGGACAGAGACTGTTTGAGATGAGAAAAATTGTAATGCCTTTTTTTTTTGAACAGGATGTTAAGTATCCAACAATCACAACAAACGTTCTCTTCTTGCCACTATTTTTTTTTTTTAAATACAGACTATATTTAACTAAAAATTGTGTAAGATTCAACAAGGCCTTTTTGTTTAAAGATGATCTGAGCAAGAAACAAAATAAATGCTCCAAATGCTTTTGGTCCATGTTCTGAAGAGACTTACCAAGTCTAGAACTAATGAGAACTCGGGTGTGCTTCTGGTTTTCAGTGGCAGAGCTGGCTTCCTGTTCAGCTGCTCTTCTGTTAGTGGTGGGACATGTTTGATGAAATAATATCTGAAAAGAACAGAGACTTTGCTGTACCAGTGGATATTGTGTTATTGAACCAGTAATGCTGCAGCCCAACCTAATATTCCAAATATTTAAGGCTGCACAAGAAATAAGGATTTTAAATTTTAGGAAGTCCCACATCAATACACACTTATTTAAGTGAAGACCTTTTAGAATTCACTGTCATAATATAGAAATGTTTCAGCCCCATCCCAATGCAATACCCCAAATAATCAGTGTAATATTTTCAGCACAAACACAAGCACTTACGGATCAAAGACTTCCCAGTCTTCTTCATAGGTGGCTTCTGCATGAGCTGATGAGTAGCCACTGTCTGGAGATACTGGTGCTAAAATTCAACGAAAATGACCAAAACAAGAAATAAAACAAAAAACCACAAGAGCTAGTCTTATTAGTGCAGTTTTGAAACGTGGAAATTTGCACTTGCCTCAAACAACAGTGAAAAAACCTCTTCCCTCCAGCCCCACCTCAGTCTTCATGTGTGCTCTGAAAGCTGCACAGCTCCTCAGAGCTTGAGGTCACCTCATGCTACAGGACCTCAGGGCCTGGCCAAAGGGGAAGTGCCTGTAGGACCAGCATGGCACCCATCAACCCCTGGTGCACCCATCAACTGCCTGGACACACGTTCCAGCCCAAGAAGTTGGGTTAATGGTTGGACTCCAAGATCTTAAAGGGCTTTTCCAACCCAAATGACTCTGTGACTCTACAACTCTTCCCATCTACAGCTCACCCTCACCTCATGACTCAGGGGCTCTTCTGGAACAAGGCAACAGACCAGAGAAGGTCTGGGCTGGATCACATCAGCCCTTCCCTCTGCTCAGAGGTTAAATCTCCTTCCTTGAGAGGAGCCCTCAAAAACCTCAGTACAACTTAACCACCAAGGTTTGGAGGGTCATGGGGGGATTTAGAGAACTTAATTTGCTACTAACACAGTATCTGATTCTCAAGTGACAATCTGATTGTCCCACAAAGGGGAGAAGATGAATTTTATGGATATATTTTTATTTAAAAAGATGTATGATGAGTCTTTTGAAAATGTGGAAAATTCACATAGGATCTAGATGTTTCTCCATCACCTCTTAATGTTGTTCTAATATATCATAATGACAGTGCTGGGTTGGACATGATGATCTTAAAGGTCTCTTCCAACCAAAACAATTCCATGACTCCAAAAGGGAAATTAGCAACAAGTCCAAGGGGTGCATTTGTAATGGAATGGGGCGGAGAGGGTTCAACAGGAATAAAAATGCCTTTCTTCTAGGATCTTTGTTGAAATGTGCTGATGAGGTCAACTGAGTTACACCAGGGCTAGAGGAGACTTGCCCAAACTCTGTGCAGCATGAAGCAGATTTGTCTATTAAATATAAAAATCCATGTTCACACTGTCTGCGTGCCCTGAGCAAAGGTGAAATATTAATTGAGATAAAATGCAGGTGCTGGGATGTCCCTACGAGCACAAATGCCAGTTTCAGCACAGGGCTGGAGCCAAGCACACCCTCCTTACCCGTGAGCGGGGGCAGGTCCCGGTCAGTTGTCTCCTCCACCTCTTCCAAGCCATTGTTGACAGCCCTGACCTGCACGGCCTGGCTCGTGTAGGCTGCCCCGTTGGTTGACGTTGCAGAACTCGTGGTGATCTCATCCACCTGTTCCATGTCAAGCTGCTTCACTATTTCTTCAGCTTCCACAGCTTGTCCTGGGGAGTCTGATCCTGACGTTCCTGAAACATAAGAGTTCATTACAAAAACTGGAGCCAAAATGAATCAGAGTGGTAGGGGTTGGGAGGGGTTTAAGGTAGAAAAGGGTAGATTTAGGCTGGACATTAGGAAAAAGCTCTTTAATAGGAGGGTGGTTGATGACTGAGGTTGACCAGAGAGGTGGTGGAGGCCCCATCCCTGGAGACATTCACGGTCAGGCTTGATGGGGCTCTGAGCAACCTGCCCTAGGTAGAGATGTCCCTGCTGGTGTAGGGAGGTTGGACTGGATGACCTTGGGAGGCCCCTTCCAACCCAAACCAGTCCATGATTCTATTAAAAAAAAAAAGGGACCTCTGAAGATCATCTAGTCCAACCCCCCTGCTAGACCACGACAAACACTTTTTATGTTTGAGACATGAACTTCAAACCAATTGTGTTTTGCTTTTTTTTCTTCTTTTACTTTTAAAAATAGAAGTAGATACTTACACCTATGAAATAAAATGTTCTAGTGCATATAAACTTATTGCTTCTTTCATTAATGATCACCCCTTCTAAGAATTAAGGGGCTCTTTATCTGGTAGAGTAACTCTTAGTCTGTAAATCAGAATGGGAAGTGCACTGCCACTCATAACTGCTTTTTCTTAAAAAGTTCTTTCTTAGCTTTACTACTATTGGCTGTTAAGACAACACTCACCATTTTTATTTGCTGGTGAAAAAAAATTGAAGACAGGAGAAAATATGGTTCCCAGTAACGTGGTTCGTGGGGGACTGCCAGTGGTGGGATTATCTTCTAATTTGCCATTTTGCTTTACGTGTTGGTTTGTCACTTCATAGCTTCCAGCTTCTGTAAAGGAAAAGTTAGGAAGGGTAAAATCATCCCTCTGTCCTTCACCATTATAGCCTCTCCTTTATGGTTATTATAAGAGGAGAAGATCCCTCTTGGTCACGGTTCAACCTGGTCAACAAAATAATTAACCTAAGTATGTAAATTAATGTAATTTTTAAAAAAAAAAAAAAAAAAACGTAGCAATTTAGCATCAACATAAAACCAAAGTGCCAATTTTCAACACCATCATAATGGTTCAAATTAGGAAGCACTCGTTGTTTCTACAGCATGCTATAGATTAACAAATAATAGCAGTTTAAATCCCCTGAATGGGCAGGAGAGGCTGTTGGATGCTGGGCACTGTCAGGGGCTCCCCTAGATGGAAACAGGAGAAAGCACCAGTGGGACTCCAGGAGCTCAACCTCCCAACTTCACAAGATCAAGTCCAAACACTTATGACAGAAACCCATCTAGGTGTTTGCTGAGTGCTTTTGGTATCTAAGGACACCTGGTGACTTCCACACAGGTCACGAGTTGGGAAGCTCTATTTTACTCTTTTTTTGTTGAGAAAACTGGAGGAGAACTAAACCAAATAATTATCATTGGCTTTTTAGAATAATGATAATTTTTTAAAAGTTAAATTAGTTCCAAACTAGCTGGTCAGGAGCCAAACTGTTCTTACAAAGACAGAGTGGATGTGTCTGAGAAGTCATGTTGGAGCTGGTGCTGACAGCCTTAGAAACCTCATTTTGCTACTATTAGCTCATGGCAGTCACCACAAACCCCTTGAGAACCTCCACCCATGTCAGTGACCCCAAGAGATGACCAAACCACCACCCAACCATCCCGACACAGGCCCAGGGCCCTGACAAACCTCCATTCATCTGACTTTTCCGCCGTACTCGGGAGATGTGCTTGGTGGGCTTGTCTCCTGCCTGGGGGGTGGATGTGATCAGGTTGTTGTCGATGTCCCGCTCAAGTCGACTTCTTTTTGCAGGATTTTCTCTTTCTTCCTTAAAATAGAAAAGAGGAGGGGGGAAAAAAAAAAGAAACAGACTGAATAGTGCTGCTTTTCTCCACTGAGCAAATGGGAGTGAAGTTTCACAGAAGGTCCACGTGTTGTTCCACTTCCAGATGCAGAAGAGGCAACACGTACCTGGCCAGCTGGAATTTTAAACCCATTTCAAGTGACACAACCCCAGGTAAAGAGCAAAGTATCAAAGAAAACTGTAGTTGGAATTTCTGTAGTAGAAGACCTGTCTTTGAGCACTATTCTACTGGATAGCCAAGGAATTCCAAGGTGAAATTAGATATAATGGGGAATTTCACTGCCCAGACTCAGAATTACATACACCCCGTGTGTGTATCTACATCATGATCTAATTCTGGGACCTTCTCAATTCACTACAATGTTCTGTTACCAGTAATTGTGCCATAAGGACCATGACGACATCACATCAACATGAACATTTACTTTCAGGTTGTCTCCAGAAACCACACAGCTGTTAAGGAATGGCCTGAACTGAGACCTGGAGTTATGACGACACGTGTGAAGCCAACACAATTTCTGGCAGTGCCAGAACCCCAGATCAAAGCAGTTTAGAGGAACCTGCAGCAGCAAGTTCTACCACAACTCCAATGTTAATATTTACAAATGTCAATAGTGCTTCCTGTGCACACACATGTATCAGTTTTTCTGCTATATCAAATTTGTCACTTTGTAAGTGACACCACCATTGTGTGCTCCTTGCTGCTGCCAACTTGGATGGGGGCCATGAGGCAGCAGAAGACCTCAGGACCAGACCTATCACCACCCACGCTCCAGGAGTCACAGTTTAATCTTTGGTTTCTCTAACTAAATAGCTATAAGTCCTTCTCAGGTTTGGTTTGTTGGTTTGTCTTCTAATACAACATATTTACAGCACCAGATAAATGACCTATGACTACAATTGGAATCATAGCATGGGTTGGGTTGGGTTGGAAGGGACCTCTCCAGCCTGTCTGGATGGATCCCTCCCCTCCAGTGCATTGACCACACCACTCAGCTGGGTGTCACTGGCAAACCTGCTGAGGGTGCCCTCAATCCACCATCCATGTCCCCATGAAGATGTTAAATAGCACTGGATCAGCACCGTTAAGATCTGCCTGTCAAGACCTACTCGTTATGAAGACACTCGGTGCTCTAAGCCCACACAAGCCCAGTGGTGGCTGAGATCTTACATACCCACACCCCCAGCACCCTGCCCCTTGTCTCAGAGAGTTCCCCCGTTGCCATGGCAGCCCCAGACTCCTTTGTGGAGCCAGGAGCACTCTGGAAGGTAGCCCAGCACTATCAATATCATGCCATGCTAATGCCACTGGAACCACTCCAAGGCCTGCTGCAGGCACAGGAGAGGACATGAAAGGGAACAGGAGAAAAACGTGGACAGTTTACACTAAAAAGCAAACCTGTCAAGAAAAATAAAGAATGAAATGTCACCCGAGGATTTGGGAGAGGAAGAGGGGAAGTTGACAAAGCCTGGAGGAGACAAAGGAGAGGCAAAGCAGACATATTTCCCTTATCTTAGCATTCCAACACAAAATGTTTTGCTCAGATTTCAGGGGTTTGTTGCAGCAGTTCTGCAGCCAAATTGCTGCACTACTGAGCTACGAGCCAGAGGCTGGATGTGAAATGGAATAATTGTCCTCCTCTAATGACAAACAAAATCCAAGAGGATTGAACCATTTATTTTTACTGAAATATTTCTTTGTGGGTACCTGAATGTTTCTATGATAGGGAGTTAACACGTGCCATGAAAGACTGAATTTCACATTTCTGACAATTTAAGAATATGCTGTTACTGTAATTAAAATTCTTGTTACGAAATTATCATAGAACAGAATCATAGAATCATTTAGGTTGGAAAGTGCCTCTAGGATCATCAATCCAACCTTCACCCCAGCATCTCCCTGACCACTAGAACATCTCCCTAACCACATTTCAACGCTTAATTCAAACCCTAGAAAATATGTCTGAATTTGTATCACCTATTTTTTAGCATATAGTTAATCTGGGATATATTTTAATTTGGTTATGACTTCTTGCCTACTCTTCTTTAAACTTTACAGCTATGTAATGTCAGTATCTGGACTGCTGGGACTCAAAGTTGTTTTTTTAACTGGCTNGGATTAAAAGTTTTTTTTTAACAGGCCCCCCTTTAAAAAAAAAAAAAAAAAAAAGAGTTTTTTGAAGCAATTGCAAGGTTACATTCAGCCTATTGAAGTCCTACATATATATATATGCGTGTATATATATATATAAAAATATATATGTGTGTGTATATATATAACGTGTGTGTATATATGTATTTTTCACCCTCAAAACATTCACGCAACAGGTTTTAACACATGAAAACCAGTAAGTTTGAGGTTTCTGTCTGAATGAAACCAGGTGAGGTGTGGAGGTTTCACCCTGACAATGGTTGAAGGGGATGCACTGAGTGTGGGCAGCATTTGTGTCAGGAACACATTAAGAAGTCCTATGGATTTCATGAGGTTTGTGCATTTGGGAGGATGGATTATTGATGGATGGCCTCCTACATAACTTGGAATAAAAATGCTAAAAATATTCCAAAAATTTCTGCTCATGGCCTTGCTTTCCTTAGTTGTCAGGACTGGGAATTCCCAAATTCAAGGAATCCTTAAAAGACAAATTAAAAACCTACTGAATTTATTAGTCAACACTTCCACAAAGAAATACCTTGGTGATAATCCTGTGATTTATTGGATTGTCTTAAATACACCTACAAGCAGCTCCTCTAGGGTCTGAAGGTCTTCTTAAAAAAAATAAAGAAATCTGTTACCTGACAACTCTCACAGGTGCTTCTTGCCTCCCAACTCTTCACAAGAACACTTTGCTTCCACCACATTTACTTATAGTTAAGAGAAATGGACTTAATTCAAAATTAACCCAATGTGGCCCAGTGAAGAGCCAAAGGAAGGAGCCTACCTTGGGTGTGCTTCCTTTGATGAACTTTTTGATTGAGGACAGCAAGCCGGTTTCATTTTTTGGTGGTTTTCCTCCCCCAACAGGTAAAGTCTCCTCCACCTCCGAGTGTTTCCTCTTCGCCCTCAGCGCACGTTGTGTGTGGATTTGGTTGGACTGCTGAGAAGCTTTCCGCGTCCTCAGCCTCATCTTCATCTGTGCCACATGTAAAGCTAGGGAAGGAGAACACCAACAAGGCTTAGTCACTGAAGAGGTGCCATTTAGGGACATCTCCCACTAGACCAGGTTGCTCAAGGCCCATCCAACCTGGTCCTGAACACCTCCAAGGATGGAGCATCCACAACCCTCCTGGGCAACCTGTGCCAGGGTCTCACCACCCTCAGAGTGAAGAACTTTTTCCTAATTTCTAATCTCATTCCCCCTCTTCCAGTTTGAAGCCATCACCTCTCTTCCTATCACTACAAGCCCTTGTGAAGTCTGTCCCCATCTTTCCAACAGGTCCCTTGAAGTCCTGCAAGGCCACCAGAAGGTCTCCCTGGAGCCTTCTCTTCCTCAGGCTGACCAAGCCCCACTCTCCCAGCCTGGCCTCCCAGCAGAGGGTTCCAGCCCTTACATGTAAGACATCAGCACTGTCCCAACAGCAACCTTGTTCAGGAACAGGCAGTGGTGACTCTGGTGTGATTCACAGACACAGAAATACCATGACAACAGTTTTAAAACCAGTGGGGAACCTGCACACAGCTGCACTGGCTCCCAGTTGGATAAATCTCCCTCTCAAATGGAGGGTGCTCCAGCTCACAAAGAACAACAGCACTTCTGATGCCATTTTTAGAAGACTTAGGGGAAAAAAAAAAAAAAAGTACTCAACTATTGTCAAGAGTGAAATATTTTAGTTACACATAATGTTTGTTTTAACGGCCAGCAAACAGGGGATTTCATTTCTCACGTGCACACGTCCAGCATTTCCCATCAGTATTTAACAGGATGGCTGTTTACAGAGGGGAAAGGCCAAGTGAGGATTCTGAAATGGTTCAAGGAACTGCAGCAGGAGTGGGGAGATGTGGGGGTGAAGGAGAGACAAGAAACTGAAGCCTGGATTTATAAAAACTGGTTCCTTATAATCTTGCGCCCTCTAGTAACAGAAGCATCAAAGCTCCGAGTCCATGAGGGCAGCCTGATGTTATTAATATTTGCAGTTAAAGTTTCTGGTTCCTTTAAAAGAATCCAGTGGATGTGGAAGAAAAGCAACATGGAGAGATAATGAAAAAATCCCCAAAGATTTGAATCCCATTTTCTGGTCCTACTCCTTGTCACTAGAAAAATAAAAATAACACTAAGATGTAAAATAAACAATCAGAACTTGCACCTTGACTTTTCTTTCCTGCAAACTGTTGAGAGATTAATTTTGGGGTAAGGTTTATAGCAGGGAGAGTGCTCAACAACACACTTAATGTTCCTGTTGTGCTCTGTACTGATCAGGAGGATCTAATTATAAAATTGGAGAAATTATCAAACATCAGTGGACAGGATGGGCCAAAGACACCTTAGAACTCATAATGTGTGTTCACATCAGAAGCACTGAGGAACACATTATGTTTTATCAATGTTGTGGGGATTAAACCATGGACTCTAAGTTAGCTTGACTTACCAAAATCAGATTGTGCTGGAAAAAGACCAATTACATTTAAGGTTTCTCAGTGTTCTCGTCTGTGGGAGATGAACCAATTCACAACCCTCAGAGGGAACACAGCCCGAGACAGAAAGCAGCCATTAAAACTTTAAACCCAGTAGTTTAAATAAGTCAATGGTTCAAATTCAATTGCAATTTGTTGGAATGAAGTTAGAGAAAAACAAACACTGTTTAGCCATGTTAAAAATATTCCTGCAACTCTCCAAGGAGCTCTAGTCCTCCCATGCTTTGAAAAGGGAATATTATCAGCAGTGTTATCAACCTGTTGAGAAATTAATTTGGTTCAGCCTTAACTCTCTGAGACTCTTCAGTCTGTCTGTGGCAAGATGACCCGTGTGGGACCTCCAGGGCAGAGAAACGAGCAGGGGAGCACAGCAGAGACACAAACACAAACTCCTCAAAGGTACTTCAAGACATGGTAGGATGATAGGAAGGACCCTAAATGGCCTGCTCTGCTCCCTCACCTCTTTCCCACTCTGGTTCAGAGTGGCCATGATGTCCTGGAGCAGAGAGGTTGGCAGCGTGTGTGGGAAGCCAAGCACCAAGCAAGTGAGCACAGTCAGTCCCACCAAGTGCAGCCCAAGAACTCCCTGATCTCCCTGACATCTGCCAATGCCAACACAGAATTGTTTTGGTTGGAAAAGACCTTGAAGATCATGGAGTCCAACTGTTAACCCAGCACTGCCAGGGCACCACTAACCCATGGCCCTCAGCACCA
Source organism: Brachypteracias leptosomus (assembly GCA_013401335.1). NCBI lineage: Eukaryota > Metazoa > Chordata > Aves > Coraciiformes > Brachypteraciidae > Brachypteracias > Brachypteracias leptosomus. The sequence continues at coordinate 275,964 of VYZX01032810.1, read as the reverse complement.
CATCTCCAAGCTTGGAAACCCCTCCAGGGATGGGGACTCCACCCCTGCCCTGCCCATGTCCCTTGTTCCTTGGAGAAGAGCCTGACTGGCTCCAACCTCTCTCAGGGAGTTGTGCAGAGCCAGAAGGTCTCCCCTGAGCCTCCTTTGCTCCAGGCTCAACCCCCCCAGCTCCCTCAGCTGCTCCTCACCACATTCCTGCTCTAGACNCGGCTGCTCCTCACCACATTCTAGACCCTTCCCCAGCTTCGTTGCCCTTCTCTGGACACGCTCCAGCCCCTCAAGATCCTGGCAGTGAGGGACCCAAAACTGAACGCTCAATATAAAGTGATTTAGAATATTCAAAGATGTTTTTGAAAACATCCTGCAACGTGACTTTCTAAGCCAGCAGTCCTTTAAAAGACGGTGGTGAGAAGCCTCTGGTGACTGCCACTCCCTGAGTAGGAGTTCAACAAGGCTACACCAAACCCAAATGTGTGCAAAGAGGAGTCAGACACAACTGCAAACCACTGACAGGAGACAGACACCAGTGAGATTCCAATCTGAGGATGAAAAATCTCGCTTCAAATTTGCTGTACTACAACTTGCCTGATTTTTCTAGATGAACCAGGGAATGTTTGGCAGTATGTGTTTCTCCAGCAAGGACCCATCCACCTCATCTGTGCGCTGCTGCCAGAGATCTCTGGCTCCTTTCACATCCTGGGTATCAGGCCCGGGGTTATAAATATCTCTAATGGACTTAGCAACAGTTACCTACAATCCTCTCAATGCCAGAGGTTTCCTAATGCCTGGCACTTCTGGCAGTGGCCGCTTCTCACTTGAATCATCTTCACGTTTCTCTTCCCAAACAAGCACAAACCAGACTGCAAACCTTGAGGTGCTCTCCCAGTCAAAACAGTCAAGTCCAAACACGTGTGAGCACTTCCTTCCTCCAACCTGGGCAAACAACTGGGGCTTCTCCTCGGAGCAGAGCGTGACTTCATGAAGGACCACATGCCCAAGAACCTCCCCTGGCCACCCTGAGGGACTGATGGACGTTCCACCAGGGAGGGGGCTGAGACACCGTGCGGGTGGGATTACACCCAACAATCCTAAAACATTCCTGCCCTTTAATTCTCTTTTCAGCAGATTCTCTTTCAGGAGCTCACAGCTCGAAATCCTCTCTCTCTGTGTAATTCCTTCTCAGCAGGAGAAGTTGATACTGAGGCATTACCACGAGATCATGAACCCAAAGTCAAGTAAATACATTAACAGCAAATATACCAAGTATTTCACGACTCGAGCCATGTGTCTGCACTATACACATGTCAGATTTTAAACTCTCCCAAATCCCTTCACTCTGAAATCCTTCTACATTTATAACAAACCCAGGAAGTGGGGGGGGAGGGAAATTAAAAAAGAAAAAGAAAAGAAAACCCTCATTCTTTAACAGAGAAATCCATGGTGAAAAGGGGCTACAGGGAATTCTCATGAAAATTGGTGAGGCAGGAAAATAAGAAGTGAAGGAGCTCCTGAGAAGCAGCAGCTGAATGGCTACAGCTGCAATAAATCCCAATTTTCCTGAGCCCCATGCTCTAAGGTGCCAGCTCTCTGACAGGATTCCATGGAGCAGGTAGGGTGTACCTACAGGAAAGACATTCCTGGGCATGACTCAGTGTGAAATAAGTGTACCTCCATGAAATCTCCTGTTAAGGATGATTTCTTTCCCACCACATATGGTACTATTGTTTTATCTATTTCCCCCAAAATTATTAAAAGAAAAAAATTAGGTAAGGCACATGTAATTACAGGGTTTAAGGCTTTTTGATACAGAAAAAAAAAAAAAAGATGGTAACAGAATAATAGTGCTGAATAATAGGAAGAGATAACTGACAAGAGAGCTTAAAATTAAGGTGTTGAATAATCTCTGCATCCCATTGGGCACTGAGGAAACCACACATTGCAGGGCTGACACCAGAAGAGCTCTGGAGGAGCAACACAACCAAACACACCTCAGGAGTGAAACCTGGTGAGCGACAGGCACACATCAGGTGACATTTATTTGTTTGTTTTTCTCTCTCATCGATTTCTCTGGCATTCAAATGCATGCCCAGTTCTTTCCCAGGCACATCAGATGCCTCAGATCCTCCCTGGATCCCATGGAGCATCGTGTTCTCCCCAACACCACTGAGGGGGATGTCCAGAGGTGGCAGAGCTTTGCCAGCCTACCTGGCTGCCCTCCACGGTGTTGGGAGACTTGGAGCTTCTCCTAAGAGCTGAGGAGAGGATGGAACCATCAACCAGCTCTTGTCTGAGACCTCACTGCTCAGAAAACGTGCTCCCTTCTTTCCAGCATTTCTGGACACACAAGCTGGATTGCAGTGGGTAGATCCAACAGAAGGAGGAACTAAGAATGCATATTTTCTTCAATTTCCTTTGAAACAAATAATCCCAGTCATCTCATCAGCACGTTTCACGACTGAGATGTGACCCAGGTTTCCAGTATGAAGAACCATCCCGAGGAGATGTGTTCATGGAGGTGGCTGCAGTCCACTCACAGGGGACTAGAGATGCTTTCAAGAAACACAAGATCTCCTGCTCACCCATGAGAGGCCCAAGTCACCGTGGGGAACGGGCAGAGCATTGGTAAAGCCTGTGCCTGGTGGGGAGAGAGAACTGTGGGACCAGAGATAACCCTGGTGTGATTTTACACCTGTCTGGACTCACAACAAAGCCAATGGCTCACAGATAAAGCCTTTCATCCAGACAGGCCCCAAAGCACTTCACAAACTTCAAGGAAATGCCTTTTGTTAGTTCAAAGATGTTGAGACTTTTCCCTCCCTCAAAGAATCTTGGCCTTTCTTTAACCAGCTTCTCCCTCTCTAGGAAAAAGCAGCAATTTTGTGTTATTCTGGCTGATGTAGTTTGGATTTCACAACATACTTGTCACTGCTCAAACCTTCACGTGTGTTTTCTGCAGCTGCCTCCCACAGACACAACTATTGACTAGGAAACCATGCCTCAAAGAGGTCTGGAAGTAGCATTAGTATAGGGTAGGAAAAAGCAAAATAAAGAGACAGTGGTTTATAAAACCAGCCAAACATACAATATAGACTGTTCAAATGTGGGGCTTGGTTATGAAAGCTGGATAAATGTATAAGGAAACCACGAGTTCCACCAAAACAAGCACTTATAGCCCTCAAAGATGCAATGCAAGTGGCACCTCTAAATATTCCTTGTTTCAGTGAAAGCACCTTTCCCTCTCCTCCAAATCTTTCCGGTTACTAAGTCACCTCAGTCTGAAATAAAACCATGTTTAAAACCCCTGAGTGTCAGTCCCCTTGTTTTAACCAAACCCCTCAGTACCTCACTGTGGCTCCATACAATTCTCTGCTCCCAGAGCTTCAGCATCTCCCCTAAAAGAAACACCTTAGAAAGATTTTGCCAAAGAATCAGCCTTAACAGGAAAAAAAAAAAAAAAATTACTTTTAGATTTTCTATAAGAAAACAGAAAAATTTCTAAAAGAAAAGAGATTTTCTGTGCCTTTCCTCCCTAGCAATCATATTTGCAGGCACCATTGTTTTGCCATCACTTTGCTAGCAAGGCTCTGTTTGGATTACACTACATGCACTTGGAACTGGAAGTTTATTCCCTCCTGGCCAAGATATTTTTCTCTCTGCGACCGAGGGTATGCATTTGTAATTAATTTAGCTGTTTCAGTCTGAGGCAGGCTGCTAACCAGCCCAGAAAAGCAGAGAGCTGGGTTAACCACAGGGGGGTTATCCCAGAAGAACCCCCAAACCTGCAGCTGGCTCTTCCCCATCTCCAGCATTGCCAAGGCAAGAATTTCACATGAGTCATGCTCAGCTATTGCAGAGTTCACCAAGAGAGGAGATGTTTCCAAACACGAGTTTGCAGCGCTCAGTTTGAGAGGAGCAGAGAAATTCCAGCAGAACCAGTGCTGCTCCTGAGCAGCTCCTGGAGGGCCCAGCTGTCCATGGACACATGAGGCTCTCTGGACATTTAATCCATGCTGCTGGGCACACGGGGAGCCTATTTTTGGAAGCTGTCTCCCTCTCGTTACAACCCGTGGCATAGACAGGTTGCTAAACACTTCCTGAACAGCCCTTCCAGGATGTTGTCTGACCACAGAAAAAATCCTATGGAGCAATTTTTTTTTAATTATGTCATGCATATAAGTTGTATTTTGAATTTTAAAAAAAGAACAACCAAAAAAACCCAACCAATCAAGATTTTTAAAATAGAACTCTCTGATGACCAAGCCCAACTAAGTGTGTGCTGCAGTAACTCCTGTGCTTGTCAGAAGCTAATCCCTTCCCCAAGGTCCCCACAGACACGAGAGCTGCGTTTTGCTCAACTTCACCAGAGACCCTCATCTTGCTCCACTTCACCTTCCCCTTCCTGGGGGACCAGAACCACAGTCACATATTCCACGGGGCTTTGTCAGGTTGCTGCTATCTTCGAAAAGGCCAGATAAGGGGTTTTGGCTGCTCCTTTGGCCTTAAAAATAGCAGACTATTTTTATTGTAGGATAAAAACTCTTTAAATGATAATATGGCTCTTATTGCCCTGGAAAACATCTTTTTCTTTGGTGCACTGTGGAGCTTCAAAACCTTTAAAAATAGTTTAAACTGTGCTCTACTTTGTCAGGGGCTGCTCCTGGGTTGGTCTCACCTGGCTTTCCTGATTTAAAAATTAAAAAATCAGCCAAGCCTGTTGTTAAAGGGGGAAAACACCATCACAGCCAAGGATTTTAGCAGTCACCATCCAGAGAAATTTTACATTGACCATTTCCCATCACACATACACGCTGATTTAAAGCCGACTTCTTCACAGCCCATTCTGGCCTCTTTCTTGCACGGAAAACTTCTTTCTTAGAAATTGCAGTCCCTGAGATTAATTTGCTAATTCATATATGTACCCAAGTTAAAACTGATAGGAAAATAAGTGCTTAAGCTCACTAATTTGTGAGCACTATTATGTTCTGACATATAACCTTAAAAACATAATACTGAGACTTTATGAACTTCAATCTCAGTTTCAAAAACTTATGGAGAGCTCTAGGAAGTTTCTGGTCAACAATCCACTAATACAAAGGGCAATAAGCACAAGTTACCAGCAGCAAGAGAAGTTCTCTCAGTCCAAACCAACCTGCACACACTCTAGAATGTTTCCATTCTTTGATTCTAGCCTGCATTCCACTGATTTATTTCACAAGCTCATTGCCTCCAGTTTTACTGTGATTTGGAAGGATTTTCCAGATATTGATGAGATCTAAATTAACTTAAAACCCAAACAAACCCTTGCAAGAAAGTTAGTTGTCCCCCTGGTCCACCCAGTCTATGTGATGGAGCACACAAAACTTTCCACTAGAAGCACTGAAGAAACAATTTCATGGAAGAGCATTCTTGATATTTATACATGAAACGAGAAGGAATTCTTTCTGGTTCCCATCCCTCCTTCCTCCACGTCCCTCCCGGCTCAGCAGGGAGCTGAGCAGAGCTCAAGAAACACCACGTAACTCACTGGAGTGGTTTAGCCTGTGCTTGTGACTGTCTCATTAAGAGGAACCCTCACTGATGACACTTAAAATATGACAACAAAATAACACAGAAATAGAGTTTGAAGAAAAATGCTGAGCAGGTGATTCAGGTCAATGGTAACAGCTCTTGTCACTGAGCACTACCACGGATCAAAACTCCTACAGAGGAATATTTAAAACCCTGCACATTAAAGTTGGGGGGGAAACAGACATTGTCTCCTCATTCTTTCAATATTATATATGTTGTGAAACAGAACTTAGTTTTTTTAACTCTTTGAACACAGCCCATGTAGATTAAACCACCTCCCATTGCAAACCAAGGGAGTTCAGAAGCAGATGCAGTGTCTGTAGTCACAGGGAAAAGAGCAGAGCTGAGCCATGGAACTCAAGTACCAGGTGAAAAGGAACCCTCCAGACCTTCCGGAAACTCTGTACAGCTCTTACATGATTTGCTTCTCCCCTCTGATGACTGAAGGCTCTTAACCCCCTTTTACAGCCTTTTCACATCCCATTTGTCTCCTCTTCTATCAACTGCCCCGTGTGCTTCTCGCTTCGTTCACAAGGAGCTCAACACAAAGGGAAACTCAAAAGTGGCCGAGCATCTTCTGCCCCCTCCCAAGGCAAGATGTTTAACAGCAACAGCACCAGCTTTTTAATTTGGATGGAGTGAGAGCTTTTGAAACGAACCCTCTCATCATCCCCTTTACAGTGCCTGGGTTCACAGAACAAAGCAGCCTCAGAGCACACCAAGTGCAGTCCTCTCTGACTGGAACTGAACTGGAAGACACTTCAACCGCTGAAGGACACGGCACTAGACCCAGTTCAAACCTTCAGAACTGCAAACATGGACATCAAGACACCAACAGACTCCTTCCACAGCTCTGCTCCTACTGCACCACACCACCTGCCCGTACAGATGCAGACTGACCACGCTCAGACTGAGCTGACACAACAGCACTGGGTTTATCAACAGAGTTATTTTAGTTTTAAAATAAAACTGAACCATTAAATACAAAAGCCCTTTACTTTAGTGATACACACAGCCCTCTGACCTGACAGCACATAACTATGGGGGAACAGAAATACAGAGAGAGAACCAGCACAGAGCAGCCTTCTTGGATTAACTTTTTAATTTTGGAAGCCCAGACCACTCATGACAAATACTTATTCTCTAATCTTAAGTATTTTACAGTTTGGAACCCTATTATGTTAACTGACTCCAGACGTTTTGATATCAGCTATTCATCTTTGAGATTGAACATTATCAAACATTTTCCAGGTATATAATAAACCAATCTACTATCAAAAGAGAATTATCTTCAAGTGGGTCTAACAGGGTAATTAAGGATACCAATTAAAGCTGACACCTCTCCACCTGAAGCTGTATCTATACAGCCTGTTTCCAGCTGAGCTCTCAGCTTTTTCAGAGTGCCAGCTCTCCAATCCCTCAGCCACTCAAAACCAAGGTGCTCTACATCAGTTAAGAATATTGCTTTAGCTACATTGAAGTCTTCAAAAGTTTCTCCCAAATCTATATTTTTAAGAAGATAAATTAAAAGTATCAAGATTCCACTAACTTTCTTGTTTTCTCCCTTAACATTTATCGGTTCTGTCTCGATAAGCAAACTAAACAAGCTTTGCTAAGCGTATTTAAATTGATTTAATTACAACCACTTGGTCCTGACAAGAGTTTAAGGTGTCAAATAAATCGAGCTAGGTAATTCAATCAAATATCCTATATTTGAATCACACACAAAGCACTCGAGTACCTTTAACCTTCTTGGAGATATTTCTGCTATCTACAAATCACCTCCTTTACTTCTTGTAGACTCCTTCCCACCACCCTCTGGAAACAAACCTTAAAACTTCAGTTCTTACCATGCTTTTCTTTGTCCAACACAGAAAGGGAGCTGTTGCCCATTTTTCTTCTCCTCTTTATTCACTTCTTCACCCCTAACAGCTGCTCCTCTTCCTCATTTCTCAGCCGCCCAGGCAGACCCAGGGCTGCAGCACAAGCAGCATGTCACCCCTAGCCAGGTTTTCAGCAGAGAGGGAGCTCAGCCCTCACCTCAGATTTATCTCCCTCCCAGGTGATGGGTTTGGATCAGGTGAGCAGGCAGCACACACCAGCCCAAAGGCATTGTTCCCTACAAAATGCAGCCTGCTGCACCTAAATGAGCTCCCCTAGGAGAGTAAAATGAGAAGCTCCCGAGGAAGGGAGCACAGAGAAGGCACTCAGGGAGTGTGAGCAGGCTACTGGAAGAGGCAGCGAGGACAAAGGAGACCTCAGCATCTCATTGTCACCAGCCTGCTCCCTCCTGAAATAGGGAATGCTTCAAAAACACCAGCTCTGGGGTATAAACTACAGATGGACGAGCCCAGAGGAAACCACAATGGAGGGGGTAAGAAATAAGTATACCTGGATTAGAATCTTTGCTCCAGCACCTTCAGCCCCTGTACACGAAACAGAAGACACTGGCTACCCTGAAGCTCTGCCTAGACTGAGTCAATGTAAGTTAGACCGTGTCTAAACCAGCAGCTTTGCCAGTACAATACCTGTTTGAAAGGTGAGAGGAAGGGGGAGATGCTGGTTTTCCCTAGTCCAAAAGAGCCAGGGTGACAAGCTCCCCAGTGAGTGAGGGCAGCTCGTGCTGGCAGAAGGAGCCCCTTTGTGTGGGGGGTTCACCACTAACTAGGCTGGTGTTGTTGGGCCTGCAAAGTCCTTGTGGGATCTCTAATCCTCAGATTGAATTACCTGCCTTCCTCTAATTAGCACCTCCTAAAATACAGGGTGAACCAAAGCAATCATAGAATGGTTTTGGTTGGAAGAGACCTTTAAGATCATCGAGTTCAACCCTTAACCCATCCCTGCCAGGGCACCACTAACCCCTGGCCCTCAGCACCACATCTCCACGCCTTGGAAACCCCCCCAGGGATGGGGACTCCACCACTGCCCTGCCCAGCCTGGCACAGCCCTTCACAGCCCTGACCAACAACAAATTGCTCCTCAGCTCCAACCTCAACCTCCCCTGGGGCAACTTGAGGCCCTTTCCTCTCGTCCTGCCGCTTGTTCCTTGGGAGAAGAGCCCGACCCCACCTGGCTCCAACCTCCTTGCAGGGAGCTGTGAAGATTGAGGTCTCCCCTTCATGATTTGATCTGAGTTCCTGCTAATTTCTTAACTTAAATTAGCTATCCCTAAGCATGGCCTAAATAAGGCCAGGTTCTGCTTCTTTCAGACCAGGCTTGAAGGATGCTAACGTGCCCTCCAGGGTCACCTTCCCAGCCTCACTCTGCTGGTAATGACATTCCTGCTGGGTTGTTGCTTCGTGTGTTTATATAAATGATATAATGTAATTTATTTATAGGTAAATTCTAATCCAAATGTTTCAGAGTCTTTGATTTTTATTTTTTTTCTCCTGCTTACACTCGGTATATTGGCAGAGAAGAGTAGGATGTATTTTTTAGCAGTGTGCTACTTCCTTTCCAGATGCTGTGGAGCCAACAGCTCCTCTGAGTTAAAATTACTTTTATGATAATGTTATACTGAAAGTTATGCTGCTACAATAAATATTATTAATTCAGAACTAATGTTAGAACTGGGTGAGGAATCCTGTTAGAACACAACAGAAAGCAATGCTGAATTCAGCCAGGAGTCAGGGCTCTAAGGGATCACTTCACTTCCCATCAGCTCTTTTACAGCCAGCTCCAGTGTCCCCAGCACCTACTGGGCAGAGACTCCTCCTCAGACCCAATGCCAGACACAGCTTCCCCAATGCTGCCTTTGGGGTGATTTTTAGTTAGATGTGTAGAAATCTGATGGATGGGGCTGGACTCTCAGGAAACTTTCCCCACGGGGAGCTGTATTTTCTGATGTCACAACACAGCAGAGATCAATGCTGAGTTAATCCCCTCTACCACTGGCTGCATGTTTCCTTCCCCTTGGCCTGTCCACAGGTCTTGGTGTTACCACAAAAACAGACCCACCAGAGAGGCAACACCAGACACACGTCAGGTCACACATCTGACAGCACAGGCAAGGTGGAAATACACTTCAGGCTGGTACTCAACCCACTTTCTTACACCAGACTGTCCTGACAAGTGTTTTCCTTGCATGACGAGGCAAGATGAAAGAACAACTTCTTTTCTGCAGTTAAGAGGACCTTAATCAAAGTAATTACTGATACTGATCTGATTGGGAAGTAATCTATTTAGGAAAAGTTAAGGCTGCCAACTGGGAAGCCACCATCCAGCCTCTGAGACTGATTGCTTTAGATGCGGATGATTCCACACTTAATTTTTCAAGTGCTGTTGAAAATGTCTTCACCTGTGAATGTAAAATATTTATTTTTCTGAAACACTAAATAACGGCCATCTCAGCAACTCCCCAGGCAAACAACACGGTCCTGGCTTGGAGTGCCCCAGTGCAAGGGGTCTCTCCCCTGTGCAATCACAAGGGGCACACTGAGCTGCAATGAATGCAGCACTTCAGCAAATGAACCTGCGTTTAGAGTGCTCCAGAGGGCCCGATGCTGCTGAAATCCCTGCCTGTGACAGCCACTCCTAACACAGCCTGGACAGAGCTCACTGCTGCCCTACTGGATCAGAGCAGTGGGATTTACTTTACACAGTCTGCCCTCTAAAAACTGTAGCCCATTATGAATTTGATGAATCAACTCTGCACTGCATTTTTGAAGACTTATCTGGGCTGTATAAACATCAAATGAACTCTTCACATACAACAGATGAAAAACAACCTTCCATTTAACATCTACAGGAGATGGTGGCAACACAAGCTGCCAGCAGCAGAAAGCAGCTCATTCAGACTTAGTCCTTTACTCTCTGGGCTAAGAGTAAGAAGGATCATATCAGATCTACTGACAGCAACGAAGCAGAAAGGCACTTGTCTGAGAGCAGGGAACAAGGATATGGTCACAGGGGGAGCATCTGTGGGGGTGACAACAGCCTTGAAATCTGGGATAATCCTCATAGTTCTACACTGACACCATCAAAGCCCAAAAGCCAGGATGCTCCCCGGGGAGACCAGGCTGAAAACGCAGGGCTGGGGGAGAACTTGGACAGAGGCTGAGCAGGGAGAAGTTGCAACCCCATAAATAATTTTAGAGTTATACAGTTACACTCACTTCACTGATCTTGAAATTATCATGATGATGTTCTGGAACTTCCAGTTACTCCTTCAGGAGAGCAAGGAGTGTCCAGCTTCTGTCAGAGTATACATACGTCTAGAAATGCACATTAATTTTCAATTTCTGCCAAATTCCACTCCTACGTGACACATCCTGCTTCTACAGCCTCGCAGGACAGTTGGGGTTGGAAGGGAACTCGGGAGGTCATCTTGTCCAACCCCCCTGCTCAAGCTTTTCTTGCGAGCTCCTGCCAAAATAGTTCAGCTTGACTTTCAGAGCTGGTTCTTACAAAAATGTGCAAGTCCTCCAAGTTATTACTCCACTTACACCTATGAAAAAGCTGCTTCCACGGGAATGAAATATCTGCATAGAAAACTGTCAGAAGAGAATACGTGATTCTTAAAAGTCTTCTGCAAACACTATTTTTGTTGGTGTCAACCTCAGCAGCATTATGAGTGATCAAAGAAAATAAAAGCCAATACTGTATGGAAAAAGTTTGTAAGATGAAGACTTAAGTTTCCTTTTGAATTTGGTAGACTATTTTTTTCTCTTTTTTTTAACTGCTTAATGCTCTTCAGCCTGCAGCAGTGTCAGGGTAGCGTGCTGGGGAGTCAGCAGTGGAAGGAAGTTATCGACACTGGAAGTCTGAAGGTGGAAAATGACCTTTAAATGATGAAAATGCACGTACAGCTCCAGCATATGTGGAATGTTTACATCCTCAGAAAAACGGTCCAACTGTACCATTAAATCTCAGGGCCAGGCTGACAAGAGAATTTCCCCCTCAGTGAAAGGACTTTCTCAGATGAAACAGGAATGTCAGCTTCAGCACGACTGGAACGGGATCAAGCCTTAACTAAGTTCCACACAATGTTTTCAGGGGAAAAAGTGGAGAATGTTTTATGGAATTTAAGTCTGGATTTGGCTTGCATCCTAGAACATATATCTTGTTATGAAAACTGCTGAAACACTTTTAAGTGGGCAAGCCACAAGTGTCCTTGGAGCTATCCACTCAACTGGAAGTCACACAGGCAAAACCTCCTGAAGTAGAAGAGCTTGAGATGGGAAGGGGGGGGAGTGGGATGAGGGAGGGGTAAATAATCTTGGAAACGTATCAGTTGTAGAGAACTATTCGTCTGTGCCTACAGCATGAAGTAGTTACAACTTGTTTTCTGCTATTGTCACTGATCCAATGTGTTACTCCAGCTAAATCATAATCTCTTCCTGCCTCAGTTCATCCATGTGTAAACCTGGTTCGCTAACTCTTACCTTAATGTGTCATGGGGCTTAATTAATAACACTTAGGTCTTTTAAGCCCTCTACAAACATTAACTACTTCTTGTAACAACTCTCCGAGGTATTATTATCCCCATTTTACTGGTGGAGAAATGGTAAAAGAGGTTGTGACTCGCCCAAGGCAACAGAGTAATACTTCTACTTAGAGATCCTCTGCATGGACTACGGTATGGTAACACTGGAAACTTATCAAGGAAGGCAAAGTCAATAATTACAACCTTAAAATTGCTTTTAAAAACGCACCATAAGCAACTGGAAGACTATGGAAAACCCCAACCAGAGACAATGGGTTTGGGATCAGAACAAGTGCTCCAGTCATCACCGCAGAGACAGAAACATCCCAGGCTGGAGCTCACCAAAGCAGTCACAAAGAAACAGTAAGACCTGTCCTCTCATGTGCTCCTAAGCACCATAAAATTGAGCAACAGGCTTGTACAGCCCTCTTTAGTAACACAGAAGCGAGCAGGTAATCGATGCGGTATCCAACACGCCAGTATCTCACCCCGCATCCCCAGTATGGCCTGGGAACGCCAGTACCGGGCCGAGATGGCGGTGGTCCTGCACACCACGGCCGCCTGCCCCCGCTCCTGCCCTCCCGAGTGACAGCAAAGTTCTGTTATCCCCCGCTGCCCGGCCGCGCTGACATCCATCGCTCCAGCCCTTTCGCCGCCCGGGATCC